>OZ018325.1:53081259-53586137 GCA_963969495.1 Ceratothoa steindachneri
AAGATATTGAATTGCTTTAAAAGGTGACTAATTATAAAATATCAATACAATGTACTATAAATTTTAAAATTTCAAATATGACTTGCAAATAGTTAAATCTGCTTTAAAACTGACTCAAAAAAGTAGTTAATACGAAGAATAAATTTAAAATTTATTTTAGAAATTTGTAAAAACTAATTAATTAAAAACTATAAGAGAAATTGACCTGGCAGTAGTTAAAGATAATCAACTATTGGGTTGAGGAATAAGTTCTTGCGATTTTATCAAATTTATTCATTACCATTTACAATTTTGGAAAAACTTCATTTTTAATTGCTAACAATATGCAATTTGATCAATAATGTATTCTCCGTTGTTATTTACGACTTCTTCCAAACGTTCAACTAGTTTTTTGATGCCTCTGCAATAAAAATCTCTGGATTTTGACTCGAAGAATTCGACTAACCAGGGTCTTAATTTCACATCAGTATTGAACGAAACGCCGCGCAAATTGTTGGAGAGCGATCGGAACAGATGGAAATCCGATGGACCCAAGTCTGGCGAATATGGAGGGTGCAGCAGGATTTCCTAATTAAACGTTTGGATGGCGTCTTTTGTCATATTGGCAATGTGAGATGAGCATTGTCGTGTTGCAGAAGGACTCCATAACATCGATGAGGTTGCTTTTCACGAATAGCTTCGGCGAGTCGATACATTTGTTGAACGTAGAGTTCTGCATTGACAATCTCGTTGTTCGCAAGGAGCTCATAAAGAATGATACCTCCACAATCCCACCACACACACAGCATCGTCTTTCGTGGATGAAGTCCTTGCTTTAATCGCGGAAGTGTTTTTTTATTGGGGTTAAGCCATTGACTTCGATTGTTCATGTTGACATAAACACACCACTTTTCGTCTCCAGTGATGATGCGGTGAAGAAATCTGTCCTTATATCCACGAGGAGCCTTGTAACGAACAAGCAAACCTGCGGCAATCGTGGAGCGTTGAAGTTTGTTGCTTTCGCTCAAAGCGTGCGGAACCCATGCATCGAGTTTTTGAACTTTCCCCATCGAATGAAGGTGACTCACTACAGTTTTCTGATCACACGCCAATTGTACAGCCAATTTTCTAGTCGATTGACGAGGATTTTCATGGAGAAGGTCGTTCAATCGATCTTCATCCAACTTAATGGGGCGACCAGAACGTTCTTCGTCATTAAGATTGAAATGACCGTTTTTGAAACGTGAAAATCACCATTGAGCTGTCCTTTCTGATAAAGCATTTTCTCCGTACACAGGACAAATATCGCGACGAGCTTTGGCTGCGTTTGCATTGTTCCCGTCTTGATTGAAAATGAATAGCAACAAGTGTCGAAAATGCGCCTTTCTCTCAACTTGACATTCCATTTTGAGGGTACAGAACAAAAATTAAATTAACACGACTTTTAAATAAACCGCAATGACTTATTACTCAACTTCAAAGCGTAGCCTAAGCAAAAGCCTAATAGTCTACGCTGTTAAGAGACGTAGCCTAACCTTTGCAATTTTGCTCTCATTATTTATTATTGTTTCTTAATATGTGCACAAATCACGTCAACAAAACCTAAATCAACACAACATTAAAAAAAACGCAAGAACTTATTCCTCAACCTAATATAATAATAAATTTAAACTTTGTTTTTAAATTTGTGAAAAAATGTAAGAGTGAAAAACATTTAGTGAAAAATGGGTTGATTTAAATTAATAGAAAACATTTCATCTTCGTGATGTGTCATGAAAAAATCCCTTCGTTCTACCGCCATTGTGTTGATGATTCCTTTGCAATTTTCGATAACCCTGCACATAGCCAACTTTTCTTACATTTTTTGAACACTTTACACCCCAACATCAAATTCACCATGGAAGTAGAGTCAAATGATAAGATGCCTTTTCTTCATCTTTGAGTCACCCGAGATAATGACTAGCGAAAAATTCCAACAAACATTTACCAAAAAAAAGACTTTCACAGGACTAGGCTTAAACTACTTTAGTTTCTGTGATTTTAAATACAAAATATCCCCAATAAAAACTTTACTACATCGAAGTTTCTCTCTAACATCCACCTACCATTCAATTCATAAAGAATATATTTTTCTTAAAGAATATTTTATAAAGAATTTATTTTCTTCTGACCTGTATGATAGAGTTTTAAAAAAGCTACTTGATAAACTCATTCACCCCCCTCAACCCTCCATAAAAGTTCCTAATATGCCCATATATTTAGTAATTTCAGAAATAGGTTTTTTTAAACGATAGTTTTAAAAGAAAACTCTTATTCATTTTTAAAAGATATTTCCCCCAAATTAACCCCCAAATAGTTTTTATAAACAAAGTATCAAAAGAAAGTTTCTTCAGCAGTAAAGATCCTATCTCTTTAGAGTTCCGCAGTGATATTGTTTAATTATTTAAATGTCTCAGTTGTACTGAAGCCTCTTACATTGGCAGCGCTGTCAGGTCTCTTGGAGCTAGGTTCTATGCTCATATAGGGATTAGTTGGCGCACAGGAAAAATATTAAATAAAAAAGAGACGTCTTCTATTAGGGAACACGCTATAAATTGTAAAATTGACATTTCTATTGCTAATTTTAAAGTATTAGCCTTTAATAACAACCAAAAATGCCTAAGAACCCTCTAAACTTTATATATCAAACACTGCAAACCTACACTCAATGAAGATTAAGTGCAATATTTTTATTAATTAACTAATTTTTAACTCATTATTTTAACCCATTATTAAACCCACCATTCACTCGCTAGGATGGATCCACTTTAGTAAGTACCAAAATCAACCCATTTTTCTATTAAATGTTTTTTACTCATACAGTTTTTAAAAATTTTAAAACGAGGTTTAAATTTATTATTATATTAGGTTGAAGAATAAGTTCTTGCGTTTTTTTTAATGTTGTGTTGATTTAGGTTTTGTTGACGTGATTTGTGCACATATTAAGAAACAATAATAAATAATGAGAGCAAAATTGCAAAGGTTAGGCTACGTCTCTTAACAGCGTAGACTATTAGGCTTTTGCTTAGGCTACGCTTTAAAGTTGAGTAATAAGTCATTGCGGTTTATTTAAAAGTTGTGTTAATTTAATTTTTGTTCTGCACCCTCAAAATGGAATGTCAAGTTGAAAGAAAGGCGCATTTTCGACACTTGTCGCTATTCATTTTCAATCAAGACGGGAACAATGCAAACGCAGCCAAAGCTCGTCGCGATATTTGTCCTGTGTACGGAGAAAATGTTTTATCAGAAAGGACAGCTCAATGGTGGTTTTTACGTTTCAAAAACGGTCATTTCAATCTTAATGACGAAGAACGTTCTGGTCGCCCTATTAAGTTGGATGAAGATCGATTGAAAGACCTTCTTCATGAAAATCCTCGTCAATCGACTAGAAAATTGGCTGTACAATTGGCGTGTGATCAGAAAACTATAGTGAGTCACCTTCATTCGATGGGGAAAGTTCAAAAACTCGGTGCATGGGTTCCGCACGCTTTGAGCGAAAGCAACAAACTTCAACGCTCCATGATTGCCGCAGGTTTGCTTGCTCGTCACAAGGCTACTCGTAGATATAAGGGCAGATTTCTTCACCGCATCATCACTGGCGACGAAAAGTGGTGTGTTTATGTCAACATGAACAATCGAAGTCAATGGCTTAACCCCAATAAAAAAACACTTCCGCGATTAAAGCAAGGACTTCATCCACGAAAGACGATGCTGTGTGTGTGGTGGGATTGTGGAGGTATCATTCTTTATGAGCTCCTTGCGAACAACGAGATTGTCAATGCAGAACTCTACGTTCAACAAATGTATCGACTCGCCGAAGCTATTCGTGAAAAGCAACCTCATCGATGTTATGGAGTCCTTCTGCAACACGACAATGCTCATCTCACATTGCCAATATGACAAAAGACGCCATCCAAACGTTTAATTAGGAAATCCTGCTGCACCCTCCATATTCGCCAGACTTGGGTCCATCGGATTTCCATCTGTTCCGATCGCTCTCCAACAATTTGCGCGGCGTTTCGTTCAATACTGATGTGAAATTAAGACCCTGGTTAGTCGAATTCTTCGAGTCAAAATCCAGAGATTTTTATTGCAGAGGCATCGAAAAACTAGTTGAACGTTTGGAAGAAGTCGTAAATAACAACGAAGAATACATTATTGATTAAATTGCATATTATTATCAATTAAAAATTAAGTTTTTCTAAAATTGTAAATAGTAATGAATAAATTTGATAAAACCGCAAGAACTTATTCCTCAACCCAATAGTTGATTATCTTTAAGTACTACCAGGTCAGTTTCTCTTATAGATTTTCATTAAATAATCTTTACAAATTTCTAAAATAAATTTTAAATTTATTACATTAATCCATCCAAACCACAAGAAACAAAAAAAAAAACAGGATCATTTTTCTTCGGAAATGTTATTTCCTAATTAGCAAAAATTGGGGTTGGATTCTAACCGTGCACACTGAGGCAGCGAGCGAACGCTTTGATCTCAATTAAACCGTCTCAATTAAACCCGTTTAATTGAGATCAAAACGGTTGTTCGCTGCCTGTGTGCGCGGTTCGAATCCCACCCCTGTACGGAATTTTTTGCGAATTAGGAAATAACATTTCCGAAGAAAAATTATCCTTTTTTTCTGTTTCTTTCGGTTTGCTTGGTATATATATATATATATATATATATATATATATATATATATATATATATATATATATATATATATATATATATATATATATATATATATATATATATATATATATATATATATATATATATATATATATATATATATATATATATATATATATATATATATATATATATATATATATATATATATATATATATATATATATATATATATATATATACAGCTCTGGCCAAAAGTAGTAGACCACCCCAGTGTTTCTTGGTTCTGCTATCTCAATGTTAATGAAACTCGTGCACATGGTGGTTTATGGTATATTTCACGATTTACATTAGTTTTAATATTTGGTTCACCGTCCTTTAGCTTCAATTACCGCTTTTTTATGCATAGGCATAGAATCAACTAGAATTTTTTGGTACAAATGTTCTTTATTTTTAATTGTTGGGTTCTTAATGGCTTTACCAAGAGTTCCCCATAGGTATTCGATCGGATTTAGATCGGGGCTTTGAGCTGACCAGTCCATGGGAACAATACCCTGTGTCTCAAACCATTGACGTGTATTCTTTGCTGTATGACCTGGAGCGTTGTCCTGTTGAAAGATAACAGTTTTTCGACACTCCTGGATGCAATTTAGCAATTGATAGCTTTAAAACATCCGATAACATGGAAACATAGATAGCTGAATTCATCCTTCCCTGACATGAAAACATTTCTCCGGGTCCTGTGTCAGACATGCAGGCCCACAACATAATAGAACCACCCCTATGTTTTACGGTTGGTACCAGACATTCAGCCTTAAATGCTTCTCCAACTCTGCGACGCACGAAAGTTGCACCAAATGTGCAGAAAACCTCAGGAAAAAACATGAATAATAATATTATCCTTATGTTGTATATTTCTTATATATTTTGGTAAAAACCCCCCAGATATTTTGAGTATATATGTTGATTGAATACTTGTACTATCTTACCTCATAGTTACTTTCATCAGACCATATGACTTTCGACCATTGCTCACTGGTCCAATTTGAGCGGTTTTTGGCCCACTGAAGACGTTAATTCATATTCGCTTCAGAAATCCATGGCTTCTTCCTGTCTTTACAGCCTTTCATACCGTACTCTACAAGCCTTCTTCTAACAGTTCTGGTTGATATTTGTGATATACCTGCGTCGTTGAAGTCAGTACAGAGCTCTGACGATGTTTTTCTCCTGCTTATGAGCGACTGACGGATGATGGATCTGTCATTACGAGGCGTTGTAACCTTTGTTCTATATGTTCTTTGTATTGTCTTCACATCTTTTGTCTCTCTGTAGCGCTTGAGAGTCGTTTGCACCGCACATCGAGAACATTTCATCTTTTGACCAATTTGCCTTTGAGACATTATATCTTTATGACGAGCTATGATTTGACCTCACTCACACTCACTCAACTTCCTTGTTTTAGGTATTATACTCTTATTTTAACTGTATCTACAATGTATTTAGCATAAAACAGTGGAATAATCAAGGAAAACTAAGTTAATTGTAGACGTTGGTCTTACACATAATTGGTTACATACGTACAGTACAGTATAAAAGCGGTAATGAAGCTAAAGGAGTGTCAAACAGATATTAAATTAATAAAATTGTGTAATATACCATAAACGACCATGTACACGTGTTTCATTAACATCAAGATAGCAGAACCCAGAAACACTAGGGTGGCCTAATACTTTTGGCCAAAGTTATATATATATATATATATATATATATATATCTCAAAGTAGCACGAGAGAATGATGGAAATGAATCCATTAAACCACATTGAAGGAGAAAACGGAATAATTTTTCCTTGCAGTAATATTTTTATTACCTTTTTCGAAAAATCCGTGCAGGGAAGCGATTCGAACCAGGCACACTGAGGCAGCGAGCACCGCTTTGATCACAGTTAAAAGTATGCCGTTAGTACACTACGCGTTAGTACACTACGCGTAGTGTACTAACGGCATACTTTTAACTGTGATCAAAGCGGTGCTCGCTGCCTCAGTGTGCCTGGTTCGAATCGCTTCCCTGCACGGATTTTTCGAAAAAGGTAATAAAAATATTACTGCAAGGAAAAATTATTCGGTTTTAGTAAATGAGGTAATTTAATGAAACTTTGGTTAAAAGGTAAAACTAATACATTTTTGGCATGAAATTTAGGGATGTTACGATTAGGTTGATAAAATGAACGCTTAGCAGAATTATAAATTTTTTTAAGTACGTAGAAAGGGTAACACAAATTTAAACCTATATTATATATCCTATCAACCTCTTTGTCCAAATATTCGGTTAAAACAATTCTCAGGGCACGGAGAAACATGGAAGAGAAAACACTTTTTTTTTATACTCATATGGTGATCAGAATAGAAATCGATGTATGAGTCAATGGCTGTGGGTTTTCTATAAATTTCATATTTGAAACCTCGGTCTGTTCGATAGATGGTGTTTTATTTTTCATTTTCTAAAGTAAATTTAATTGAGGGGACTAACGTGTTGATTGATTTTTTCAAGAAAAGTATTGATATTAAGATCATTAGGCCACAAACAAAGAATGTCATCAACATAATGCATCCATAAAATAGGGGTTATGTTGGTATGGGGAGGTATTTTGGATTCAAAAAACTCCATATATAGATTGTCCAGTACCGGGGATAAACAAATGCCCATAGGCATTCCAAAGATTTGACGGTAATATTTCCCGTCAAAGGTGAATTTACAGTTGTTAATACAGAGGGAAATAAGTCTACTAATAGTGGAAGCCGGTATAGGGAGAACAACATTTACAAGGTACTCTTCGAGGAAATTTAGGAGATCGGGTACGGGAACTTTTGTAAAGAGAGAACATACATCGAAACTAACCAAGCTAAAATTATCAGGGTAGGGAAGATCATTAAGTTTCCTAATGAGATCGAGATTATTAACGATGTGAGAGCTAGAAACGGTCGCCACCAAAGCTAACCATTTAGATAGGGTATATGAAACACACCTAACCGAGCTAATAATGGGCCGGATAGGATTTTCCGGCTTATGTGTTTTGATGAGACCATAAAGGTAGGGAAGGGAAGCATTCGAGGATTTAAACTTATTAATGAGGTCAGGATGACCTTTAAGCAGAGAGCGAAGGGTTGAATGAAATTCTCTGTTTACTTGATCAATAGGATTCTTTCTAAGGTTTTCATTTGTAGAGGTATCAGAAAGAAGGTTATTCATTTTATCTAAATATGAAGATTTTCGATAAAAAATTCCATCACGTAAAGGATTCAACTAACTCTGAGGGATGATTTGAGAAAAGGTTCGGCAACTTACAATGAGATCGGCGAAGGCTTGTTGCACCTGGACTTCCTCAATTAAACTATTCACAATATAACCCACCAACACTTCAATAGATTAACTAGCCAACAGACCAACCGAACAAATTTCATAAGTAGTTTTATATGTTTAGTTAGTTGATTTCTCAACTCCCACAATAAATGTTAGTCACTTTGTTCATTCTGATTTGTTTTCGGTTTTTTTTTTGTATTGTTTATTTTACAATTTAATAAAATAGGTTATTTTTTGTTTACTCCATTAACTTTTAATAAGTGATATTCAAGTCAGTTTATGTTATAATTTCACTTTCTATTATTTTTTTAAAATCACATTGGATAGTATTATTTAATTCTATATATTGTTATTAGTGTTTTTACTTTAATTTTAATAATTGTCAATTTTATTATTTTAACTTGCCTTCTTCCACTTTTTTAGCCAGTATTTAATGCTTTTTTTTAACTGATATCAATTAATGTTCCTTCCCCTTCTCATTAGTCGACATAGTCGCTGAAGATGGTCCTAGTAAAGGTCCGAAACGTCCGGCCAATAAATGATTAGTGTAATCAGCTGGCTCTTCATATTCCTGCTATATATATATATATATATATATATATATATATATATATATATATATATATATATATATAAACGTGATGTTTATTTAATAAACTAGTTTCGGTATGTAGTTTATTATACCAATTGAGTTGAATAATGAAAATGGACTTAGTTTTCTGAAAATCGAAATATGAGAAATCAGATTAATATTACAAATCAGTGTGTTCAAAGTAAGCTGATTAATAATGTCTTTTAAGATCAGATGGGTAAAGGAGAGGCATTTATATTGTTTCTCCGATAGTTTTAAAATTGAGATTTCTTTAATCAATGATGATTCTATCATTTTTATTTATGAAAATCGATACATAAGTAAATTAATTGGGTCTAAGGGACAATATTTTATATGATTAAAAATAACTATTTCGATTAAAATATGTGATATAGGACTGGCTCGCCTGACATCGCCTTTGTCCACATACACTCTCTTTTTACAAACACTTTCCAGTCTTCCCGAAGTAGAATAAGTGGCAATTAGTGGCTTGACATAGGATCAGGGAGACACCCTATTCCTTAGTTTTCTCTTTGATTATTTGGCAGCGAATGATTTTATAATGGTGAAAGCATTTTAAAGGTAGGACGATCGGGCCAAAGGATTATTTTTAATCCTTTGAGTAATGGGGAAATTAGAAAGGATAAACAATTTATATTAGCGTCTGGTATTCTTATTTGGAGGCAGTGAAATGTGAATTTGGCTCTAAATAAGCTTTCCTTAATGAGGTGCAAAGATACAGATCGAGTATGTGATTTCATCAGACAAACAACATGGATCGCTTATTCTAGATGCTCTTAAAAACATAAACTTTGCAATGGACTCTTTGATTAGAAGTATCATGACATGAGAAAGAAATTACTGCAGGAATTAGAATGTGTTGTTCTACGGTGGACAATAAAAGTGGCTCGAATATTGAATGTTTATGATTTTAACAACAATGAAATATAAATAATCATCATCTTCCCATTCAAATTTGAAATTTATGGTTTGGTAGAGGTTATTAAGATTTAATGGCCAAAATGACATGACGTCATCAACATACCTATACCATACGAAATTTGGGTTTGGTATAATAGAAGGGAGAAGAGACGCTTCAAAATGTTCCATGAAGAGATTAAAAAGGATAAGCGATGAAGGGATCTACATACTAAGACCATATTTTATTCTGAACAAGCCCATATCGCCATGAAAAAGATTTTCCTTAACGCAAAGTTTAACGAAGTTAAAAAATATTGCTTTGGGGGTGATGGGAGGTTTAATCTTGGATATTTCAATATATTCGATAATACATTAAGGCCTTCAGTAAGAGCTACATCGGTAAAATGACTATCCACAATAAATTCAATTAAGCGGCTATTTTTAATATTATTTTTATCTAAATTTCTCGATGAAATCTGATGAACGAACTGTGAAGAAGTTAATCCAACGGCGTCGGAGAGAATATAGGTTAACCATTTGGAGAGCTTATAGTTATGGAAGTAATTAATGATATAATGAGCCGAATAGGGTTCCAGTGACTAAAGATGAAAACTGGATCTTATACAGAAATGGAAGAGAAATGGTAGCCACATGTTAATCACAACCCAAAACTGACCTTCATTCAAGGAAAGCTTTGATGTTCACTAGCATTATGTTAATAAGGTCCGTTTTAAGTTATAAAAAGTTAATGAACGATTACAACATCCATTTTGTGTCAGCTGTTAAATATGACTTCTCTGATCACTCTCAAACGCGCCCTGTTTCATCTTGATCATGCATGGCTCGATCCAGCAAGGAGCACATCTGCGCTTTCACTTATCATCTGTCCGTAAGGCCTGAGCGAGCTGTTGTTTGTAGGAGTTCATTCGCCAGCATTTCTTCAGGAGAGGCCAAACTTTCGTTGCAATAATCTGGGTCTCCAGGATCGATCTTCTTATGGATTTCTTGTGGCTTCTCAAGTTTTTCGTGAACCCGCTAGACCTTCTTTCCTGATGCTGGTAGTCGGTAGATCTTTTTGGCCTGTACAGACAACCTTCCACTTTGAACTTTTTGTACCATATCCAAATCTGCTTTGCTGCTGGTGCATTTTTAGAGAATTCTCTCACAAATGCACTATGAACAATCGTGTTCGTTTTGTTCCACTGTGTTCGAGCAGTACTCTTTAACGCAAAACGCCGTTTCTTTTCAGTGAATGAGATTCAATATCTGAAAAACTAAAGACAAAAACATTAAACATAACATTTTGATGTGGCTTCATATATGCTATCAAAGTTTGAGGTCAATTGAACATGAATTGGCAAAGTTATTAAATTGCGAAATGATATAAAATGTTTAGAAGCACAATATATATAAATATATATATATATATATATATATATATATATATATATATATATGTAGATCAAAAGTTTTCTACTCAACTTAACATTATGAAAAATCAGGCTGTAAATTTGTGTAATGGCCCTTGTGTGGCTGTCGTCAAAACACGTCTCGTTTCAGGTTTAAAATTGAAAATAGTATGTAATGTACAATCTCTCTCCCTCTCTCTCTCTCTCTCTCTCTCTCTCTCTCTCTCTATATATATATATATATATATATATATATATATATATATATTGCGGGAGGAGAAGTCATATCCGAGCTTCAATCCTATATTAGTTAGGATTTTGAGCCTTAGACTTACACCCTCCCTCAGAAACACAAAGTGAGTCTTGCTTGTGAATTATTCCATCCAAAGGCGTCCAGCCTTCTTATAAGGGGCGTAATTGAAGGCCCCTTATAAGAAGGCTGGACGCCTTTGGATGGAATAATTCACAAGCAAGACTCACTTTGTGTTTCTGAGGAAGGGTGTAAGTCTAAGGCTCAAAATCCTAACTAATATAGGATTGAAGCTCGGATATGACTTCTCCTCCCGCAATATATATATATATATATATATATATATATATATATATATATATATATATATATATATATATATATATATATATATATATAGAGAGAGAGAGAGAGAGAGAGAGAGGGAGAGAGATTGTACATTACATACTATTTTCAATTTTAAACCTGAAACGAGACGTGTTTTGACGACAGCCACACAAGGGCCATTACACAAATTTACAGCCTGATTTTTCATAATGTTAAGTTGAGTAGAAAACTTTTGATCTACATATATATATATATATATATATATATATATATATATATATATATATATATATATATATATATATATATATATATATATACTGTATATATATAAATATATATATATATATATATATATATATATATATATATATATATATATATATATATATATATATCAGCCAATCACTGCCCAGGCGGTCTCACCCCGCTCTCATAAAGGATGACGCTCGTATTCGACTGAAGGACAAGTTACAAAAAACAGCTATTATTGAAGAGGTACTGAAAAAGCGAACACCTGGGTCATTTTGACAAAGGGAGAAGGAAAATAACATGAAAAGAAAATAAGAAAAAATATCAAAAAAAGATGAAAAGTACTACCAGAACAGACCTAAATAGTGGTGCTTAGAAGGGATATTCAATATGTAGAAATATTCATGGTCCACCGAAGCATATCATTATAATACCATCGCATGTGAGCGAAATTTAAATATCCCAGACGAAAATATTCCGCTATCGCTATACAGCTTGGAAAGATCGAGCCTGGGTTTTGCAAGTTCCCACCAGAGCAAGTGAAAGATCACTACTGGCTGCCAAATCTGCATTAATGCTCTTATTTTAAATCTTCCTTGCTCTGTGGATGGTAAGAAATTCAATGAAAATATCCAAGTATAATAAGAAATGAGTGATGAGGCCAATGTTTATAGACCCATCGCCAAACATTCATACACTGTACGTAATCGTGGAATAAGCAATCACGTCCCGTTACCCTTTAGGGCGAAGGCCTTTCTCCCGTGGCTGGATTGCAAGCGTACTCTTCATACAGTCATGCCTACATACACTAAGAGCAACTCTTTGGTCACGCCATTTCAGCTCGTTTAATCGCAGGTCTTTCTCCCGTGGCTGCGAGCCAATACACTTCAAAAGTGAGCAGAGGTCTGGTCGCCTAAAGCATCATCATCTAAACATCACATAGATAAATGCAACTTCTTTTGTTTACATCTCATACTGATCTACTGCATTCTCAGTCTACATTAAGGGTCGTTTTCCATTGCGATATACTGCTCTTTTTACAAACCGACCTCCATAAGATTATTCTTCTGGTGAAACTCTCCATTTTGGTTTATCCTACCTGCGATTTACTCTTTTGTCGCATCAGGTCTTGTCATTTTACATTTCCATTCTCGGTTACATGGTCTCGCCATCTCACAATTCCCTTGTTGATCACAGCAAACCTCACTATGAGATAGTTTTCTCATTTGTTACATCAGGTCTCGATATCTAATTCTCAGATTGCATATAATTTATGACCTGTACCCATTCCGCGTTGCAAATACCACCGCTACTGCTGGTGCCAAATTGGGCCGCAAATTGGTACCACCTCTGAAACCAACAAGGACATTGACTGATCGGTGTATATTTTGAAGATTCTTAATGTAGACTCTTTACTCCAGAAGGTTGCAAGGAAAGAGAATGAATTTTCTCCTTTATTAAAGAAAAAAAATATATATATACATATAACGATATTAATTTGATGAGATATGATGGAGTAACACAAAAAGATGGAATTATTCACTTCAATAAAAATTAATTAAGGGAATAATTTTGCTATTATTGCACTGTAATTATTTGCTTCAATTTAGGCATTGTGGGAAGACTGAAAATTATATTTGAAATGATAATTAATTTTTTTTCACCGTATTTTAAAAATTGTGAGCGCGCGTAGTCAATAAAATAGGCTTTGAGTCCGGTGAAGTTAAGGGAAACGTGAGTGTAAAACTTGACGGGCAATGGAGAAAGTAGGGTTCGAAGTGCAGAGAGAATATGGTCGTTAGTCATTAGTATAGAACTATTAATATTAACATGGTCACCAATGAGAGATGAAATCGTCTCAGATTGCAGGCGTCTCCTCGAGTCTTTTCATCGCGTGGAAGGTGGATGAATTTTGGCTTGACTAGACTGACTGATCTCTAGTGCTTCTCGAAAAGAAGCTGGTTTTATTCCTCTCTAAATTGGTGAAGTCTGGAGTGCCCCCTTCTTGGAAAAAAAATGCATTTCTAGGAAAAATTGCTTCAGGCAAAAAGAGAAAGGAGATAAGCTCACTTATCTGGCGAGGCGCAGATTAACCTCGCCGTTCACTCTCTCTCTCTCACGTCCGAAATGGGAGCCGGAAGCTTTTCTTTGTCGTACGGGAAGGCGCGTGTACGTAAGTGCAAGTCGTGTGGGAAAATCCTGATTCCTGCGTCCGTCACAGCGAGTTTATGTTTCATTTACCAAAAACCATTCCGTTAATCTTGTGAAGAGATGAGGCACTGGATAATACTATTTGTTGAAAATATTTTTAAAACCCAAATAGCGCAATTTTTATTTTGACAAATACACTTTGTAGCAAAATGAATCACAAACACTTTCGTATTTTAAATGATTATTGAGTAAAGTGAAGAAGTCAAACATTTTGAAAGTTTCTAAACCTCTAAGAGGTGTCAAGGGTTATAGAACTTCTAATTTTTCCGGAAACAAATTGAAATAAAACCAATCGTACTCAGAAGTACGAACTTAAACCTTGTTCAATGTGCAGGGTTGTGTGAATGCGTGTTTCTGGATCAAGTGTGTGTACCTGCTCATGCATCTAGCTATGTGCCTGTCTATGTAGGAATATAGAGGGGTACCCGCATATTTGTGCCTTTATATGTTGTGTTTATGTATGTGTAGTTATTATTAGTTTGACGATCTTCCCCTCCCCTCCCTCTTCCCCGCGACCACCGGCCACAATTATCATTCATGGCATCGTCCGTTGTGTATTCCACTTCGACTCAAATATCCATTCGTCTTTTGTTTTTAATTTATTTGTTTTTCTATGCTTCTCGTTCGTCTCTTTATATATTATATATTACCCATTCAAAAACACGAAATATATGCATAAGCACCCTATAAATTATATTTCATGCCTGTGAGAGTAATATTGTTTTTTTATTGGGCTATAATATCTGCCTTTACATATCTCCATATATATATATATATATATATATATATATATATATATATATATATATATATATATATATATATATATATATATATATATATATATATATATATATATATATATATATATATATATATATATATATATATATATATATATATATATATATATATATATATATATATATATATATATATATATATATATATATCGTAACAGAGCAGAGGGATTGCGCGTTGCCAGGCATATACGCAGTTTGATTATAGATAACATGGCCGCATTTAGGATTTCCAACATCGTATTTTAATTTCTTAAAACTAACGTTTCTGGTAGGAACCCATTTTCAAGGACCTAAAATTATAAATATTCATACATAAGAAATTTGTAGAATAATTAGCAGAATAAAAAAAAAAATATATATGGGGAATTTGAGGCTATAGGGGTGTCAGTATTCAAATTGAGTATAAGGGAATCTGTTCTCATTGACCTTTAAATAGGAAACTGTACATAAATATAGTTTTTATGATCGGGAATAGAAGGAACAATTTGGGAATGTGAAATAGTGAAAATGCAAGCGTTTTAACGCAGAGTAAATGGGAAATATGTTTTATCTTTAAACAAACCTGAGAAAGAGCTGTTTTGTGCGTCTTCGCTGTACAGAAGGAGAAAAGAATTAAAACATGTGGACGATATGGATTGGTTCAGGTGAGAGTGTTTGGAAGTGTGTGGTTCAATAGATGTAGTAATAGGGGGAAGGAACTTGTGTCTAAGTTCAAAGTGGCGTTCGTAAATTTAATGAAAAGGGATTCCAGTGTTCGAAGTTCGCTTTCGGTGTTGTCTGTCTTTAATTGAAAAGTGGTTTGAGGTGGGTTTGTAGTGTAGATGTCTGGTTTCATAATGCAATCGAATAAGGGAGAACTAGAGAGTTGCGAGGGTTGCTTCAGTTCTGTGGCTGATCTCTAGATATGCACACATACAGGCATGTACTTGCGTTGCGTCGATCCCAAATATACCTCGGAATTACATCTTGAGCAGGTGAACTGCTATATAATATATGATCGAACAGATTCCCTTATAACCACTTTGAATACTCCCACCGCTGTTACTTAGAATTCCCCTTATAATTTCTTTTTATTCTGATAAAATTCTAAAAAATCCTTATGTATGTATATTTCTAATTTTAGGTCCTTGAAAATGGGTTCCAACCAGAAACGTCGGTATCAAGGAATTCAAATACTAAGATGGAAATCCTAAATGTGGCCTTGTTATTTATCTTCAAACTACGTATATATATATATATATATATATATATATATATATATATATATATATACAGTAGCGGCATAATATCAGAGTCAGTAAGAACAAGTGTATTTAAATATTTATTATAGAAGTTTAACAAAACGTTGAGACTATATATTATACATATATTGAGATATATCTAATATATACCTTTCGTGAAAAGTTTAAGTGAATGGATTAAATATTTCGTAAGTTATAAGGAAATAAACAAACTATCTTCCAAAATTGCAACGGCAAAAGTGTTAAGGATCACTTAAAAAAACAATGTAAAATGAAACAAGAACAAAAACGAAACCCTTACTATTAATATTTTGCGGACATCCCCTTGCTAGCAAATGACCTTCCGACATCTGTTACCACAGGACTGGATTATATCCTTGTAAAATGATGCGGTAATTTTGTTTCCTTCGTTTTTCAATAATTCCCAGAGTTCATCTTGGGTCTTTGGATTTCTCCTTCGAGCCCCATCTCCAATAATCTTCCAAACGTTTTCTATTGTGTTGAGATCAACCCCTTTATCCCTCAAAAAATCTTTGACTTTCTTCGCAGTGTGGCAGGGATCGTTATCCTGCACGAAGATAGGAAGTTGAACTGAAGAGGATCAAAGATGTGGAAGGGCTTGTTGTCTAAGAATCTGCTTGTAGATTTCACCATTGACAGTCCCTTGTAGGCGAATAGGTAAACCAAGACTAGCAGCAGAGATCACTCCCCATACCAATACACTGCCTCGTCCATATTTCACTGTCTTCTTCACACATGCGCGAGATAACCTTTCGCCACATCTTCGTTGGACCAATCACATTAAACTTCGATTCATCGCTAAAATGAACCTGCGCCCACTGTTCTTCTGTCCAAATGACATGTTCGTGAGCGTAACGAAGACGGGCTCTTATATTCTTCTTGGAGATCAGAGGTTTCTTTGCTGGTGGCCGAGCAAGCAACCCAGAACTTCGTAACCTCCGGGGAACTGTTTTGCGTGATACGTCGACATCAGAGGTGTAGCTGAACTCGCCGGATATATCAGTATCAATATTAAACCTATCCTTCAGTGACATTCTAACCATAATATGATCCTGTCTTGGTGATCTCTGACGAGGTCTACCGGTTTTGGTTTAGCATCTGTAGATCCGGATGACTTAAAACGAGCTACAATTCGTTGCACACTTCTAGACCTTCCTTCAGTAGTTGCTATCACAGAATTTGACTTGACCGCTTGGTGAAGGCACACAATCCTTTTTTCTTTCATTACAGGACACTCGTCGTCTCTCACAAGCCGTCATGTTGACAGTTGAATGTTCCAATAATGTATGATCATAAGAAGTAACTGTTAGCCCATCAACAGTCTCCTAAACACAAATACTTCGGTTGGTAGTTCACTTTTTCCAAGTGACCCTTAGCTTTTGGCTGCTGCAATTTGGAATATAGTGTGTTTATTTCCTCATAACTTACGAAATATTTATTCCATTCACTTGAAATTTTCACGAAAGATAGATATTATATATATATATATATATATATATATATATATATATATAGATATATCTAAATATATGTATAATATATAGTGTCAACGTTTTGTTAAACTTCAATAGCAAATATTTAAATACACTTGTTCTTACTGACCCTTATATTATTGCCGCTACATACTCTCTTTCTCTCTCTCTCTCTCTTTATATATATATGTATATATATATAAAAAAAAAAATATATATATATATATATATATATATATATATATATATATATATATATATATATATATATATATATAATTTCACGGTGAAGGTAAGGACACATAGGAGGCTGAGGTACATGTGATTTATTTATGGAACAACGTTTCGGGCGTATCACCCATTTTCAGGTTCTAATACATAAATTAATCTAATACAGTTAAAGAATATTAAAAATATTAAAAATAATTAGGTTATGACTATGTAGGTAAATCAAAAATTAGAAAATAACTCAGGAATTTAAAAGTCAAGAGAATCAAATTATCAATCTAATATAACACTATTGAAACGAAAAAAACTCACAAAAAACAAAAGTAAATAATTACAGTATAATATTGCTTACCGATAATTCAGGAATTTAAAAAGCAAGAGAATCAAATTATTAATCTAATGTAATCACTATTGACACGAAAAAAAAGCAAAAACACAAAAGTAAAAAATTACAGTATAATATTGCTTACCGATGAAGTTCGGGAGAAATCACAGAGTGAAGTGAAGAAATTATAAAGGATGTGACTTAAAGAAGGATAGGAATTTGATTGGTTGGTTGTTGAATGAGGTAATTAAAATTAAGAAATAAGAAGAGGAACAGCGGTATTATCTATGTTGAGTGTAGGAGATTTTGTACGTATTAGTAAGGATTCCAAAGTTCTTAGACTATATTCATTGTTATTATGACCAATTATTTTGAAGTTATCTATGGAACATTCTGTCTTGCATTGTATACTATGATTTCTAATTACAGAAGCTTTCTTCTTAGACAATATTTTTCCAGTGCGATGGCTTATTCCCATGTGAGAACAAAACCTCTCTTTCAATGAGCGAACCGTACTACCAATATAGGTTCCTTGCAAACATTGAAAGAGAGGTTTTGTTCTCACATGGGAATAAGCCATCGCACTGGAAAAATATTGTCTAAAAAGGAAGCTTCTGTAATTAGAAATCATAGTATACAATGCAAGACAGAATGTTCCATAGATAACTTCAAAATAATTGGTCATAATAACGATGAATATAGTCTAAGAATTTTGGAATCCCTACTAATTCGTACAAAATCTCCTACACTCAACATAAATAATACCACTGTTCTTTTTCTTATTTCTTAATTTTAATTACCTCATTCAACAACCAACCAATCAAATTCCTATCCTTCTTTAAGCCACATCCTTTATAATTTCTTCACTTCACTCTGTGATTTCTCCCGAACTTCATCGGTAAGCAATATTATACTGTAATTTTTTACTTTTGTGTTTTTGCTTTTTTTCTCGTGTTAATAGTGATTACATTAGATTAATAATTTGATTCTCTTGCTTTTTAAATTCCTGAATTATCGGTAAGCAATATTATACTGTAATTATTTACTTTTGTTTTTTGTGAGTTTTTTTCGTTTCAATAGTGTTATATTAGATTGATAATTTGATTCTCTTGACTTTTAAATTCCTGAGTTATTTTCTAATTTTTGATTTACCTACATAGTCATAACCTAATTATTTTTAATATTTTTAATATTTTTTAACTGTATTAGATTAATTTATGTATTAGAACCTGAAGATGGGTGATACGCCTGAAACGTTGTTCCATAAATAAATCACATGTACCTCAGCCTCCTATGTGTCCTTACCTTCACCGTGAAATTGAAGATTAGACTGGTCAGCAGCAACTTGTATGACTATATATATATATATATATATATATATATATATATATATATATATATATATAATATAAGCGAGGGAGACGAGATAGTAAGTTAACGTAATAGCAGGTGTTATTTTTTTTAAAAAAGAGAGTAATGGACAGCACACTGAACGGTATTTATACATAAGAAAAACAGTAATAAGGTTTTGAAAAAATAAAAAAATAAGAAATATTCCGCTCGTAGTTCGAACCTTAGTTTAAAAATTCCCGGTTAGCTGCCCTTACCTATAAGCTACCATGCAATGTGTTTTGAAGCATTTTCATGTCTCCTATAACAGTGGCCTGCGTTTCAAAACTTTTTTGCCAAAGGTCATAGGTTTTCCAATTGATTTAGAATAATTTTTTCATTCTGAATTTAAGAATATAAAAATTAGTTTTCTTTGGTCAGGTCTGGGTTCTAAGAGATATGCTTGATTTATATTAGAACGCATATTCCAAAATAGCGCTATCATCCAACCCTTTATTTCTTCTGTTTTGTCAAATTTAGTGATGAGTAACCATATATAACCTATTTTATTCATCTTTTCAGGTCTAGATTTGCATTACAATGGACCGTACGTGTAAAAATCATTCGAATAGGTTTTGTTACATCTGTGCACATGTCGCTCTTCCAGACCGTCAGGCAAAAATCACGGATTTTGTCAAAAACGGATATCATGTTTACTATGGAGTGAAACTAAGGGACCAGGATAAGCCATTTGCTTCCCATATTTGCTGTAAGAAAAGTGTGGAAGATTTACGGAATTGGAGTAATAAGAAAAGGAAGAGTATACCATTTGGTGTCCCAATGGAGTGGATCGAATGCAAACATCACGTCAATACTGTTACTACTGCATGACAAATTTGAAAGGCATCAATCGTAATAACAAGTACCATGTTCAATACCCCAATGTTCCTTCTACTATAAAACCAGTCCCACATGGCTCCGATCTTCTTGTTTCTGAGCCTGATTTTACCATGTGTTCTAGCTCTAATTCTGAGGCTAGTATCACTACCAAACAGCTGAGCTTGATGTATACAAGCCAGTAGAGGGCTACCAACTGGTGCCATTTATGCAAGCCAAACTCAACGACCTAAATCGAGACCTGAACCTTTCCAAAGAATCTATTCAGTTATTGAGTTCACGTCTTCAAAAGAAATTTATGCTGGCACCAGTGATAACATTCTATTGGTATCGGGAACCCGAGAAATAATTTAGAAATGTTTTCACGTTTGATGAAGCCTTTTTACTGGTCTACTGTAACAACATTGCTTACCTACTCAACTTAATGGGCCTAAAGTATGATGCTATGGAATGGAGACTTTTCATTGACTCATCTAACAGAAGTCTCAAGGCAGTTCTTCTTAATAAGAGGAATAAGTTTTTATCAATCCCTGTTGGACACTCAGCTGCAATGAAAGAAACTTGCAACAGCATGGGCCATTTGTTGTCTCCTGTAAACTATCAGAAACACAAATGCTGATCTGTGGAGACCTTAAAGTTGTTGGAATCATCCTAGGTCTTCAAGCTGGGTACACAAAGTATCCATGTTTTATGTGCTTGTGGGACAGTCGGGTTGACGACCAGCCTTATGTCAAAAAAGACTGGCCTTCAAGACAAGGATTAGAACCAAGTTCACACAGCGTTCTGTCCCACCCTCTGGTTGAACCTAACAAGATATTGTTTCTATCCCTGCACATCCAACTCGGTTTGATGACGAACTTTGTCAAGGCAATGGGCAGGAAAGGTAGAAGATTTGCTTTCCTCCGTCAGAAGTTTCCACGAGTCAGCACGGAGAAACTGAAGGCAGGTGTATTTGATGGTCCTCAAATAAGGACACCAGTTTTGATGAAACACTGAATCCTGCTAAACTCTCTGTCTGGTTGTCCCCTAAGTCAGTCATTGCAAACTTCCTTGGCAACCACAGAAGTCATCAGTATGAGAATGCGGTTGCTAAGTTAATGGAGAATTTATGCAAACTTGGTGCACGCATGTCAGTTAGAATACACTTCCCTAGAATTGTGTAGACTTCAGTGAAAAACAGGGTGTGCGGTTTCACCAAGATATCTATGTGATTGAGGAGCACTACTAAGGGCATTGTGATGGCAACTTTCTGTCTGACTAGTTCTGGTGCCTGAAAGAGGATTTGGTATCTGCTAGGTAAAATAGGAAGTCCCTGAAGAGACCATTTATCTACGAGTAACTTTTTTGTATGTTTTACTCTTCTTGCTATCAATTATAACATTCTGTAAACCTTCTGTATATAAATTAGTTCAAAATTGACTATTGTGTGGAGAGGCTTTGATTGTGATAAATGATATTTGCCAGGTTGCCTGGCTAACGCTTTCGCTTTACACTGTGTTTTGCTTTTTGGTTATATTATTTTCATTTACAGCCTAGGAGCCTTTTTTTTCAGTTTTTTGTTTTTTCTTGGGGTTATTTTTCATTTGTTTGTATTAGGTTTCTTTTAGTTTCAACTATCTTCTCAAGAATTTTACAAACTATAGAAGTTAAGTTACCAGGCTAAAGTTACTCGGGTCCTCTTTACTTCTCTTTTTAAAAGCTGGCACTGCATTCGCTAATTTCCAATCATTAGGTATTTTTCCAAACTCTAGTGATCTAGTATATTTCTTTTCAAGAGCTACTGCAATACTATATACATCTTCTTTGAGTAACCTAGAATGAATGTTGTTTGTGCCAGATGCCTTACTAATATTTAATTCCAATATAATCTCTTTAATTATTTCCCTGTTTCCACATTAATGGTATTCAACACTACTTCTCTTGACCTAGAATTTTCATCAATTAATCTATCTGGATTCTCTTCTGTAAATACTGAAGAAAAATGACCATTAACAGCCTCTACTATTTCCTCATTAGATTCTTTCAAACCTCCTTCATATCTAATAGGCCTTATTTTATCACTGTTAGGTTTGCTATTAATTTTATAATAGCTAACTGTGCCTACTAAAACGTCCTTAAGTGGCGAAAAAATAAGATGGAATGGAACAATTACTGAGAGTCTCAGAAATATTTAAATTTACAAAGTAACGACGCTAACACGATTATAGAATATTTTTCATAAATATAAAAAATAAAAATAATTAAAATAATGACTCTCTAAAACATATGCAACAACAGCTAACTATTTGCAGATAGCAAATGAAAACACTAAAAATTTGAAAAAATAATCAAATCACACAAGAGAAAATATAATTAAAAAAATAAAGAATTTTGTAAAGCACTTTATGATTACCAAGTAGACCAGACACAAGATATCAATCTATCATTAAATAGGGAAACCTCTTCATAAAAGAGTAAGAAATTTGTCACGCACCTAAGGGCACGAAAATGGTAAAACCATTGGGAAAATTGTGTGATAATCAACTCTGTAAAGCTGGGAAAGATCACCTTAATGACTTTAGAATGATTTTTTACAAATGTCTAAGAGTAAAGAAGATTACATTTGCATGGTTGAACGCTTCAGTTGCAATTATGGTGCCATTTGCACATGGAATGTGACAGAGGAACACAATGGTTCCAAACCTGTTCAAACCTAAGCTCTCTGGATAAGCGAAGCAGTTACATTACAATCTATTATTATTTACTCAATTGAGGACGAGGGAAGAGGTATACAAGTACCCTAACGGAGATCGGGTAACTGATTTACACAGTTGATACCCTAGTAACAAGTTCATGTTGCTCCACTACGTATTGGGCACTCATGGTCCGTTGTAATAGGGTTCTAGTACGGGACGTCACTCTGCTAGTCCGCTCCATAACTGAACCCCCTTCCCCGTCACTATGTTACTTTTTCATGTCGAGTGAAATCAACCATCACGACAGTGAGATTTCATAAGTAACTATAGTGAATATGATTATCTTCAGGCTTTTCGATAATTAATGGAGTGAAAGTAGTTCTCTACCTTTCATTGGTGAGCGGTTAGAATTTTCATTCCTTGATACCGACGTTTCTGGTATGAACCCATTTTCAAAGACCAAAAATTAGAAATATATATATACATAAAAAGGTAAGTGTTAGGTTGGTCTATTGTATACAGTAACCTGCTTGGCGTGGCTGATAAGCGTCTCTCAGGTTTGCCCGATGCCGTGTGAAGGTGGTTCTACTCATTGCTATAGCAACCGCATGCCTTCAATGGGTACACTGGAGTTTACCTTACCATCGGGGGATAATGAAAATCCGTCGCTTAATTCCATTCCAAATCAGTTCTAGGAGCTCTACAAAAAGAATTATTAAGACCTCCTCGATATACTTTCCCTCCAACATAGCATTCTCTCCTACAACATACAGATTAAATGAATCTATGCGCGGAAATTCTCTTTTATAACCGACTTCAAACACATAGCAAAGGCGATGCTTACAATGGCCAGTTAACATTGAAGTCCGATAAAGTTCCAAATCATAAGTGATTCTTGTTATTTGGGAGGGGCTTTGAGGGCATAAAAAAGAGCTTATATAAGGTGACATCATTTTGTGGCACCTTTTTTGTCTTCTGGCAGTTTAATGAAATGATTTGGTGCTGGTGGATATTTTAGGTGCCTAAAAGTAGTACGCGTTGCATCACTTGAACATATAGCATTTGCAAGCATATTTATAGGAAGACAAAGGACAAATCCCAAATCTCTCTTAATTTTCAAGTTAATCCAAGGTTAGGTAATAGTTTATTTACAATAAATCAATGATTCTCACTTTTTATGCCAATGCCACGTTTATTTACAATAAATCAATGATTCTCAACTTTTTATACCAAAAGCCAAGTTTATTTACAATAAATCAATGATTCTCACTTTTTATGTCAAATGCCACGTTTATTTACAATAAATCAATGATTCTCACCTTTTTGGGCCAAATGCCAAGTTTATTTACAATAAATCAATGATTCTCACCTTTTTATGCCAAATGCCACGTTTATTTAAAATAAATCAATGATTTTCACTTTTTATGCCAAATGCCCCGTTTATTTACAATAAATCAATGATTCTCACTTTTTATGCCAAATACCACGTTTATTTACAATAAATCAATGATTCTAACCTTTCTATGCCAAATACCACGTTTATTTACAATAAATCAATGATTCTCACTTTTTATGCCAAATGTCACGTTTATTTACAATAAATCAATGATTCTCACCTTTCTATGCCAAATACCACGTTTATTTACAATAAATCAATGATTCTCACTTTTTATGCCAATGCCACGTTTATTTACAATAAAGTGAAATATTTTACTTTATTTTTATGTAAGTTGATCGGAGATATTCAATGAAATGAGATACCCTCTAGATTATGTACAATTTTTCGTTTTTGTATTTGTAGAAAGAGCAAGACTATATGAGTTTAACTCTTCCTATATATGGGCCCGATCCCCCCTGTGAAGTAAAATTCCCCATCCTTTCCTGATTAAAAACTCCTGCGATAAATGTTAATTGTTTTGGGGGGCTAATTTTAAACTTTTAAAAACGCAAATTTGTTTTTAAATAGATTATAACTAACTCAGAAAACACCAACCCTTTGCCTGTAATTTATTGAAAAGATCGAATATTAACCTAACAGATTTGCGTGGAAAGGGCTTGAGTGATGCAACCATTAGAAATCATAGATAGTAAACATTGGTAGCACATAAATCTTTGTTAATTAGAACCTAGTATAAAAATTACCTAAGTTCGTACATGTAAAACTTAATGACTTAAAATACGAACTTAATATCATGTAAGAATGTACGTAGCAAGTTCTTCGCGAGGGATTTAGACGTGGATGTTTCGAGAGGAATTGGGAGTCGATTGCCAATCGAGAGAAACTCCTTTAAAACTCTTTAACTCCAGGGGGATTTGAAGTCATCGAAAGATAATTGGATCTGCAACACTCACTCCAATAAAGGCCAATACCTTCGCAGCAGACTGCCAGTAACATGGCAAGGTCAATAAGTAGGTAAAAAAGAATGAATAGAAAAAAAGGCATGAATACATTATTGTGAAATTAGTGACTGATAAATGTCTGTAGAGAATAAAGAACCCGACTGGTGTAAAGAAAATATTACTTAGGGTTTATGGAACATAATGCTACGTAACTCTCTCGCATCTGCCCAACTTTTACAATTAGAGAGGGGCGGGTGTCTCTGTTGAACGTTGTAGGCGAACAGAGTGCATAATCTTTGAGACATTAGTAACAGTATGGTGGACCTGATATCCAATTATGAGGTCTTAAAGATCTCAACATGGCGGCTACCAACGAACAACGTACCTACCCCCTCTTCCTTAGTGACCATTTTAGGCAGTATCTTTGAAATTCTATTGAAAAGACGTTTGTAAAAAAAGTGAATTAAGTGAAATGGGTCGAAAATGTATTTAGGAGCAGTAACCAATGTGGGGGAATACTTGGGTTCTAGGGATTAGGAATACAAATATCTTGTGTTTCACCATTTCTTTTGCGTAGTTTTGATATATCAGTGGTAAAATCGAATTCGCTTATGATTTCTCAAGAAGTCCCTCATGGTATTCCCCTGACCGCCGAATTTCCACTAAAACCTAAAAGCAGAGTTCATTTCCATTAATGAGATCCCCATAAACCAATAAAGCGGCAAATGAAAAGTATCAGTACAATGGAGCTTTTCATAACCTGGGTCCCTTGGGGAGTCTGACGATCTAAATCTTTCTTGTTTTCACAAATGAAGGGACTAAAGCAATCGAAGTCCGACCCTCTCCCATCTCTGACCTTCATTAGAAGAGGAAAAATGAATCTTCATTTAAGCAAATGAATCACCACGCAAGGAACTGAACCTCCTTTAAAAAAACTAAATCGTCCGACCATTTAAGGAGACGAATCTTTTAAGGAACTCAATCTTGTTCTGAAGAACTGAATCGTTCTTTCATTTGAAGAACTGAATGCCTTTTGAGGAATTTGATCTTCACTTAATGAACTGAATCTCCATTTAAGGAAGTAAAATTTCACGTTTGGAGCTAAATCTCTTTTGAAGAACTGAATCGCCCTTCACTTTAATGAACTTAATCTTCTTTTAAGGATCTGAATCTTCACGTAAGGAGCTCATCCTCCTTTTAAAGAACTAAATCGCCCATCCTTTTAAGAAACTTAATCTCCTTTTAAGGAGCTGAATCTCCTTCTAAGGAACTGAATCGCTCTTCCCTTTAAGTAACTGAATCCTTTTTTGAGGAACTTAATCTTCACTTAAGGAACTAAATCACCTTTTTATGAACTAAGGCCTTATTGAGGGTCCTGCACCAACCCCTCCCACACCTTTACAGAACCGAACCGTTTGCGGCAAAGACAATAAACCTCTGTTTAAGGCATCTTTATTTGCTGATTCGAATTCGCTGGATTCTTGCTGCTGAGAAGTGGCCGTTTGCCGGGGTCCTCGAGGAAGGGGGTTGCACTTGAGAGTAAATTTCCTAGCGATTTTTGCTTGATAGTTTAGATATACTCCCCCCCTCCCCCCAGCCTTCAGGGCTGTGGATAAGTTAGCTATAACAGGCAGTTGTTTCGGCTTTGTTCAGAATAAGTCTGTACCAGAGGAATTTAGTGGTAACCAAGCAAAGAATGACAACACATCCAAATTAACGTTAACTAGAGTTTAGCCCCTCGAATGAATTAATTTAGACAAGACGGGATAATTATGCAATCTAACAAAGGTATGGGGTAAAGGAGGAAATTGAGAAAGAGGGAAATGTTCCAGGTAAATAAAAAGGAATTTATTCAATGGTCAGATATAAAAATATCGAGATAACAAACCTTTTCAACCATAAATACTGGAATAGGAAAGGGATTGCAACTCTTCAGTACAAGTACTCCAAAGTACGAACTTAAAAGTCCTCTTATAGAGTCAAGAAAAGAGAAGAAATGAATCGGCCTCATTGACAAAAAGAAGAAATAAAAAAATGCAGGAAAGCGAAGATAATCCCGATATTTTTGTTTTATATTTATGATTAGATTTTTAAAAAGTGAATTTGGTAGAAATTATTATTAAAAATTTCCCTTCAAACAACAAAGATATGTTCAAATTGATACGAAATGAACAGAAAATTATGATATTTTCAATCAAGCTTCGTAGAAAATAGTTGAAATCATCATGCTTCAAATTTGCCCAAAAGAGGCAACTCTCATTCTTTTAAGGATGTCTAACCAATACGACAAGTTAAACTTACCGTACAATCAGAAACTGCTGCCAAAGAAGTCATTGTCCAAGCAGCCAATGAAGGCAAGTTTAAATTTTTTAACAATGATACCTCACTAAAAGGCAAACCAAACTTGCAGTATAACCAGGAACTGTCTCCTTGGGGGCCATTATCGAGCAGGCAATGGAGACAACTCTCATTGATTTAACGATGTTGCCTCAGCAACAATAAAGCTCAAGAATGCCGTACAAAAGATAATCATCTGATTGACAATTATTCCGGTATTCAATGGTAATAACGGTAATTGCTTTTACGACGTTGCCTCATCAAAACAACAAGAGACGATTGCTGTAAAATTAGAGATGGTTGTGAACTGAGCATAGTTCCGGTAATAACAATCTTCTGTTGCCAATTTGGCAACTCAAGCTTGTCGCAAAACTATAGAATGTCATCTACCGAACAATTACTCGAGCAAGCGATGGTAAATAGATTTCGTTGTTTTAACGTCATTACTTTACATATAAGACAACTCAAGTTTGCCGCACAACCAGAAAATGTCGTCTACTTTGCAATTACGCGAGCAGCCATTAGTGACAACTCATTGTTTTAATGACGTTGCGTCACTAATTTGACACATTAATCTTGCCTAATAAACAGAGACTAAGGTCAAATAGTCAAGCAGTAAATGGAGATATCTCTCAATGTTTTAACGATGTTGCCTCGCCAAAACGGCAATTCGAACTTGCCGTACAACTAGAAACTGTCTTCTAAGGCGCCATTATCGAGTAGAAAATAGAGACAACTGCCAGTATTTACCGGTTTGCCTCACTATCACGGGAACTCTCGCTTGCCGTATAACTAGAAAATGTTTACAGACCAATTACTCGAACAAAAAATTGGGATAACTCTCACAGTTTTAAGGACGTTGCATCAACAATACAAAAACTCAAGGTTGCCTTACAATCAGAAACTGATGTCTATGGGATCATTGACCAAGTAACCAACAGAGGCTGCTCTCAATGTTTAAACGATGTTGCCTTATCAAAAAGGCAACTCAAGCTTGCCGTGCAACTTGAAAGTCTTCTACAGAGCTATTATTTGAACAGCTAATGGAGAGAGGTGCTATTGTTTTAAAGAAGGTGCCACGCCAGCACGACAACTCAAGCACGCCGGAAAACCATAAAATATTTTCTACGGGGCAATCATTAAAGCAGCCAATGGTGATATGTCTCGTTGCTTTAAAGACTTTAGCTCACCACCACGACAACACAAGGTTGGCGTGCAACCAGAGAGTGTTGTCAACCGCCTATTACTCAGGAAACCAATAGAGACATTCACAAAGTTTTAAATATGTTGCAACACCAAAACGGCAACTGAAGCTTCTCGTAAGAACAAAAACTGACTTCAAAGCCATTATCGAGTGGCCAATGGATACAACTATCATTGTTTTACCGGTGTTGCCTCAACAAAACAAGATCTCAAGTTTGTCGTACAAGAAGAGAATATTGTCTGCTTGGCAATTAAACGAGCATTCAATGGTGATAATGGTAATTTTTTAACGACGTTGCCTCAGGAATACGAGAACTCGAGATTGCTGTAAGAGTTGCGACTGCTGTCAACTCAGCCATTGCTCAAGCAATCAATGGAGAAAATTTCAATGACGTTAGGATGTTGCCTCATCAAAGCTGCATATAAAGTTGCTATACAACAGGAGCGGGCAATCTTTTCAGAGTGAGGGTCAGATGAGACTTTTGGGAGCAGGCCGCGGGCCGGAGTCACAAAAGAAATCCCCAAAGTGACCATATAATTATATATGGTCACTTTTGTATGACCATTTATATTGTATACTCGCACCCATATATCAGTAAGGATTCATCGCAGCGGAAAAGTTCATAAGCATTTTATACTTAGAATTGCCTCTTCTACAACTTTAGTTTCTATGAAACTTTTCGTATCTGAGATTGAAATTCATTTTTTACTCATTTTCACTGCCAGACGTGACTCATTCCCCTTTCCCTCTACGAGTCTACTAAGATAGATGCTGTTTGGTATAATTTATTTATTTTTTTGCGGGGGGAGGGGGGGGGGGGCAAAAGTTGCCCTTCCCCTGCTATACAACCATAAAGTGTCTTCGACGACCGGCATTGATTTAACGTGTATATCTCTCCATAACTGAAACTCAAGCTTGCCGTACAAACAAAATTGCATTCTACGGGATATTTACTAAATTAGTCATTGGGAACAACTTTTAGTGATTTAACGATGCTACCTCGCAATAACGGCAACTCAAGATTGCAATAACACCAGAAGGTGTCATCTACGCGGCAATCACTCGAGCAGACAATGGTAATAATTCCTTCTTTTAACGTTATCTCACTAATATTAAAATTCAATATTGCCTTACAAGCAAAAACTGTTGTCCAGAGGGCTATTGCTCAAGCATCTAACGGTTACAACCGTCAATATTTTACCGATGTTGCCTAACTACAAGGAAAACTCAAGGTTTCCATACAACTAGAAACTGTCTTCTTCGAGGTCATTATTCGCGCAGCCATAAGAGAAAACCTTCATTGTTTTAATTTCTCCTCACTAACATAGCAAATCAAGCTTGGATGGAAAAACAGAGAAGTTCGTCTATAGGGCAATTACGCGAGCAGCCTGTGTTAAGTCTCGTTGTTTTAACAATGATACCTCATCGATACGCCCTCTGGAGTTTATCTAAGAAGAGACTTTTCAAGCAGCAAATAGAGACAACTTAAAATGTTTGTAATGTTCTTGCCTTAACCAAACGGCAAATAGAGCTTGCTGTATAATCATAAACATTCTACAAGGCTATTATTACTCGAGCAGGCAGTTGGGATAGCTCTCATTGTTTTACCGATGTAACCTCAACAAGAGGGGAAATCATGATTGCTGTACAACCATAAAACTTTGTCTTATTGTCAATTACTCGAGCATCCAATTCTGATAACTCACATTGTTTTAACGAGGTTGCCCCAGCAATACGATAATCAACGTGCCTTACAACTAGTGACTTTTGTCATCCAGATCATTGCTCATACACCCAAAGGATGCTAAATATTTTAATGATGGGGGACTTACCAAAACGGCACTTCCAAAACATGCCGTACTCCCAAAAATCACTTCTACGGGTCCATTACTCGAGCTGTCAATGGAGACTATTTTGATTGTTTTGCCAATGTTGCCTCAGCAACAAATGAACTTACACTTGCCGTAAAACCAGCGAATATCATATATGTGACAATTAATCGAGTCACTAGTGGTGATAACTATTATTGTTTAACGACATTACCTTACCAATATTAAAAATTCAAGCTTGCTTTACACGCAGACTGTTATCTAGAAGCAATTCAAGGTTGCCGTATAACTAAAATCTGTCTTCTACGGGACAATTACTCGAGTAGCCATAGGAGGCAAGCTTCACTGTTTTAAATACGTCGCTACACGAAAATAGCTACTCAAGTTTTCTAGACAATCAGAGGATGTCGTCTATACACTAAAAAAAAATTATTTTACAATATTTTCCCCGTAAATACCAACAGGAAATAACTTTAACCGAGAATACAAATCCAACTATTATATGGGACATGAATATTTCTTGTGATGTCTTGATTTTCTTTACTGAGTCTTTGTTAACATTAACAATGCAATATTAAGTGTTTTCCGAGACACCATAACCCTCAATATTATCTAAATAATATTTTATCATAAAGGAATGAAGTACAGATAAAATACTGTAATTCGAGATACATAGTGATTGTAAATGTTGCAAATTTATCTTCGTTGCTAAGAATTTGTTTTCGATGATATGCTTTATGAAATACTTGGAATGTAATACTGATGCGTTGCCGATGCACCAATAGCCTTGAAAATATGTTTTAAGTTCTTTTTTCGTGTTATTTAGCTTGCAAATTGTTAATTGAGATATGGGGGAGGGGGGTTCTTGACGGTCGTCCCTAATTGTGGGGAAACCTTGAAGGTTCTCGTGAGGCCAACCCAAGAGCCTTGGAAGGGGGACGCTGGTTGCCAGTAATAGTGATAGATTACCGAGTTATCACGTAATCTTTTGGCAAGGACTCCGGTTGATACAGATGCTCCGGTTGGTTTGGTTGCCCTTCCTTATTTCCCACGAGAGTTATTTTGTTGATTGCTATGGAGTGTCCTAAGCCGAGGGGCGGTCTTATTCTAGCCACGGGGTCAAATTGCCCGGAGGATGGGGATAGACCACACCAGGGTAGAACACCGGTATTTCGGGAGTTATGTAATCGCGAGGAATTGCGATTAACGAAGAGAATGCGCAAAGCAGGGAGATTAAGGAACGTCAAGATATTGAAGTCACCAAAGGAAAAACAAAATTATTATTGAACTAGATCTTATTTCACTCTACAAAAGTTCTTTAATTAAGTTTTAAGTTTTAAGTTCTAAGTTATGACTTAAATTAAGTTCGAGGTCAAGTGCGGGCAAGGTCTAAAGGCGACCGGACGAATAAAGCCTTTAAAAGTTACACCTTAATGTCTGCGTTATGTACACGACTATATATAAAGATGAATTACGCGAATCTGAGAGATCGGACTGAACGATATATAACGTGATATATTGTTATATAAAACAGTAAAATAATTATCCTCTTTGTTTTGGCTTCACATAGTTATATATTCAATTTAAGCCACGCCCTACCAGTTCATCGTCCAACTCAGCCACACCTCCCTCTTATGTACCGGCCTGTTGATTGGTCGGTATTAACATAACTCGACTTTTGATTGGCTACTGCCGAACATATTGATAAGGAAGGCACTCTGACTATTGGGTAAAATTCTCTGTGGGCGGTGGCATGTTGCCATGGAGGCAGCTTCCTAATCTGGTTTCTATTTGTTTAAAAGTGATAGCTATCCGGTATATTCTGGATTCTGCCTTGATTATAATGTTTGCCTAAGATTGCATGGACCAACTCTAACAGAGATAACTGTGCTCCGTTTACTACCGTGTGACATTTTTGTAAACGGCGCTAACTTTACTTTTCTCTCCCTCTCTTTACTTTATGTGTGTAGCGACTCTCGCGTGTGTCCTATTTTGGAAGTACACGCCGGTCGCTACAGAGACATCTAGTATCGTAACTAAAAACACTGCCAGGCAACGCTTTTGTATATCAAGGCGTATTTATCTTATGAATTTTTACCTAAGGTGATTATGAAAATTATTCATAATGAAATAATAAAAAAGAAACTGAGATATTCTACCGTATATATTTTAGTGACGCAAGGTAAGTTATATATTTTGTTATCTCGGTTTATTCATTTACTAGCATGAAATTTTAAAGAAGTATGATGAGAATAGAAACAGAATATTAGTACATGCGCATCATGATGTGCAACTGTTACTTTTGTTTACACTCCCAGCTCACGTCCCCTCTCATGCAGCAGCCAACCCTCCACTACCCTCATCACTGTACTCTTTGTGTCATGTGCTATTTGTTTTTACTGTTTTAGGAGTAATTTATTAGAGAAGTATTGGTTACTTTGTTTTAATGATTTTTTCAATTTCAGCCAACTGCATCTAGGTCTGATTTGAAAAGGACCTTTCCCAAACACCATGTTTAATAGGCTTTGGTAGTTAAAGTTTATAGTTTGCATCCTCATCATACCTGATATTTACTAACATTATCATCAAACCTAGTTTTAATTTTTATGGGTAATGAGATGGAATGGAAGGATGCGGATCATTGCAACCATGAGCTCTGTCGATAAGCGTCTTGGTCATATAAGCGATGAGCGCTTGATGACAGTTTTAAATCCAACTTCTTTATTTATTTTCATATAACGGTTAAAATAGTTTGCCCTATCTTTCCGTTCTCTACATCTCCAATTTTCCTTCTCAAGCTTTCATTGCTACATGTAATATTCTCCTTAGCGTTTTTCTGGGTTGTGTTACCAATTTCCATTTCCTGGGCTTTTAAATACATTATAATAGAGTAGTATTTTGTGGTCTATAAAAAGTTCGTTTGGTAATATATAGAAGAGATGAAACAATTATTGTTATCATTGTTATTATTACATGGGGTCTTTTGTGGGGAGATGCTGGAGGTGGAGTAGTTTAAATATCTAAAAACAGTTCTGTCATGAGCATAGAACATTTGAGGTAGGGGTGATGATGTTTGGCAAATCATGAAACCTTTACAAGAGGTGGCTACATTAATTTTTGCTAATACTTTCAGGGGAATCAAGGATAACAACAACCAGATATATGCTGTCGATTGATGGTGTTGTTGTCACTGACCATATTGCTACATTTACTACTCGTTTAGCTACGCTGTTGGCCTCCTACTACAACCTGAATATAATGTACCCTATTGATTCTGCATCATCACTGGAGTTCATTCAAAGGTAAGGCATTTTTTTTTAAAAATAGAACATATAAATCTGTCCAGAACCTCTTTAGTGTTAACAGTAAACAGATTTACCTTTTATTTTGCTAAAATTACTGAGCATATTGTTTTTAAGATTTATGTAGCTATGGTATTTAGTTAAAGCTTACATATTAGAATTGCAGTTTATAACGATATTGGGGAAATCTTTTAATATTTTCAGTATATATGTAGTACATTACTGTCTTTCATTAAATATGTTTTGTTGGCATCAATCATGAGCGGGGGAGTGAGATAGAAGTAAAGTAGCATTGCAAGAGGCACTCTCAAGTCCATCCCAAGGTTCTGTCCCTGATTAATGCTATTGCTGATGTGGATTGGAGGAGCTAAAATTCCCAAAGTAATGTTTGTTACTTATGAAAACTTTGTTTTATCTTTATGTAGAATCTTCATTATTATTTTCTTTCAGGAAATCTTGCGACACTTTTATATTAGGTTTGTTTAAGTGAAAATAACCCTCCAGAAAGTTTCATATAGTTCATTATCTTATTTACCACTTGACTTTGTCCAGAATCTCCTTAGTGTTGTTACTTTACAAAACATCAATTTGTTTTATCATAAACTAGCTAAGAGGAACCGGGCTTTTTCGGGTAAGGGCTTCAGAGGGCTACGCCCATCTAGGGGGCCCTGTGAGGACACTTTCCCTGGGGAGGTCAAAGGTCAGGTCAGCTCAACAGTTCCCAAGTCAAGAAGAGCCACCATGGCGAGTTTGGTTGCAATTGATCACAGTGTGCCAACAGAGAGTCAGGTTTTTGCCCTCCCCCCACCTCCCTATGGTGAAGCTCTAAATTTTGACTCCTCAAGAACATTCCCACAGTTAAGAAGTCCTTCCATGGTAAGTTTGGTCGCAATCGGATTAACGATGGGCCCACGCAGAGTCAGGTTTTGGGCCTCTCCATTGGAGGAGGCCCAAAGTTTTACCCCTCAAGGACATTCCCTAAGTCAAGAAATACCTTCACAGTAAGTTTGGTTGACCTGGGGCTTGGCCCGCAAGGTTACTCCCCAGCTTAAAAAGTACCCCCACAGCAAGTTTGGTTGCAATCGAATCAACGGTACGCCCACACATAGGTAACACACACACACAGCCTCCTTTACATATATAGATTTCGTTGGAGATGTTATTAATATCTTGTAACAGTTTGATTGGTTCAATTGCTTATGCCTGGAGAAAGGGGGTCTCCATGCCTATCTGGAAACTTAGTGGGCCATTATTTTTTTATTTATTATTTTTTACCATTTAATTAAGTATGCTTAAACATTTTGCCCTGTATTATATGTATACCTTATTGTTAATCAAGTACTAATATGGTGTGTTTAAGACTGAAAACAACAATGCTACTTTTGTATCACATTTACATTATCTTAATTATTACAGATGGTGTCAGCAGGTAAAGGCGAGGAAACTAGAAATGGAGATACTTAAGCGCATGAAAGGTCGCTCCATGGTTGGTGATGGACTTAAATGTCGACAAGTTTGGTTCATTAGGATATTTTTGGAAAGCTTTTTTTTAAGGATGTGTCAAGTAATTGATTAAATTATAATTCTATCATATCGTGGGGTATGGTGGAAATATTTTTCAAGTTTGTCTACTGTATTTTTACTGAATTATAGTTTAATTTACTTTATAATCTCCTTGAGTTACTATACATATATTTATGTATCTTTTATTATAGACTATGTTGTATATATATATATATATATATATATATATATATATATATATATATATATATATATATATATATATATATATATATTATAGTGTTTTAGTTTTTAAGCATTCATGTTCCCATGTTTCCTATAACTTGAATGCCCTGCTTCCTCTGAAAGGATAATAATAATAATAATAATAATAATATTTAACACTAAACTCTCAGGCAGTCCTGCTATATTTCAATTGTTACATCCCTTTTATGCCAGTTTCTAATTAAACACATTCAGTTCAAATAATACCTTCTATATTTTTTTCTAAGGTCGTTTTAAGACTGGAATCGGTGAATTTATCTTAACATACTTTGGTTCAGGTGATGTGATTCCTCACCGAGGTAGAAAAATATTCTTGTACCTTTGTATTTTGACCCATCAGGTAGTTCTGTGATACTCAAGATCTGTTAATTAAGGAAAGAATATTTCATATTGATAACAGGTCCTCAAAGTGCACTATTAGATGTAAGTTATTCTACCTCCTGAACTTTAATTTTAGTAATTAATTATGTAGTTATATTGTTAGTAAATTTACAAAAATCTCCTGAGTGCTGAATAATCATTTTTCCGCAGTACACCAATCTCTCCAATATCCGGACTGTCAGTATCCTCCGGATTACTCATTATCCAGACAGCTATCTGGTTTGCTATTCGGCCGGTGAGTTACTATCCGGATATTGGTGAGATTACTGCATTTTTTTATGGTTACTGTTGTCATAAAGGCATTGCTGTTGATTCAGGATGTAACCTCAATATATCAACTTACTAGAAATTTCTTACAAATTTATATTTTTCAAGTTCCTATAAACTTAAAATTATGTTAACAAGTATTTTAATTCCAGTGAAATAGAATAAAATTGAAAAATACTTTCCCCCCTCCCTTTTATTACAGAAAATTCCTTTAAATGGTATACAGAAATAATCCCGTAATATTTAACAGGGAAAAAGTAAAATAAACGAAGCATCATTTATAGAAAGCTGTAAATTTTACGGAAATTTTTGTTTACAGATAATTGTAAATTATATAGAGATAGTTTGGCATCCTGGTTACCATTAAATTTTCTGTAAAGTTTACAACATTTTTTTACAGTGGAGAACAATTACGCGAGCTGCTATTGTTGGTATCTCTAAAGTGTTTTAAAGAGGTTGATGGACCAATGCGGTCTCTTGAACTTGCATTGTAAGCTGAAAATCTTTTTAAAGGGCCTCTTGGTCATGCATAGAATGGAGATAACTCTCAATGTTTTACCGGTGTTGCCTTCCCGAAACGGCAACTGAAGTTTGCCGAATAACCATAAAATTCTACCAACTCATTACTCGAGCAACCAAAGGAAAACAGCTCTTATTATTTTACCGATGTGGCCTAAAAAACACTGCAATTCAAGCCTTCTGTACAACCAGAAAATTTGATTGTTTTGGTAATTAATACTTGAGCAGCCAATAGTGATAATGTGCATTGTTTTAACGGCGTTACCTCGCCAATCTTGCCGATAAATCAGAGACTAATGTCAACGGAAACATTGCCTAAGTAGCCATGGAAGACAACTCTCAATATTTTAACGTTGTTTCTTGACCGAAAAGTACCTCAAGCTTGTTGTATAACCAAAAACTCTTATACGGAGCCATTAGTCGATTATCCAATGGAGACAACTTTGAATGTTTTAACGATGTTACCTCACCAACAAGGGAACTCAAGCATGCTGTACAACCAGTTTTTGGTCTACGGGTCCATTACTCAAGCCTCCAGTGGAGACGACTGTCATTGTTTTAATGATGTTGCTACAGTAATTATGGCAGCTTATGCCGCTCAACTGATGAACATAGTCAACAGGGCCATTACTTAACTATCCAAGGCTTTCTGCTTTTATTCGCCTTGCCCCCTTCATCCCCTCTCCGTATATGAATCAACCTAACGATTTCTATAGTCATTACGAAAACTTACGGCAGAGACAAATTTGTTTGTAAAACACCCGTATAAACAAACTGGTACCAATATCGCATGTAAAAGAACTATTAACCATCTATAAGCATTTTGGTTGTGATCGATGTGTTCTCCAGCCTGAGTCTTAGGTGTTATTGGACAAGGTTACAAAGTAGCTCATACACCACCACATATGCGTCCAAACACTGGAAATTCCCTAGAGGTACTGTTGTTGATCCTCGAACAAACGGGTCGAGAAGCGTAAGTGGACACACATTCTGACAACCCCGACCGTCACTAAGCCATGAATGGAGAACCATCGCTCAGGATTTGATCGTCAAATTGATGCCCACTCAGACCATATTCCAGAAAGCCACTGCCACTTTTATCTTATCAGAGGGTGAGGAGGGGGGTCATAACCCCAAGAACTTTCGAGATATAATTTGGATTGTCCTCTAAATTCCCCAGCCACATGTTAACAGTGTACATAATTTAATAATCCTGAGGGATGTAGCATGGCAACCATAGAATTTGTCTCTGCATGAAAATTTGGCTCCAATAAACTATTATAACTAAACTATTAGGTATCATTAGTGATGCTATTGAAGAGAGGCGCGCGTAAAAAAATGAGTGGAAAAGAATTTATTAAGCTAAAATGTATTTTCACCACAAAGAGTTCAAGGTCGGAATTGGAGTGGTATGTTCTTTGTACGGATTTTTGGTTTGAACTATAGAATACCATTCTCGTTTCTCTCGCTCCCTCCACTCTTCACCCAGTGAATGGTAATGTCGGGTTTGTTACACCCGTTTCCTTTTACCTCAATTAAAATGGTTTCGTTTTTGAGTTTCACAATCTAGCAATGCGTGGCAGAAATTATATAAATACACAGCACATATTAAATGGCATCAGCCATTATTGAAATACGGTCTAGTTGAAAAGAAGCACTGCTTCGTATTTTTCCGGTTAGCCACTTTTGGTGTGTTTAGTAGCTAGATGGGGCAGCCGATTTCGGTTGCCTTCACTGCTCCTGTTATACCATGCTGTGAGCCGGGCTTCGGATTCCACTATAAGCCGTCGATCTCCCACTAAGAAGGCGACAAACGGTGGAAATCGATGATCTCTGATGTTATTTATTCAAATCTATAATTCTATGGCTATATAATCTGCTATAACCATTCATATAATTACGCTATGGATCATATATTTATTACAAATAAATATATAATATAGGTAAAGTATGAAATATATATTTTTATATCCGTTATTTTTAATGTAAGAAAATCAACATATGCTGATGCGTCCTCCAATATCAAATCTGAATTTTTATTGAAATAAAAGCAATATATTCAGATGCCATTTTAATTTTAAATTCCTCCTAAAAATTTCTTTCCCGCCAAGACACTTTGCGGTATGACTCTTCCACATCTACGGTTCCTATCCCCCACCCCCACCCCGACCCCATACACGTCAAAGCCCTAGCCGATTTTGGACTTCCCGAGAACGGGAAAGAAGCTAAGACTCTACATGGAATAGAGACGTCATTCAAATGTCAATTTTCATTATGGAATAGAAAAGAATTGATATCGTTTGTCATATATAAGATGTCAATAATCAGAGTTTTTGTAAGAGGCGATATTTTGTAGGGAAAATACCTTGCGACGATTATAAATGTAGTTTCATCGTACTTTTACTCGATGGCAGTGGGCTAGGGAGCTAGACTAGCATTACATGGCTCGATAAGGGAATCTAGGGTAAAATAGCCTTCATTCCTTGGAAACAAGACGGTAGGAGAAACAAATTAATCCAAGTCGTCCGAAGCTTAGGAAAGTTAAAAATAAAATGTAATTTTATCTGAACCAACGAAAACTTGTTAAATAGAAAAATATTAAAGTGGTAAAAATGGCTAAAAGCATCTATACTAATATTTTAAATAAACCTACGAAAAATAATGTAGAAATTTTATGCTACTATAGTATGATTAGTTGCTTCTGTTTGCTGTCGGTTTTCACATTTGTATAAACTATTTTAAATTACAGGTATCCATTCTTCATCCTACCATTAGAACCAAAAATATATAGAATTAAGTTGGAAATCTAACAACCATGAACAGAAGATTTGGTAGTGACACAGATTATGTGGTTCCTCCGCACTACTTTAGACTATTTGATTATTCCATTATGTTAGGGTTTAAGAAAAGGGTCATTAGTCTGAAATATTAGGGTTGTAAGTAAATGTTAATTAGTTTTTTTATATATTTTATTTAAATAGTTCTGCCATGTCGTATAATTCCTAGCTTTAAGGAACAAAAAATCCCATTTAATTAATCCCCTAGACTTTAAAACTAACCACCATTTACTTAAACTACTAACCCTTTCAAGGTGGAATATTGTGTATAGTACGTTTAAGTTGAGGTAAAAAAACATATGAAGATACCAAACATGCCGACAGATCGCATACTAGAGCATTTCCGCGTACCTACTCTTATTAGAACAGCGCCAAAGAAACTTCCTTTGATGAGAACTTCCATAAATGGTATCAGGGCGCTCCACTGTTGGGAAGACTACGTTCCACTCAAGGGTAGTTAGTAAGATAAGGAAAAGTATGGGAGTCGGAGGGGATTGGAAGTTTAAAGAGATAGAGACTATACAAAAAGAATTATCTTAATAACTCTTGTTTCTATTAGTTAGATTTAAAAGAATATTTATCCATTTCACGGTGCGGATGCTATTCGTTCGCATGATGAGTGTGTCAGAAAAAAATAAAAGTTTTTATTTTTCGAGATACACTTCTCAAATTTGGTCAGTTTCTCTTCATGGCATGTTATGTCGATCTCACTCAAAGATCCCACCTGTGGCTTCTATGACAGACTCCAGGGGACCTCGAAACTGGCCCCCAGGCCTTCGTCACTATCTCCTGTTTAGACCACTGAAGGCTCTGAGAATCCTGGCCTTTAGCTCGTCCTTCGTGCTGCAGCTGGGCTTGTTGGTCTCTCGTTCGACCGCGCTCGGCAAAAAGAAGTCAGGGAAGGGAGGAAGGGAGGTACAATCAGGCCATTTGGGAGGCCAAATGCCAGGTGTTGTGTGATTAAAGAACCAGGCCTGAGTTATCCGCATGGTGTGGCAGTGTGCAGAATCTTGCTGCCAAACGGAAGGCCTTCCTGCAGCTACCGAATCGATCTAGGGCTTCGCCACTTTGCTCAGAACACGGATGTAACCATCGGTGTTCAGCCTGAGCCCCCCAGGAAAAAAATGGGGTGGCATGACGTCACCTTCACTGCCGATGACACCGAAGCTCATGATTGCCGCTGGAAATTTCCTTTGCATGACTTTGAGTAACGTCCATGGGTGAGACAGCGAGCCACCTGTTGTTCTGGGAGTGAATTTTCTGGTCTTTGCAGAAATTCTTATAGTCAGAGAAGAACCACAACCTGTCTGGCTCCAACGGGTATTTCAACTTGCTGATCAGCTTCTTGGTGTGTTTGTGTCGCTTTTTAAGCATCGCCTTGGACAGATCTTTTCCCTTCCTCATCTTGTATGAAAAGTAGCTAATGCCTTTATGCGCCACCAACCTGATGAGCTTTTTATCCACACTTCTATCCCTTGCAATGGCACGTATCGACTTTCTGGGATGATTGTTGATGATTTCCTGGATTTTAACGACGAATTCTGGCGTTCTTGATGGCGTCAGATCATCGACCATGGGTTTTCCTCTCTGATCTCAACTTGTAGTCAAATTTTGAATCTTTTAGCTCCTTTCTGACTTTTTCTACCATCCTTCTGCTGACGTTGAGGTAGTCTTAAATCTCTTTGTTTGTCTTTTCGACGCGGATTCCAAGGAGGACTCTATGTCTATTCCACAAATTGAGTGGGTTCTACATTTTTATAGTCAATTATTTTGCAACAACCCCCCCAAAATGGTTATTGTTTTAAAGAAAAAAATTCCGACAATGAGGGTAAAAAAAAAAGAAAGTGCAAAATTAGCAGTTGAAAAGTCCATACGAATACCATCTTCACCCTGCATATTCTTAGGGGTATTGACAGAAGTGTTTTCAACGATATTCGTGGTCAAGTTATTCAAAATTTATGCTAATTTATAAGAAAATAAATTTTCTGCTTTTGCAGGGCTAAATCTTTTGTTTGCTCTGTTTTTACTGTTATTTCTTATCAACACTCGCCTATCTATTCCAAATATTCAGTTATAATTCATTTATTGAATCCGTTTAGTATTTTACATACTTCCATAGGTTATCCGCAAAATCTTTTGTTTGCTCTGTTTTTACTGTTATTTCTTATCAACACTCGCCTATCTATTCCAAATATTCAGTTATAATTCATTTATTGAATCCGTTTAGTATTTTACATACTTCCATAGGTTATCCTCAATAAATTGAGGTACCTCAGTCTTTCTTCGTATGATCTACTTCTGAGTTCAGCAGTTAATTTCGTCATTGGATACGTTCCAATAATGCAATGTCGTTTCATATACATATATGGAATTGCAAAATATATACTGTAATCTTTACAGTGTATATATATATATATATATATATATATATATATATATATATATATATATATATATATATATATATATATATATAATTTTTGAAGAAAATTTCCGATGTTTCAGAACTCGGTAATCCAGCTATACTGTGTTTTTACTATAAACCTGCTGGATAAAATGAAAGTACAATGCATGATACTGTCTTTTGTATACATTTTATTATTTTAATTTCTACAGTAATATAATGTATAGAAAATATAGTAGCATGAATTGTTGCTGTCGAAAATACAGTAAATTACTTGTCGTAGTGCTTTCTGAAACTTACTGTAAAGATTATAGTATATATTTTGCAATGTTCAATTCTCTCTCCATATATGTGAAACGGCATTAATTGCTGAACTCAGAAGTAGATCGTACGAAGAGAGACTGAGGTACCTCAATTTAGTAACGGTAGAGGCTTAAGATAGCCAGCTGACGTTAGTTAATTTTCTTCCTGGTCAGCCGCCAGACGGATGAGTGTAATGTAAAGGGACGGGAGGACGGAAAGGAGGGGCAGGAGACTGAGGGGAAAGGTCTAAAGCGATGTCGATAAGGATCTGGTGAAGGAAGGTCAAATGAGGCCTCACGACAGGTCCAGAATAGCTCAAGGAATGTGCAGAAGGACATACTGATTATAAGGGGAGGGCTCAATTGGCAAAGTTCAATACTACCACAGCACAGTCTTCGCCAAAACAAAGCCTCTGTCCAGGGTGTTATGAGAGAGCTCAAGGGGTGTTTAGGAATGGTTCAACAAGGAGGTCTCAATAGATGGTCAAGGGATTTTGTTTTAATATTTTAAAACGCAATAGCAACGAAGCCGTCACACAGAAAGGGAGGAGAGATCTGTAAAGAACGTAGTGGAGTTAGAGGAAGGGAAAAAGTGTGGGAGATATATAGCAGCAGGGTTTCTTGTGGGTATTGAGGGTAAGAGTGTGCACAACTTCTGGCACTGGGGCCGGGATGACGTGCCGTTTTTCTAGGTTCCATCGTAGCTGGGCTATTATACCCCTGCTACTCATTCACCCTTAAGGGAGATATAAAAATGGAAGAATGAAAAAAAATAATGAGAGATTCAAAAGAGGTGAAAAGGAAGATTCGAGAGAGAGCACCAGTCTCAGATAACAACCTCACACCCCAATTCAAAAACACAGCTACAACACTACAACGATAGAACAATTGAAATCGAATGGTAGCTCCCGCCCACAAATCATCAGTGATTATTTCAATAACATTGAATAGTCATTACAAATATTTGGTTGACGATTATTATTATTATTATTATTAAAGTTCCAAGCCACAACCCCAACTGGAAGAGCAAATAGCTATAAGCCCAAGGGCCCCAGCGGGGAAAGAAACCTGGTATGGAAAAAACGAAACAAAGATTAAGAAAAACATAATAAATGAATAGAAAATTAAAAAAAAAAAAAAAAAAAAAAAAAATTAAATGCTATAATGTTAAAAATATTATAATATTATATATGTGTGGATAATGAATAAAATATTAAAGTTATAAGTTTCTGTTAATTAAAAATGTATTAGCACCCACTTTAAATTTCTGAAGTTCCAAGGACTCAACAACAACACTAGGAAGTTCATTCCACAGTTTAGTTGTGTTAGGAATGAAACTTCTTGAAAACTGTGTTGTGTTGAATCTCATAGGCGTAAAGGCCCTACTATTGGCATTTAGTACACCTCTGGTAACTCGTTGAGGGGCATATAAATTGGGCAGATCGTGATGCAGTGGATGATCTGCATTGTTAAAAATTTTATATAGGATGCATAAGGAGCTTATTGCTCGCCTGTGCCACAGATCAACTTTGAGGTCAGGAATTAAAAATTTTATTGCTCTCAAATTTTTATCTAATAAATTAAGATAAAAGTTGGCTGCCGAACTCCAAACAGGGGCGCAATATTCAAAACACGGAAGAATAAAAGCATTAAAACAATTTTTAAGAACAGTCTGCTCTCCAAATACTTTGTAAGATTTCCTCAAAATGCCAATTTTTTGAGCAATAGAGGAGGAAATAGATCGAATGTGATTCTCAAAAGTAAACCTAGAGTCAAGCATAACTCCAAGCAACTTAAAAGAATCACATATGGAGATGGGAATGTTATTTATTAAAAGATCTGGATGGGGAGGATCTAGTGTTCTGGATCTGCTAACAATCATACTCTGGGTTTTCTTTGCATTTAACTTCATGCCCCATGAAGTGCACCAAACATTTATCTTAGCCAGATCTCTATTTAAAGACTCTGCAACCGATGCTCTCAACTCAGGAGATGGGACTGGGGCTATTAGAGTAGCATCATCAGCATAGGCTATAAGTCTATTTTCCAGTCCAAACCACATATCATGGGTATATAATATAAACAGTAGAGGACCAAGAACACTGCCTTGTGGTACACCAGATAGCACCTCTCTCTCATCACTAAAATTATTGTCAACATAAACCTTTTGATGTCGATTTGTTAAAAATTGTTCAATAATATTTAAAAATACACCACCTACTCCCAACTGCTTCAACTTAAATATCAGGGCCTTATGATTGACACGGTCAAATGCGGCACTGAAATCCAAGCCAACTAAGCGAACTTCTTGACCAGAGTCTAATGATTTTTGGACAATGGTGGAGACTGTGAGAAGTGCATCACAAGTGCTCAGACCCTTACGAAATCCAAACTGTAAAAAGGGAAACAGATGATTAAGCTCGGCAAATGTACTTAAACGTTTAGCTAGTAAACGTTCAAAAATCTTAGATAGAACAGGAGTTATAGAAATGGGCCTATATTCAGTAGGGTTAAAACTACCACTTACACTTTTACATAGTGGAATGATGTTACCAATTCTCCAACATTCGCAAAAACTACCACTCCTCGCCAGCTTCCGAAGAATAACGGAAAGCTTGGGAGCCAAATACTCTGCAGTTTTCTTAAAGAATAAAGGGAATATACCATTTGGGTCAGTACCACCATAAGCATCCAGATCAAGAAGTAACTGTTTTACTTCACTTGAACGGAAAGCAATCTTGTTTAACCTTGGTTCAGGGAAACAAGTGTCAGGTAGAGTTAGATTCTCATTACTTTGTTTATTATCAAAAACATCAGCCAAAAGTGTTGCCTTTTCTTCAGGACTATGGGTAATGGAACCATCAGGTTTAAGAAGGGGTGGCATAGATGAATCATTCCCAAAAAGAGCAGACTTGAGAGTGGTCCAGAATTTGTGGGAATTTGCTGTGCGCTGAAGAGTTCCCTTTGTGGTAGTATTGAATTCAACTTCAGCATTATTATATACCCTCTGAGCTGCTGTTCTGTAGTGCACATAATTATCCCATAGAAAGGCAGATCTACTCCCCTTCCACAGGTTGTAGGCTTCTTGTTTCTGCATATGAGCCCTCTTACAGTCATCATTAAACCAGGCTTTGTCCTTAGTGCAATATCTGATCATACGGAATGGAACATGTCTATCAATAATTGAAACAATTTTATCATTCAAAATACGAACTGCTTCAACCTCCTTATATATTAGTGGCCAGTTGATCCGGGAGATATCATATAATATATTGCACCAGTCTACTTGAGATTTGATGAATACTTTGCTTGTATGAGCTATATTAGGAATAGATTGCTCAATACAGATAGTTATAGAAATTGCACAGTGGTCAGAAGTTCCTACAGGAGGATCAACAGCACTTGTAACGACTCCAGGGGAATCAGTGAAAACCAAGTCAAGGCAGTTCCCAGATGAATGGGTAGGCTCCCTAATGACTTGCTCACAACCCGACTCACACGCAAAATCATAAGCCCTGATACCATGACAGTCAGTAGGGGAGACAGAAGACAGCCATTGCCTATGATGAGCATTGAGGTCTCCCATAAATACAAAGCAGGCTTTCCGGTCATTTTCCTGTACCTTGGCCATGGCAAGGAGCAGACAATCAAAAATAGTATCATCTAAGTCTGGATTGCGATAGACAGAAAAAAGATAAAAATTATTTTGCTTACCACATACTTTCATAACTTGCATCTCATGGCAAGAACAAGCATAGGAGGTCTTTGAAGCAGAGTAACCATTCCTGATGTAAACTGCCATTCCTCTAGCCCTAGGAATGGCATCACGCCTAAGTAAAATTGGTTTTTTGAAGCCTGGTATAAGTAGTTCAGAGACATGCCTCATATTTGAAACCAGGGTCTCTGAACAGAGTAAAATTTCATGAGACTTGGATGAAGCAGTCAAGTCTTTAATATTGGCATGTAGGCCCCTAATATTAATATAGAATAGACGACATTTTATCCGACGAGGATGACCAGGTCCAGGGTTGAGCTCAATATCTCCTGATAAAATTAAAATCGATATTAAAAAAATAATATTAGCAACAAGATCTTCAACAAAAACAACAATTTGTACAACAACAACAACAACAATTTGTACAAAATTATTCAATAGCAAAACTTTCATTAACTGAATATTATATGTCGGAAAAAAACTGGTCAACATGATGGAGCCGACACATCATGCAAGGCAAAATTCCCTTCAGGACGCCACAACAACTGAGGGAGGGCAGTAATGATGACTTTGGAATGAAAAAGAATAAAGAAAAGAGAAAAGAAAAGAATAGACCAAGGCAACCTCTTGAAAAGCCATCAGAGCCTCTTTGCTCATCTATTAAGCCTGCCCTACACACCATTTGAGTAAAACAAGAGGAGGAATGAAAAATAGGAAAGTATGCCTAAATGTACCCTTAGGCAGGGATCTCAAACACAAGAGAGTGGAAGACCATGGTACAGAGGCTATGGCACAATCCAATGCATGAGAACACCTTTCTGTCAGGGAGGTCCCTTAGCCTTTGACTGAAGTGACTATCCACAAGACAGTGGAGGGTTTGGATTCAGAGTTATCCCTCTCCTAGGCGGATTGTCAACCAAGACTTCGAGCTCCACCTGCCCGGGTTTGAGTTCGGAGTTGTCCCTCTCCTAGGTGGATTGTCACACAAGACTATGAGCTCCACCTGCCCATACCGTAACCCTGGTATAGGGTGGCTACCGAGCGCTACGCCTTGCCAAAGGGCGACTCGTGATTTTGTCCGGGGCTGCTTATTCAGTTTATTCGCAACTAACCTCTATATCTAGAGGCCTTCCCCCGATCCGCAACCTGGGGACCCGATGGATGGGAGTTGTCATCTCCAGCACCATTAAACCATTAAAGGTTATTCAGTCATGTATTCTCTGAATTAGTCAAATTCTAGTCACAGTCAAAGTGATCAGTGTACTCTACTTACTCTGACTAAATCTTTAGTTAAAGTAACAAATAGCCTTATTAATTATAACGGAATTCTTAGTTAAAATGACCAAAATAGTCATCGCTGCATCAGTAGTAAATCATTCATAATTAGAACTGGCCACGATGTAAATCCGAGGTCTATCTTGGATCGATGCAGCGGACATTACCTGGTCGAATTTGAGCACAATTTAGCAGCAGCAATACGTAGAACACAAGCCTTAATCCCTAACTTGGAGCACTCCCCGATCAAATTATATTCTCATTTTTACCATCTTACCTACATAAACCTTTGATTATTTCTTTATTATAGACACCGCCAACAATTAAAATAATTTAAGAATGCTAGGATCCATTTATATTAACTTCACAAACAAGAATTGATATAAATTCTTTCCCCCATTATTAAAGATATAATTTTTGTCCTTCAATATCTGTATTATTGCTGAATGAATCACAACAACACTTAATATGGGCACACTGACCAACTCTTGACAATTTGGGCACATACGAGTATGTGCTGCGCACGGGCCGTATTAATAAATATGCCCCTTCCTTTTTATTTAAAAGAAATCAAGCAACAAAACATTCTTGGGCACCAAAAATGCACGGTTGCATCGTTTTTATATTAACCACTTTCGCACGAGCCTTTCAGTTTCGTTAGATAGTGCAAAACAAGGTGTTCAATTGTAAACTTATGCATTGTTTAAGTGATTTGTTTTTGCAATTAAACACTTATATTTATTAAGTTCTATTCCTAAAATGATTAGCAAAAGAAAACACTCCAATTCTTAACCCGGAGCAGTTCTCTATCAGATTATAATCCTGTCCTACGACCATCCTATCCACATAAATCTTTCGAGGATTTCTCACTTATAGACTCTGACAACGAGATTTTAAATTGTAAACGCATTATTTAGGTATAATCCTCGCAAAAATCACTCTCCTTACATACTTGTTTCATTTTAAATACCTTCTAATGATATGTCTAAGGATCACCTCTTTTGTACCATATATTGAAATGTTCGATGCTACATAGGTCAGGTTTTCATTGAGGCCCTCTAATATATATGAAGTATTTTAACTACTTGAAGAGGCTCGATCACTTTCCTCATGATACAAAGTGTCATTATTACTAAAGTTTGTGTCACTTACCATTGTGCTAGGCCTTTAGATTACTTTATTTACATAAAATATAAAATGCTTTTGAAATACCCAATGCATAAAAAAGCTGTTTTACTTAATTATATCACCCTCACGCTCCATTCGGATTTGAATCTTACCAATCATATCTTCAAAAATGGAAAGTAAGTTTTTATTAGCTAACAGAAAATAACTTCATCAATCTGCAAACTTTTCGAGAATAGATGAACAGTACACAACATTTCTAATTTACCTAACCTTTGAAGTAGTAAGCATAAAAAGTAACACATATCAATACGGTGATCAATCGTCGGACTGTTGCCTCCTATTCCGTGCGCTTCTAGCTTTATCAAAAGTCTTTATTTCAAAAGGTAATAAAAGCCATATTTTAGTCGAGATAGAGATCTACAGTTTGTTTCTGGTCAAACGTTGTAATAATTTCGTGAACATAATCAGCAAATTACTTACAGTAGAGCGTCAGCGTTGAAAGCAGTGTGACGAGTCATTTATTAATATATTGAACTCAAGATTCTGTATAATCTCCAACAATGGAATCTAGGATTTTACCCATCACAAAAGTAAGGGAAATTACCCGAAAGTTTCCAGGATCAGTTCTATTAGCTTCTTTTAACGTTTTGAAACTATTCCTTTACTAAGGTTTTTTTAATTATACAAAAGAGTTTAAATACTTCGCTTTCTAACTCTTTAATGTAAATTGTATATTCTGTACCGGGATCCGGAGCTTAGGAAATCTTTTATGTATAGACTACCTTCATTTTCAATTATGTCGAAATTTGAAAGTATAGATTCACCATAAAAAATATTACATCTTGTATCGTAAGTAAATTATTTGTATCTTCCCATGGTAAAAACATTTTCAAAATGTTCATTTAATGTCTCCACTAAGAAGCCAGGCTGATCACTAAGAACAATCTCGGCATCCTGGAGAGGCACAATGCTCTTCCAAATCGGTTTAAGAACATTTACATATCAATAAAATTGCTTTGGCTCGTGTTTTAGCACCAACACAAGCTCTTCTTCATAGTTCCTTTTGGCTTTACTTATCTTGCTTTCGACAAGGGGACGATAATAAAGGTATCGGTTTCGATTCTCAACAGTATTGGAATATTTAGATTGAATCGAATTATGTTGTGATCGCTATTTACTAGCATTCCGCCAACATCTTTATTACCAGATAACTTATCTTTATTAGTCAAAATTGAGCCTAAGATCTTTAGTTCGCGTGTTGGCTCAACTACTACTTGATGCAAAAGTTTTTTTTATAAATTCGAGAAGTATATTTCATGCATTGTCTTCCGTTTCATTTTTTTATTCTACGTTAGAAATATTTAATTGCTAGTATGTAAGCGTTACCTTTTCTCTACATAGGTTCGAAAATGTTTCGAAAAGAAGATCATGCTCTTCCGTTTGCCTTGGTGAGCTATATGCTATTGCCAAATTTATTTTATTACTACTTATTATGAATTCGATAGCTAAAATCTTAGACGTAACTTCTATATTTATAACTTTAATTATTGCGATTAGCTGGTTTTTATTGTATAAAATAACGCTTCAGCTTTTTCTTATATATCTTTTCATGGTAAATATTTTGTAGCTTGCTAAATTAAATTTCCCAATAAGATCTCTTTTACTACTATTGATCAATTTCTATGTAACCTCAATAATATCAAACTCTTCCGCCACAACTAATATCTTCAAGTGAACAATTTTTCTCCTTAAACTGCAAGCGTTTGTTTAAAAACATGCCAATTTTCCTATTTAATTTTCAGAAATATAATTTAGTTCATCATTGCATTATAGTCTTTGCCATGCCGCTGAATCCCTAACACAAGCATTACCATCTTCTGATGAATTATTTAGTCTCCGGTACTGACCTGACAAAAGAAGTGGATAGAAGCCTCGTGTTTCTCGTGAAGATGATCTCTAAAGTTTTCGATATGTGCCGCTTCTTCCTGACACAGAACTTTTAAATAGCACCCTCTGCTTATGAAGCTACTGCCGGAATCCATTCGAGCTATTATACCTGCAATAATATATATTTTCAATAAAAAATTGAACTACATTTAATTTTAATATTAATAAATAACATCTTCAATGTGATTTTCACCATTTGTGATGCAAACTTCGATGCGCTTTCATAGCTTCACCCGATGAATCATTATCTCCAAATTTCCGTCAATTTGAGCACATTCATTTATGATGCACTGTTCTCTCATGTGTGTCGTATCTTCAATTTGTATTGATGTCACCTTCTCCTTTAGCATACATAGCCCAGTAAAACAAGAGTTAAGGGGGTAAGGTCTTGTGAACGATGAGACCATTCCACATGACAACGTCTTACAATCTAGTTAAAGAAGTTGTCATTCAACCAATCTCTTGTTGCAGTGGCAAAATCGGCAAGGGCGCTATTCTGTTAAAACCACTCAGAAAGTCCTTCATCTACCATTTTAAGTTGGGACATTAAATCTTTTCTCAACAGGGTGAGGTAAGTCTCACCAGTTAAATGATTAAACAGAGGAACAATTTTAATCACATTTTCTGATGACCTAGATTTATCTGCCAATTTTAATTCGTTTTTTCATGCTGATTTCAAATATAGGAGTATAATCCATTTTTACCTATAGGGTCTTTCAATAAGTTAGCTCGATTTTTAAATGTAAATAAAACAAGTTGTGTGCGATATATGCACTCAATTTATTTTAAATTTGAAAGTAAATTTTATGACATTAAGTGTGGAATATGACGGCGTTCAAATGTCCGCCGCGGCTTCGCTTGGTGGAACGTATTCGGGACGCCCAATTTTCGATGACTTTGTCGTATAAATCTGGCTGAATTTGCTGGATGGTGTTAGTTATGTTGACTTTGAGGACATCAACTGTTTGCGGATTATTCGCATAGACATGCGATTTAAGGTTGCTCCAAAGAGAGTTGTCTAATAGCGTTAAATCGCATGATCTCGGTGGCCAGTTGACGTCGCCGCCGGGCGAGATGACCAGGCCCTGAAATCACTGGTGCAAAATGTCTATCATGGCGTGCGCAGTGTGGCACGTAGCGCCGTCTTGTTGGAACCACATGTCGTCAGTATCCATATCAGGCATATAATCCAGTTGAGGCCACAAGAAATTGCTTATCATCGATCTGTAGTTCTCGCCGTTGACGGTTATGCCATTCAGAGCTTCGTTCTCAAAAAAATACAGACCGATGATTCCATTAGACGAAAATGCGCACCAAACAGTGAATTTGTTGGGGTGCAATTGGTGCTGGTGTATCTCATGTGGATTGTTTTCGTCCCAAATCCAACAATTTTGCTTGTTCACAAGTCCATTCATCCAAAAATGGGCCTTGTCGCTGAAGATGATAGAAATCACGTAATGCGCGGAACGTTTGTCGAACGGAGCACTGATTTTGATAATAACATTCGATGATTTTCACACGCTGTTTAATGCTATAACATTCCATAGTGACTTGCCAAGTACTACTGAACAGTTCACAGTGAGGTAGCCAGATGTCGCTTTAACAACATGTCCACTATCGCCTGACAAAGCTTGAGCGTCCTTGTTGAAAGACCCTTTACATGCTATAGTTATTCTGACCCGCACTTATAAGGCATATTTTGATGTTCTTCTTGGCGATCAAGATACGAAATGAGCCCCACATGCTGTTTGCTATAGTTGTGTGAAACATCTTTGTGAATGGACGAAAGGAAAGAGAAATGGTCTTTCTTTTGGAATCCCCATGGTGTAGCGAGAGCCAAAGGATCATGTATTGGACTGTTATTTCTTTCTGGTGAATACTAAAGGGATTGGCAAGAAAAATAGGCACAAGATCGACTACCACAACATTTTTTCGGCGATCTGGCCATACCTCATTCTGAGTCTTTACCAGTCCCGATTTTCAGTGGATATGCTTCCTCCGACGATGAAAATGATGTACCTGATATGGACGTTCACGGAATGGATTCAGAGTCTGCAGATTCATCATTAGATGCTAAGCAGTCATTAGCTTCTCACTGTTTCAATCAAGAGGATTTAAATGGCTTGATACGTGATTTAGCGCTCTCCAAGAAAGCTGCAGAACTTTTAGCCTCCAGGTTGAGTGAAAGAAATATGCTTGACAGGTCGGTACGGGTATCATATTACCAAACAAGGGAGAGTACATTTGTTAAGTATTTCTCTGAGGACAAACAATTTGTATTCTCCGTCGATGTTCCTGGTCTGTATAAAAAGTTGGGACTTGGCACCTATAGCCCTGCTGAGTGGAGGCTGTTTTTGGATAGCTCCAAGCGTACCCTCAAGTGTGTCCTTTTGCATAGTGGCAATGACTTTGGTGCAGTTCCTCTCGGTCACTCTGTCTATCTGCGAGAAACTCACGATGACATAAAAATGGTCATGGACTTACTTAAGTACCATGAACACAATTGAATCATATGTGTATACCTTAAGATGGTCAACTTCCTCCTTGGCCAGCAGAAGGGATATACAAAGTTTCCATGCTATATATGTATGTGCGACAGTCGAGCCCGTGACAAACACTGGTCCTAAAAAGATTGGTCAGTTTGGGAAACTTTGGAAGCAGGAATGCCAAACATTGTTAATGAGCCAATCGTTAGTCGAGAGGAGATCATTTTCCCTCCACTTCATCTCAAACTAGGGGTTGACGAAGCAGTATGTCAAGGCTTTGAGCACTGACAATGATTGTTTTCAGTACATAGTATCAGTGTTTCCTGCTTTGTCATACGAAAAAATAAAAACAGGAGTATTTGTTGTGTCCAAATCCGAAGACTTCTGAGTGATTCTAGATTCGCGAACACCATGAATGAAAAAGAGAAGGCAGCCTGGCTCTCATTTTCTGCCGTTGTTCGTAACTTCTTGGGAAACAAAAAAAAGTGCATAACTACGACGATCTGGTTACTAATATGCTTTTAGCGTATTGTGATCTGGGATGCAACATGGAGTGTGAAGCTGCATTTCCTAAATAGTCACTTCGACCCATTCCCAGAGAATCTTGGAGCCGTGAGCGACAAACAAGGAAAACGCTTGCATCAGGATTTGATAACGATGGAAGAGCGCTACCAAGATCACTGGGATAGACACATGATGGCGGACTACTGTTGGACGATTAAAAGAGACTAGCCAGAGAAGAATTACAATAGAAAGAGTTACAAACGCAAATTTTGGCCGGATTGAAATCAAGAAGAGGTCCTCCAGCCTGATGTACGGTCATAAATAAATTAGCATCTATTTGATTACAATATTTGTAATCCTTATGTGTAATTCAAGTTTCTTCTCATATGCAATTAAGTGTTTGTGCAACAAAACCTGCTTTACTATAAATAACGCAAAAGGATGATTCAAAATTACTTCAGGGCATGATGATAGGCATGATAAAATGAAAATTATTGTATCATAATAGTTCTTGATATTACGAAAAATCTGTAGCATTTAGAGAGGATCTGATTTCAGATTTGAATTCAGTATGCTCGAATTAGGTAGGAAAATGTACTTTTCTCAATTCACCAAATACATTGTTCCCCAGTGTTATTCAAGAAAATTGGTTCTACCACATGAGGTTTACACAAACCATAACACATCATATCATAATATTTTGCGCCCCTTTCTGTTTAGAATGATCCAGCCAATGCGGATTGCTTTGCGACCATTACTGAATATTCTGTCGGTTGACTTCACCATTCAAATAAAACAAGGCTTCGTCGTTGAACAACACAGTTTTAGGTGAAAACGGTTGTTCTTATCCAATTTATTGGAAACCCATTCACACATCTCAAGTCTTCTATCAGGGTCTTCCTCTGTTATGTCATACAAGATTTCTAATTTGTATGGATGAAATCTTTGGATTTTTTTCTAAAGATACGACTGCTGGTTGTTTTCGGAACACTCAGCTCTACGTATGTCCTGTGGAGTGATTTTTGGAAGTTAGCATCAAACATCGATGACAGTTTCTTTCATTTCGCCAGATGCACCTGGTTGCTCAGAATTGGGTTTCCATGACAATGCCTGTTTCTTTAAACTTACTAACCAGCTTCCCCACGATGTAAAAAACAATTGAGGTCCTTCTGGGATGACGTACATTAAGATTGTATGCTATCTTTTGATATGACCATTCTTTATTCTCACTGAGAAGTACTAATTCAATCATTTTTTCTTTCGACAAACTTATATTGAATCTGTGGGACCAAAACAAATATAGTTAGTAGTAAATAGTGATATTTCCTCTGTTCAGACTTTAGGACACCCTGAATAACTCATAAATACCTCTTCGACCTAGTGGTAGAAATATGTATTATTAGTACCCACATGGCCTATAAAAGTAGTATATATTTTCAGTAATTTCATCTGAAAAATCAGAAGGGAAATTATGTAGTTCGTCTTCTACTTTACACTCGGACACCCTCATCAAAACCTATCACATTGATTCAGCTTAAATGAATCACCAACCATACGAACTCATTCGTGTCCTCATCTTGCGGAGAAGCTAAAACTGAGTAAATATTACTTCCGATTGTCTTTAGTCTCTCCTTAGGGCTTTTGCTGGTCTTCCTCGACGCATCGGATCGAAAGAAACATCAGAGGTATCAATTGCAGGTCGTCTTACAACTTAATATTCCTCCGTCACAGGCGAGGACTCGCGGTACTAAAGTCTACGAGTCACAGTAACATACTTGGTCGAAACATGCGTGATTTCATGCTTTAGGCAAGAAGCTCGACCTCAACTGCCCACCCTGGAGGTTTGCTATAAAAGATTTTGCAGACCACGTGTCACAGACCCTCTTCTTGTAGTTCATTTTAGTAGGTCCTTTGAAAAATGATTAATTCCGGATTGGATAGTCGGTGCTATGAGGAAATAAAAAGAAACCCCTTCAACTCCGTATCTGATAAGGATAGAAAGATCGTGTTAATTAGTAAACTGTTTGAGCTCTGCCGCCTCGAACAGAGAAGCTAAGATGTATAATAATACAAACACACGCACATAAAGGCTTTATTAGTGAGATTTAAAAATGAAAAGGATTAAATCGAGAACAATATATGATATATTTGGATTTCTGCTCAGTAAGTAAATTGTCTGTTATAAAAAATACCTTTATTAAGGGAAAATAAAAATAGTTACTTTTTATTTTAAGCGAAGTAAACTTTTTAGCATCCCTTTACAAATTAGGGGAGGGGGCAGCTAAGAATGACTGACCTAAAATTGGTAAACTTTAGATGGATTTTTTCCTTATTAAAATAAATCGATGGTTGAATAGACTGATTTTTGCACCAGGAACTAGAAAAGTTATATAAATAATAAAAACTTGTAAATAAACAGGAAGAAAAATAAGTAAATCAATAATCCTTTAAGTTAAAAAGTAAAGGAAATTTACAAATAAAACTCGGATACGTCAATGCCACTTTTAAAAATAACGGTGTCCAGCGTAACTCAATTCTAAGTATGACAGAAATGCAAATGTTAAATGTAAAATAGATGTACGCAAGATAACTCAGCTGGCAGTTGCCGTTCACCCAAATATAAAAATGGGACAAAATTTGTTCCTAAACACTAGATATACAAATTCACAATTAAAAATTGTTGAATAAACGACACAATACAATATGATAAACGGCACAAGGAAAATATACCTAACTTTCTTCTGCCTGTTCAATCAAGCATAATCAAAATTGTTCTACATATAATATTAAATTTGTTCACTAAACACTCCAAACGATGTAAAATATCGATCAATCTGTTAAATACACGGCACAGAACAAAATTCAAACAAAACACGTCATTTTTACCACCCGCTTTGGAATAGAACCTTTCAGTAAGCTAGTCCTACACCGTCCAAATAATTCTCTTCTTGTGAAAGGATGTCATCTTCTTGGTATTTTTAGTCGTGGGCGACTCTACATCTCACTATGTCGGTCGGTTGGTCCCCATTTTGCTTTTTTTGTTTTGGTAATAAATAACATTGTAACTATTCGGCCGATTCAAACAAAATTTGAAACCTTTAAGTTGTTTTACATTTTATTTCGAATGATATAATTACCAAAGTCCTCCCAAGTTAGCCGGGGAATTATTTGGCAATAGCATCATAACTATTCGGCCCATTCTAATGAGATTTATAACCTATATGTTGTTTTAGATTCTGTTTAGAAAGATATAATTGCCAAGGCCCTCCCAAGGTTAGTCCATGAATTATTGAAAGTTTTGAGGGTCGTAAGGTCATAAATCATAATAAGTGAGAGGATGCGACTTTTGGTTAGCAGAACTTGTTCTTGAGGAAAAGTGGTTTCTTTGCTGCAATCATTATTATGTCGGGTTGTCCAAGATAATCACCGTTTTGTGCAGATAAACTCACGCCTGCTGCATTAGCAAACCTCATTAAATCTGACATATGTGGCCAAGAACACGCAGTTTTAGCCTTCAGAAACAATACACACATGAAAACTTAGATGGTGATTACGGCGATTTAAGATGTCTGTCCTTGCAGTACTTCATGATACGGCGAAGATATTCCTCCCTCTTTTGTCTACTAAAATAAATTGCTAAACTAATTAGCAACAGTGACACAAAGGAAAAATAAGACACTGGTTGTGAGAATATTTTCTAATTCCTATTTTTAGAATCATTATTTTGAGGTGTACACAGTACTGCAGATATACAAGAAATAAAGGAACAACCAATATAAATATTTTTAGGTATATTATTTATTTTGAAACTAGTGTTTATGTAATACTATTTTTCATCGGCTTGTATGCAAGTTCATTGGTGCCTACAGCAAGTTACAGCGTATATTATACATGAATTTAGCTGAAAATTATTTGGAACTTCATTGTATTTAAGTTCATTGTACCTATGTAAACTTACCTTAAATAATCTACATGAATTTGGCTGAAAATGATTGATTTCCTCTCTGTACTTAGGCAAATATTTTGGTGCCTAAATAAACTTACAGCATATAATCTACATTAAGTAGGGATCTAAAGTTTAAAGTGGGGTGTGAATTAGGGGGAAATACGACGTATAGGGGTGCGGAAGAGTAAATCAGGCATTCTCTATATGCTCGATAGGGACTCTAATATTTTTGGGACGCTTTAAAGGAATATCAGAAAAAAAATGACTGTAGTTCTATGATACCGCACCTTCTCAGAGAGGATTAATACCCCTACCTAATGCCAAACTATTTCACCATAGTTCATGAACCCTATATGGCAGGGTAGCGAAGTTTTTAGGTATTGAGAGAGATGGATTAATAGACAGACCTGCAAATTTTCAACAGGTTTGGAAGACAAAGGAAAAAAAACACTTTAACAAATGCAATCAGCGGGCGTGAGTTTATCTGCAATCAAAACGAGTATTTTAGTGTTTGACTACGTTTATACAAATTTTGGATGTAGTTTTCGTCCTACTTGTCTTTGCAAAACTTCTCTATATACTTTATCCATATTTGGGTGGTGTCTTGCATGGATATGTACCTTCATTTTATGCAATAAGTTTTCTATCCGGTTGGAGTCTAGTGAGTGTGATGGTTATTCAAATTATTTTAGCTTCCATCAACCAGGTTGAAACTGATTTCGATGTGGGTTTGGGTTGTTTTGGGGTTGAAATTCGCATCTTATTTCTAGGTAAAGCCTGTGAGCATCACTCTTAAGATTTGCTTCAAGAATCTTTCTGTGTTCATCGTCCCATCGATTGAATGAAGTGTACTAACTGCTGTTGCACAGAAACTACCCCATAACATAATAGATCCAAAAACGCTGTTCACAGCGTTTTGGGAAACTAGACTCACTCCCTTCACGCTAAATATATTTGACATCATTTATGGCGAACAACCCCATCTTCGTTTCATCAGGCCATCCACATGGCTCCAAAAATTGAAATCTTTCTCTAAAGTTGGCGTCCTTGCGTCATGCTTTCAAATCAATGTTTTCAATAACGGCGTCTTCCTCGAAAGACGGCTATGCATTTCCGCTCTATGCCACATATTAGACACTGTTCAAACTTACATCGAAGCCTGTCTCTCCAAACTGATTGTTTATCTCCTCTTTCGTCATTTTTGGATTATTTTTAACACCTCTAAAGATGCTCTGAACGGAGTTTCCCTAGGACGAACCGAACGATGGAGATTTACAATTCTCCCCATTTTTTAAAATTTTTATATAAATAATTTCATTGTCGATTTAGAGGGACATTCAATTGTTCATATGTATATATTCTTGTAGCTCATCTTAGATTTGAATTTCGTAATTATTCTCGCTTTCACCATGAGGATTGCTTGTAGGATAAGACTGACGAGTTTGTGATGCCCCAAAATGGGTTGTTAGAACATTCTAAACTATTCCTAATTAGTCAAAATTGTAAAAAAATGTCTCGAAAACTAACCGTGTGACTCCGAAACTATTCCAGAATTTTAACCGTATAAATTAAACGTATGAATGCAAAAATTATATCATATGAATGGTTGGAGATTGTTCCTAAAAAATGTTTTTTCTCTATTTGTTTATCAAATTTGTTGAAATTTTGTGGGTATATCTATTATTGTATTTTTTGAAATGCTTCTAAATTTTTTTACTGTACAATAAACGGTCCATGAACTATGGCGAAAGATTATGGTATTAGGTGAGAGTCTGAATACATTCTGGAACAAGGGTATAAATGAAAGAAAACAAACTAGTTAGGGGACATTCTTCGTGACCTCATTGGGGAATTTAACTAAGGGGGACCACGACTCGGAAATTTGAGAACCTTGGCGTATAGGTTCTTTTCCTTGGCCTTCTGAGCGAATCTACCCATCCCTCGGGATAATTGGATCACTCATGCAGCAAAAGCCAACGAGGGCATTTATAGATTGGTGTCGAGACGCCATCTAGTACATATCTGAAGGAAGGGGGAGAAAGCTCCCCAACTTCGTTGGGGATTTTTTGGCCCGATGGTACCCGTATTAAGGAAGATTTACTGGCACTTGTATTTCTTTTACTACTAATTTCTTATTATGCTTATTTTGATTTTTCACTGTTTATGCCTCTGCTAATGGGTTTTACTGATCCTTTTTTTTTTTTTGCTTGACCAATCGCCCATATCACATATCACCCACCTGACCATATGGCAATTACGGGAGTGGCACCATCTCCCCTCACCTGTCTCGATAACCTTTAATCAATTAATCAACTCTTTCAATCCTGCAGTGCCATCGTCCAAACTGTTCAGTGGGTCGGGGAGGAGGGGTAGTGGGGGGGGGGGAACAGTGGATAAAATTGGGTATCATGAACGTAGAATTCTTAATCCAAAATTTCCGAAGCTTGACTATGGTCAATTGCGTCCCTCCTCATTGTGAGTTGCCTACTGCCATGAGCCGTTGGGAATTGGAATGGACTCTCAGCCAAAACCAAGAAAAAAATAACCCCCAAACCAGGATGCGGTAGGTTGTGGTTCGAAATTGAGAGTGGGAATCGATAAGCGGTGATTTGACACCTCCCTTCGGAATCCTCGCGCAGTGCCAAAACGAGTGCCATACTAAAGCATTATTCTGCTGGAACGAAGCTGCAATGATCCTTCACCTCCCTCCTGCTGTCAGCGAGACTTCCTACACCATATATTATACCCAAGACGTGTGTGTGTGTGTGTGTTTGTGTGTCTACTTCCTGCACATTATATACAAGATGTGTGTGTATGTTTGCGTACCATACACTACATAATTTTTATCCACGTTGTGTGTGTATACATGAGATTGCTTTTATGGTGTGTTATCATATATCGTTTTATCCACCCTGTGTGGGGAGGGGGGGGGGCGTAACCATATACTATTTATATCCACAATGTGTGTATTGTATATGTGCGTGACAGACTATTTATGACTATGTTTGTTTTTAGTATACTCGTTGGGACTTGTTGTACGACTGTGTTCTCCCACGCACATGTACATGCATGGCCGGAAGAGTGAATGTGTGTGTATATGTTCGTGTACTTTGCATGGTTGGGAAGGTATTTATATGGGTACCTACATGAAATCTTGGATACAAATGTACGTACTTACGTGTGTGTGCGTGTATACTCCCCCCCCCAATAAAAAAGGAATCTATTTTTTTAAGTTAATAAGTGACAGATTTGGTCGAAATTCTCTAAAATCGACTATTTTCAGTACTGATAATTCTAGTCTGTAAGGAATTGAGATCTGCAGTATTAATGCGTTAATTCTTAATTATTTAAATAATTCTAAAATTAATGCATGGAAAGGATGTATCGGAGACTAAAATACTTAAAATTTATTATACAAAAATCAAATATACAAGGCAGTGCCTATTTTCCATAATTCTGATTGGCAGAGCCGTACTGACGTCATAAAACGTAACCCAATCACGAACGTGGAGAGGCACTTGGTCAACCAATGACGATTAAGGTAGAAAACTTTTTAGCCAATGGATGCCTTACTTAATCTTCACTTTACAACATCCTTTAGCTTTACTAGAGGGAAAAAGAGTTAGGTCCCAGGGATCCTAGATTAAAAATAAATAGATAAAAATATTTCTTTATTTTTTCCTGGCATAATAAAATATTCCTTAAGGAGAGAGACAGAGAGAAGAAACTGTATTTTTATTCCACTCTTGCATATATCATTAATATTTTTATTTTCTAATCTCCAAGGATACTTAGCTCTCCTGTCTAATGCATGTATCTTCTCGTCTATCGATCCATCTATCTATGGGTCTATCAATAATTGATTATATCGAAGAAGGTACAAAAGTTGAACTGAATATTGCCTTCATTATGGCATAAATAGAATTAATTCCTACCTCGTCTTTCTTTCTGGTCTGTGTATATGTGCTTGTTTGTGATGGATGTGAGTCCATATTGTTTGTTATATGTGCTTGTTTGTGATGGATGTGAGTCCATATTGTTTGTTATATGTGCCTGTTTGTGATGGATGTGAGTCCATATTGTTTGTTATATGTGCCTGTTTGTGATGGATGTGAGTCCATATTGTTTGTTATATGTGCCTGTTAGTGATAAGTGAGTACATATTGTTTGTTATATGCGCTTGTTTGTGATGGATGTGAGTCCATATTGTTTGTTGTATGTGCTTGTTTGTGAAGGATGTGAGTACATATTGTTTGTTATATGTGCTTGTTTGTGATGGATGTGAGTCCATATTGTTTGTTATATGTGCCTGTTTGTGATGGATGTGAGTCCATATTGTTTGTTATATGTGCTTGTTTGCGATGGATGTGAGTCCATATTGTTTGTTATATGTGCTTGTTTGTGATGGATGTGAGTCCATATTGTTTGTTATATGTGCTTGTTTGTGATGGATGTGAGTCCATATTCTTTGTTATATGTGCCTGTTTGTGATGGATGTGAGTCCATATTGTTTGTTATATGTGCCTGTTAGTGATAAGTGAGTACATATTGTTTGTTATATGCGCTTGTTTGTGATGGATGTGAGTCCATATTGTTTGTTGTATGTGCTTGTTTGTGAAGGATGTGAGTACATATTGTTTGTTATATGTGCTTGTTTGTGATGGATGTGAGTCCATATTGTTTGTTATATGTGCTTGTTTGTGATGGATGTGAGTCCATATTGTTTGTTATATGTGCCTGTTTGTGATGGATGTGAGTCCATATTGTTTGTTATATGTGCCTGTTTGTAATGGATGTGAGTCCATATTGTTTGTTATATGTGCTTGTTTGTGATGGATGTGAGTCCATATTGTTTGTTATATGTGCTTGTTTGTGATGGATGTGAGTCCATATTGTTTGTTATATGTGCTTGTTTGTGATAGATGTGAGTCCATATTGTTTGTTGTATGTGCTTGTTTGTGATGGAGGTGAGTGCATATTGTTTGTTATATGTGCTTGTTTGTGATGGATGTGAGTCCATATTGTTTGTTATATGTGCCTGTTTGTGATGGATGTGAGTCCATATTCTTTGTTATATGTGCCTGTTTGTGATGGATGTGAGTCCATATTGTTTGTTATATGTGCCTGTTAGTGATAAGTGAGTACATATTGTTTGTTATATGCGCTTGTTTGTGATGGATGTGAGTCCATATTGTTTGTTGTATGTGCTTGTTTGTGAAGGATGTGAGTACATATTGTTTGTTATATGTGCTTGTTTGTGATGGATGTGAGTCAATATTGTTTGTTATATGTGCTTGTTTGTGATGGATGTGAGTCCATATTGTTTGTTATATGTGCCTGTTTGTGATGGATGTGAGTCCATATTGTTTGTTATATGTGCCTGTTTGTAATGGATGTGAGTCCATATTGTTTGTTATATGTGCTTGTTTGTGATGGATGTGAGTCCATATTGTTTGTTATATGTGCTTGTTTGTGATGGATGTGAGTCCATATTGTTTGTTATATGTGCTTGTTTGTGATAGATGTGAGTTCAGATTGTTTGTTATATGTGCTTGTTTGTGATGGAGGTGAGTGCATATTGTTTGTTATATGTGCTTGTTTGTGATGGATGTGAGTCCATATTGTTTGTTATATGTGCCTGTTTGTGATGGATGTGAGTCCATATTGTTTGTTATATGTGCCTGTTTGTGATGGATGTGAGTCCGTATTGTTTGTTATATGTGCTTGTTTGTGATGGATGTGAGTCCATATTGTTTGTTATATGTGCTTGTTTGTGATGGATGTGAGTCCATATTGTTTGTTATATGTGCTTGTTTGTGATGGATGTGAGTCCATATTGTTTGTTATATGTGCTTGTTTGTGATGGATGTGAGTCCATATTGTTTGTTAAATGTGCTTGTTTGTGATGGATGTGAGTCCATATTGTTTGTTAAATGTGCTTGTTTGTGATGGATGTGAGTCCATATTGTTTGTTATATGTGCTTGTTTGTGATGGATGTTAGTCCATATTGTTTGTTATATGTGCTTGTTTGTGATGGATGTGAGTCCATATTGTTTGTTATATGTGCTTGTTTGTGATGGATGTGAGTCCATATTGTTTGTTATATGCGCTTGTTTGTGATGGATGTGAGTCCATATTGTTTGTTATATGTGCCTGTTTGTGATGGATGTGAGTCCATATTGTTTGTTATATGTGCCTGTTTGTAATGGATGTGAGTCCATATTGTTTGTTATATGTGCTTGTTTGTGATGGATGTGAGTCCATATTGTTTGTTATATGTGCTTGTTTGTGATGGATGTGAGTCCATATTGTTTGTTATATGTGCTTGTTTGTGATAGATGTGAGTTCAGATTGTTTGTTATATGTGCTTGTTTGTGATGGATGTGAGTCCATATTGTTTGTTATATGTACTTGTTTGTGATGGATGTGAGTCCGTATTGTTTGTTATATGTGCTTTTTTGTGATGGATGTGAGTATATATTGTTTGTTATATGTGCTTTTTGTTATGGGGAGTACATATTGTTTATTATATGTTCTTGTTTGTGATGGATGTGAGTCCATATTATTTGTTATATGTGCGTGTTTGTGATGGATGTGAGTACATATTGTTTATATGTGCTTGTTTGTGATGGGTGATTACATATTGTTTGTTATATGTGCTTGTTTGTGAAGGATGTGAGTACATATTGTTTGTTTTATGTGCCTGTTAGTGATAAGTGAGTACATATTGTTTGTTATATGCGCTTGTTTGTGATGGATGTGAGTCCATATTGTTTGTTATATGTGCTTTTTGTGATGTATGCGAGTCCATATTGTTTGTTTTATGTGATTGTTTGTGATGGATGTGAGTCTATATTGTTTGTTATATGTGCTTGTTTGTGATGGAGGTGAGTCCATATTGTTTGTTATATATGCTTTTTGTGATGGATGTGGGTCCATATTGTTTGTTATATGTGCTTGTTTGTGATGGATGTGAGTAATATTGTTTATATGTGCTTGTTTGTGATAGGTGAGTACATATTGTTTGTTTATGTGCTTGTTTGTGATGGATGTGGGTCCATATTGTTTGTTATATGTATTTGTTTGTGAAGAATTTAAGTACATATTGTTTGTTATATGTGCTTGTTTGTGATGGGTGATTACATATTGTTTGCTATATGTGCTTGTTTGTGATGGATGTAGTCCATATTGTTTGTTATATGTGCTTGTTTGTGATGGATGTGAGTCCATATTGTTTGTTGTATGTGCTTGTTTGTGAAGGATGTGAGTACATATTGTTTGTTATATGTGTTTGTTTGTAATGGATGTGAGTCTATATTGTTTGTTATGATTCATTTGAAACTGCATTTTCTGAGACGACATTTCGTACCTGTCATTTAGGAGAAGAGGTTCAAAACAATGACTCTCAACAGATGCGGTCTTAATAGCCGCCTGACAAACCCTTTCGAGGCAAGCTTACCTCTTGGCTCCTTCCTCATTCTGTAACTAGATACCGAACTACACGCCTAAGTAACTACATAACTAAATAAAGGCTTAACTAACTACACTATTAGGTAACTACAAAACTAAATAATAGCTGGATAACTAAATAACTACGGAATTAAGTGACTACTTAACTAACTACACAAGTAGATAGATGCATAACTAACTACATAACTAAGTACCTACAAAAATAAATAAATGCATAACTATGTAACTACATAACTAAGTAAATACATAACTATTTAACTACCTAGGCAATTACATAGGTAAGTAACTACATAACTAAGTAATTACCTATCTAGCCAAATCTACCTTACCTACTTACTCACCTAACCAAACCTACCCTACCTAGCCATCTATTTAAATATCTAACCTACCTTCCTACCAACTTACCTAACCTATCTAACTCACCTCCCAATCTTATATACCTAACCTATATACTTAGATAACTATAGAACTAGATAGGAAACTAAGTAGCTACTTATCTAAGTCACTACCTAACAAAGTAACTACCTATCTAACCTAGTAGCTACCTACGTACTTATCTTATCTATCCTAGCGCTATACCTACCTAATTTACCTAACCTATCCTACCTATTTAAACATCTAACCTACCTATCTATCTATCGCGAACTATAGTGTTAATTTCTTCGAATATTACTAAAACATGAATTTATTCTACGAAATAGAAATAGGTTAGTCTATCACACGATCTATTTAAGTTTGTCTATCTCACTATCTATTTAAGTTTGTCTATTACACTATCTATTTAAGTTTATCTATCACATTATCTATTTAATTTTGTTTATTACACAATCTATTTAATTTTGTCTATCACACTATCTATTTAAGTTTGTCTATCACATAATCTATTTAATTTTGTCTATCACATAATCTATTTAAGTTTGTCTATCTCACTATCTATTTAAGTTTGTCTATCACATAATGTATTTAATTTTGTCTATCACATAATCTATTTAAGTTTGTCTATCTCACTATCTATTTAACGTTAGAAGGAATTTAAATTGTCGTTCGTGAGACCTTAGATTTGACAGCAATTCTTCCTCGTCGTTTGGGCAGATGACGCCCCCGTTCTCTCCCTCCAATGACGCCCCTTAAATTTCAAAATAAGTACCCACCTACCCTCCTGAACAACCTCAATGCCTAGACCAGTCACTGTTACCATTCTAAAAAACGTTTGAGTTGTCTGTTTTGGTTCTCCCAGGAGGACACTTAGATCTTAGAAGCCAGGATTAATTCCATCGACAGGTGTGGTTTCGAGGGCTTCGCTAACCACCTCTGCACGATACGAGTAAATGATCCGAACGGGAAATATCTTTAATGAAGATTACTTTTTTGTAGATCAGAAAATAAGAAGCACATCTGTATTTGCTACTGCTACAGGGGGTGTAAAATGGACATAGGTATATAGTATTTGGTATGTATGCCTGTAAATTAATTCATTCCATATATTTTACGTACAAATTAAATAAATTATGGTGGTAGGGGGCGGATTTCTGTTTTCAACGACAAATCTCTCTCAAATGATTATGTTGTGAAGAAATGAATATGAATTTTATAAAGAAGGTAAAAACGCATTGGAAAAAAAAGAGTTCAGTTTAAATTTTCAACAATTGTAACGCTCAAATGTTCAATAAGTGGAACGTTTAAATGTTCAATAATTGCAACGTTTGCATATTCAATAATTGGAAAATTTAAATGTTCAACAGTTGCAACGTTTACATGTTCAATAATTGCAACGTTTAAATGTTGAACAATTGAATATTTGAATGTTCAGTAATTGCAACGTTTAAATGTAAAACCATTGCAACGTTTAATTGTTCAACAAATGCAACTTTTAACCCTCTCTTTATCTCTGTTTTTCCTATATTTATATCTGTCTCTCGCCTTCTTTCTCTACATTCATATTTTACTAACTGTTTTATAACTGCGTCTCTTCGTCTCTCTCTCTCGCTCTTCTTTTATTCTTCTTTATCTCTATAATTGTCTCTTTTATTTGCTTCTATTTCTTTACTTCTCTTTCTCTAGTTGTTTGCCTCTCGTTCTTCCTTTGTTTCTATCCCTCTTTCCTTCATCTATCCGTTTATCTATCTACATGCCACTCCTATTTTCCTCTATTACTCTTATTGTCTCTATGTCTCTCTGTCTGCTCCTGTCTCTCCCTCTCTTCTTCCGTCTTTCTCTATCTGTATTTTTATTACTTATATATTCCTGACCTTTTCTATCTGTCTATATCACCCACAACCGTGCTTTATGTTTCTCTTTTTCATTCTATTCCTTTCCTCCACTTTCTGCTTATCTATCTATCTGTCCTTTCTCATTGCTTCTACTAGGTATTACAAAAGTCATGTTACACTCATTACGCTCTCAACAAAGCAATAAGTCATAGTGTTGATGCCATTACACACGTTTTTAATTGTTTTAACATATTAATATGTGTTTAAATTTTAATAACAGGGTGACCCTCCCCAAAAACGGGCCTGCACACACTTTTTGTGATATATCCTTTATTCATTCACTAATCACCTTTACTTTGCAGGACATGACAGAAGCAAGGCCTGTGAACACAACTAGATATCAAGGGGAGCTCGAGCACAAAATATACTGCGTCAAACATTACTACAAGACAAGCTCGTTCAAGAAAGTGCCGGACACTTTCGTGCATCAGTTTGAATGTGAAAAAAGCCCCCTCCAAGAGCAGAATTCAGGACTGGGTGGACCACTTCGAGAACTATGGGACAGTGGAGAGCCATAATGCAGCCAGTGACATCCGTCCAAGCCATTCGGGACGTCCCAGGAAGCGTACAGCTGAGCTGGTCGAGAGCATGAGAGGACTCTCAGCCAGAGGCATCATCGGACCATTCTTCTTCGAGGAATCTGGCGCCACAGTGAGTCACCAAGGAGCTGTATGTTGAGCTTCTCAAAACCTTCAAGAGGGAGTTGCAGACCCTGTTCCCATCGCTTATGGGAAAGTTCTGGTTCCAGCAAGATGGAGCAAACTCTCACAACTCAAACCTGTCCCGAGATTGGCTGAAAGAAAACTTTGGTAGAGGGTGATCAGTCTTAAGACTGAATTTGAGTTGGCACCTCACAGCTCAGACCTTAGCCTCCCCCTAGATTTATTTTTCTGGGGCTACCTTAAAGACAGAGTGTACGCAGGGAGACTCAGGACCATCATTGAACTCAAGGAAGCCATCAGGGAGAGATTAGAGCCATTAGTAGGTCGGTTTATAAGGACGTCATAGACAACTTTGTGCTGCGCCTCAAGAAATGCACAGAGCTAAATGGAGGTCATCTCGAACACGTGCTCTAGAATAAAGAAGAAAAGTCCAAAGACTCTCAGGTTCGATATGATGTTTTTAAACACAATAAACTAGTTATCACCAAAATTTAATTCAATACTGCAGAAAATTAAAAAAATGAAGCTTATCGAAAGGTGGGGTCGGTTTTTTTTTGGGGGGTGACCCTATATTTATCAAAGTGGCCACCCTCGGCGGGGATCATGCTCTCCATGTGAGACCTAAAAGCCACGCACACGTTGCGGACGAAGTCCTTCATCATGCTGGCCAACACGCGGTTGACAGAGGACTTCAGCTCATCGACGTTGCTGTGACGGACCTTGCAGACCTTGCCCTTGATATGCGCCTATACGGTGTAGTCGAACATTCCTGGGTGCGACTGCAGTGGTCAAAGTTCCTTCCACCTGAAGTTCATGTTTGATCCCAACGACTCTTGCACGGTCTTGGCTGGGTAGGCCGGGGCACTGTCCTGCTGAAAGACGTATTCCGCCTTCTTCGTGATATTTCTCACCCAGAGTAGGACTTTCGTGGCCAAGATGTTCCTGTAACCGGCCACGGTGAGCCTGTAACCGTCCGCAAACCACACCGACCACATCTTCTCGTCATTCGAAGCTACGACACCGAGTATCATCATAGAGGCCGGGTCCTTGGTCGAATGTGGAAACGTAGCGGACCTCAGAGTGGTTCTGATCGAATCTTACCACACGATCGTTCTGTTTGTTGATGATCGGATCGACTGTGAAGGGTTTTTCATCAGAAAATTTGATTGCCATGACTCTTCGAGTCATTGAGAAGGCGAGGATAGCGCCCCCGACGTTGTTCTCAAATATGGTCGGTGAGCAAAGGATTATCCACACACTTCAAGCGCTTGCCGTTCTCCTCCTTGACGGCCTGGAAACCATGGCTACTGAAGTGTTCTTTTACTTGGCGAGCGCTGTAATTTTGAGCTACGGATCACTTTCGAAAGCCTTTTCACAGCCACTGTTGGCATTTTGAGGTTTGTATGAACGAGGTCGATCTTTGAGGTCTTCTTCGTTCTTAAGCGTCTCCACTACTTTGTGAACGGTTATCCGATTAACGTTGAGCGGCTTGGCGAAGTCATACTTGTTGCAGCCTGCGCGCAGTAGAGCAGAGATCCCGATTCTTTTCACTCCCATCTCGACACACCAGCACACAATGGGAAAGACGTTTTAATGACACGTGCTAAACAAGTAGAAGTTTAAGTTTCTTTACAGGAACCCTTTTCATCACACACGTAAACCTCTGAAAGATAAAAAAATCTAAGTGTATCTGTCTTTCTCTCTCCAACTCTGCCTGACTTTCTTTTACTTTCATCTATTCCTGCCCTCGCCTGTTTCTTCTTTTCCTGTATTCTCATCCTTCTCACTGTCTCTGTCTTTCACTGTCTCCTTCCTACTGTCTATTTCTTTCTTTCTCTCTCCCCGTCCCACTGTCTATCTGTTTTTCTCTTTTTCATTCATACAAGGTGGTGGATGTGGTGTACTTAGACTTTCAGAAAGCCTTTGATAAGGTACCACACCACGGCCTTCTCCGGAATTTTTTTTTTTTTTTTTTTTTTTTATAGAGCCCATCTGGCAACTTCCTTCTCCGGAAAGTGCGAGCGCTGGGCATAGACAGAAAAGTAGCCAGCTGGATCGAAAACTGGCTAAGTGGCAGACGGCAACGGGTGGTGGGGAATGGACAGGCTTCTGAGTGGGTGCACGTTACTAGCGGAGTGCCTCAAGGTTCTGTCCTGGGACCACTACTATTTATCATCTACTTCAACGACATGGACGGTGACATGGTTGCCAAGATTTCCAAATTTGCCGACGATACCAAGCTTGGTATTAACGTTGCAAAGGATGGAAATACTGCCCGCCTGCAGGAAGATCTTGGGAAGATTGGAGAGTCTTCGGACACGTGGCAAATGCCTTTTAACGTGAACAAACGCAAAAAGATGCATATCGGCCACAGAAACCCCCAATCTCAGTATATCCTTAAGGGCACTACTATGGAATCCACCGACACTGAGAAGGACTTGGGTGTAACAATCACTAGTGACCTCAAGTTCTCGAAACAGTGCATTGAGGCGGAGAAAAAGGACCAAAGGATGCTAGTCTATATTAAGCGCCAGTTTGGTTATCGGAACCAGGAAATTGTACTGTGCCTGTACAACTCACTTGTCCGACCGCACCTGGAGTATGCCGTACAATTTTGGAGTCCTTCATTTCGAAAGGACATCGCGAGATTGGAACGCGTACAAGCCAGGGCAACCAAGCTGATTCCCTCTATCCGACATAAAAGTTATGAGGATAGACTAAGGGAATTAGATCTGTTCTCGCTGGAAACCCGTAGACTGCGTGGTCAGCTCATCGAAGTTTTCAAAATACTTCGAGGGTTCGACAATGTTGACTACCGGGATATTTTCACACTGAGTGAGAACAGAACGCGCAATCACGGCTTCAAACTTGAACTGAAGCGTTACAACCGCAATCTGTGTGGAAACTTTTTCACCTACAGTATCTGCGGTATGTGGAACGCACTTCCAGTGGAAGTTGTCAACAGTGAATCTGTTGACCAGTTCAAGTCAAGACTAGACAAAGTCTTGAAAAGTGGCCGTTTAGGGACGCAAAACAATTGAGCAGCCATGTGCCTGCTCGATTGCTAGTCCAAAGGTACCCTCTTTGAATGGACCGTAAGGTCTCCTAGGGTACTTCCTTTCCTTGTTAATCCTTGTTACTCCTTGTTGTCTTTTTCTCTCTCCATCCCACAGTCTATCTCTCTTTCTTTCTCTCCTTCCCTCTGTCCATCTGTATTTCTCTCTTTCCACTTTCTATCACTCTTTCTCTCTCTCATTCCCACTGTCTATTTCTTTCTTTCTCCCTCGCCTTCCCACTGTCTATCTGTTTTTCTCTTTCTCATTCCCACTATCTGTCTTTCTCTTTCCCCTTCCTACTGTCTATCTGTTTTTCTCTTTCCCATTCCCACAATCTGTCTTTCTCTCTTTCATTCCCACTGTCTGACCCACAAGTGGGTAACCTGTGTAGCCTGTAGCACTTGGTAGCCAGAGGAGCTGCACATCCTCCTAGCCTGAGTGCAAATTAAGGAAGCCCCGTCGTCACTGGGAAAGTTGTTGGTGTGCTTTTCCCTCCCTTCCTCCCTCCCTCCCACTCAGCACTACTTCCTTTTATTAGTATTATTATTAGTTATTATTATTATTTTTATTATCACTCTTATTATTTATATTATTTAGTATAATTTTTAAATTATTTGTTATTCGTATTTATTATGTAATAGATAGATAGAAAAAAAAGGTGTGAGAGAGTAAAAGGCCAGTGCGTCCAGAGCTACCCCAACCCTTCCTCTCTTCTCTGGCTCCTTTTCGGGTCCAGAGGAGAGGAGAAGGGGCGGGAGAGCCCGGACTCGCCCTCTTTCCCCGTTTTCCTTCTCCCTGTGCACTAGGGCAGCGGGGTGAAGGTTACAGGGGAGAGAGGAGGAGGACAGAGAGAGGAAGAGGAGAGGAAGCGATAGTATAGCGAGAAACTAGTAGGAGACTAGCCAGGCGACCTAGGTGGTCATGGCCCTACATCTAAACGCGGTGTTAATACCACGGTGTGTATCTCCCACCCTCGTATGTATGTAGAGCATGTTTTGAAAGACAGTGTTAAAAGTGTTGGTGAGGAATGGAAGGAAGTTGCGGAAAGTTGCAAATTGCTTGGAGGTCAACCTAATCTCGGCCATTTTAAGTAGTTGTAAGAATAAATTATAGTCAAAGAGTGAGTACCTGGGATCCAGGTTGTCGTGCATTCCGTTACTGTTTTCTAGTGTTTAACTAATGTAGCCGTTCAAACCGTTCTTAGTTGTAAGTCTGTTACTAGTAAGTATCTGTTCGTTTTAGTTGCATGTTCTGTTGCTATCTAGCTGATTTCTTTCTAATGTCTATGTTCTCTGTTCTCTTTAGATTCCTTAATCGGTATTTTTTTTTATTTAGAAGTGATTATTATCTTTTTTTCTCCTGTGTCGTAGTCGGTTCTCTATTTGTGGCTTAGTCATAGCGATGTTCCCTAAAGGCTTTTTCAACCTCGATTTCTTCTTCCAGTTGGTTTCCTCTCTCGTCTTTAATTATGGTCTTTTCTGTAGCTGTTTTTTCTGTAGCTCTTTCGGTGATACTTCCTCATATATTTTACGTATATGGTTATTCCAGTGTTTTTGTTGCTTATATTGTATCATTAGCGTTAATTCTCTCTTTTTCCTACTTAATTGGTTACAAAGTTCACTGCTTGGTCCGTCCCTAAGTATCTGTTCTGAAGTCAATCTTAATTTTATGTTCTTGTTCACCATTTCGGGTGTCCATCTGAAGTTTTGTATCGTTCTGTATGATCTCTTGGGGATTGCCTCCTAGTCTGCGTTGATCAGAGCTCGTCTGATTTCTCTGAATCCTTCGTCGATATCCTCGATTGTCGCTTCGTTGAGTGTCCTTGGTTCATAATTTCTTAGAATATCCTTGTACTTTGTCGAACCGCCTGATGATGGGCCTTCCATTTCTAATATGGCTTCTGTATGGGATGTTGGTTTACAGTAAGTAGGGTATATAGGCGGTCGCTGACCGGAATGTTTATGGGTTAGAAGTTTGCTAGGCAGTTATCTGGTTTCGACACCACATTCTTTTTAATGTAGGTTGGGAATTCCGGCCACAGTCTTTGGAGCATTCCTCTATCTATCATCGTCTCTAGATATCTGCCCGAGTTATTTGTACTCCTATATCCATTTTCAGCGCAGTGGGCGTTAAGGTCTCCCATAAAAATGACTGGCTTTTGGTTATTGAATAGTCTGGTGAAATTAATAATTGGTAGTCCGTTCCTCCTCGACAGTTGATACCCCGTCGCTATTATAAGGCTGGTAATTTCAAGTTAATTCTCTATTGCTGCATATGATTCTATTAGTCCTTCTTTCGTCCTGTAGTCGAGTTCCTTTTTACCTCTAGATCTATCTCATGTCCTGATATTAAAATTATATCAGGGTCTAACTCCATAAAAATATTACCATAGATATATTTCTTATCTCTCCATCCGTTAGTATTTATTTGTAGAATTTCCAATTTTCGTTTGTCCATTTTGATAATTGTTTAAGGTTCTTGTTTCTGTCCGTTACTGAAGTTCCTTTTTTCTCTTTCCTTCCCTTTTGTTCACGTCTACACATGTGTTCTTGCTTTCCTTTGCGTGAGAGTGAGGTAGATGGGACTGGAGATTGTTGTCTTGGGGTTGTATTCTTGTTTGTACTTGATTTCCTTTTCTTCAGTGATTTTCTTCTCGTCACTCTGGCCTCCTGAGTGGATTCCTCGGTGCTCCTATCCGTTTCAGTTTCGTCCGTGTTGGTATCCTCTCTTTCTTCCTCATTGTCATCGTTTTGTTTAGTCTCTTCTATAATCTCCTTCGTCGTTTTGTCGTTTATTTTTATTTTGAATATGGCTGATGAGTCTATTTCCTTAGGGAATTTCATTGTTTCAAGGCCATTTTCTTTAAGCATTCCATTCAGAGTGCTGGCATAGCTCCAGAGATTAGCTATATTCATAATGTGAGGGTGAAGTATGCATGTGAGAATCCTCACGTTTAACTTTCCACCTATGTTTATTTGTGTCTCCATTATCAGTTGTTGAGTGACATTTTTGGCTGCTGCGGCGTAGGACATACTCGTATTTCTTTGTCCTTTCAATCTTACTTCGTTCTCTTTTCTTTTAATTACCTCGTTTCTTTTCTTTTTGACTTATGCCCGAGTGGGCAGTCGCCAGATAGCCTCCTAAAAAAAAATCGTTTCTTTTTGTATGTGACATAGCCATAGTCCGGTTTGGCGCTCCGCAGTTGATGCATTTTCTATTTATGTTCTGGCAGTTACGATGTGAGTGGCCCTCTGTCTGGCATTCAGAGCAAATCAGTAAATCTTTTTTTTGGGGGGGAGGGTGCAATCTGCTGTTATATTGTCTTCCATTGTGGAGCATCGGAAGCAAATTTGTATATTCACAAAATTGTCCCGTTGTATGTTTGCTTGTAAAATTCTGGTACAGAAGCTATCAGTCCCTTTTCTACAATTTGTGAGGCCATTTTTGTGTCTTCGCATACTATTTTGAACACATGTGTGTGTTCTTTGAATTTTATAATTTCGTGGAGTTTTATATAATATATTTATTATTTATTATTATGTATTATAATTATTTATTATGATTATTATTATTATTTCTATAATTTAATAGTATTATTTATTATAAGTATTTATTATTATCATTACGGCTATCCAATCAATCTTTTCTCATCGCACTTTGCACCAGGAGGAGTGTTTCCATTTGTACAGAGTTCGGTCCGGTTGCTATGATGCCTTGGTAGACTGCATGCCATCCTGAGATCACCTAGCACCAGAAAATGATAATAATAAGTGATCACCCACCCTACTCGTTAGTGAAACCACCTATCTCTACTTCCATTTCTTACATACCCTCCTACCCCTATCCACACTCGCTTTCCTATCCACGGAGCTTCAGGCTGCCCGGCGCACTTTCGTCCTCTTTTGAGCCATAGGTTCCTACCTACTGCAAGGACCGAAATCCCGCTGTCTAGGGAAAGTATTAGGTACAGGGTGTCCTGTACCGTCGACTCTGCTCACCATCAACCAGTATACATATAAGGTGGCTACAGCGGCGCCATCCTTTGTGGTCAAAGTTCTAGGACAATGGTGGGCCGGGTTGGTAAAGCGCATTAATGCCAGATCAGGCCGATTATGTGTAAATGATAATATTATGGAATTTCTGATCCTATGGAGACTTTTCTTTTAACCTTCCTAATCATAGGGAGGTCATAGTATCTACTTTCCATGAGGACCCTTTTTTTATTTTTTACCTAGAATATCGCGACAGCAGAATATAATAGTGGGCGACTGCAGGCACCCACCCTAGGTTTCGGAGAGGATGAGGAACATCGAGGCACCTCTTTGACCAGTGGAGGGGCTCTCCTCTTACCCCCGCCATACAGCAAAGGAGTTTCCCATTTTCCATTTTGGAGCCGCTTACAGGCAGCTCCATCTCTGAAAAGGAGGTGCCACCCACCCCCTGTGCTTTCTCAGAGGACCCTCCAACCATCTTCTACCGGAGAGGAGGCTTACTTATGCACTAGGCCTACGGGTGCATGGATTTCGTCCCTACTCCTTTTTGTGCAGTCGCCCATGGACGAATCCACCTTTCGACGAATTTCAGTCCCTCCTATTCTGTCACAGAGGACTGCCAGGAGAGTGAGCAGGCGGCCCAAATTCGATCGCTTCTGATAGGAGCGACTCGATAGTGCCAACCCCCTTAAAGGGGCAAAGGAAAGCGGGATGCGTCGGGCCGTGCCCCGCGGAGTCCTACTACCATGCATCTTGACAGTACGGGAGGTGGGCGTGAGTGCCCCCTCCCCACCTTTCTTATCCCGATGGAGGTCAGTTAACCGGCCAGAGACTTGAATGCAACGGAAGATAATTCGAATTGGATCCGTGATGCCTTCGGAGGTAATGGCAACAGGGAGCATCCCTTCCTTGAGATGGACATGGTTTCGGAGGCGACCCAGTCCCAGATGCCCCTGTGTAAGCTTCTCCTTAGAGGGCTCGTCGTGCTCCCGAGGACTTGCAAGGAGAGGAGAGATCTTTTTCCATGGTTGGTGCCCATCTGACAGCTAAGAACTTCTCCAGCTCGAAGAAAGATCTAGTTGAAGCCGGTCCAGCCAGCCAGGGAACTCCTTCCTGCGGTGGAAAAAAGCGTGTTCTTTCGCCACTCTCCTCTTCAAAAAGAAAAGAAGCAAGAAGAAGACTAAGGGAACTAAAGGTTCCTCTCACTCCACGGGGGCTTTGGGGAGTGACGGATCCACTGCTGTTTCGACAAGCGATAAGTCTAAGATCGGCACGGATTGCGACTAAGCGGCCCCGGGTGGGGGGTTACAGACCAAAGCCAAAGTCGCAAGTGCGCTGAGCGGAGCCTCAATTACACCGTAGACCCTCATTGAAAGTCTACCTGGCGTTTTAGATCCTGCTGGCTTCAAAATATTTCTTGTTATTCACTACACTGATGGCAGCATATTGGTTAAGGACAACATGGTCCATCAGAGGAGAGCATTAGCTAGCTTGATTGGTAGAGAGTGGAAGGTGTTCTTTTTCTCCAATCGGAGTCTTCTGGCGAATGCGTCAGATCCATTCAGACACTTAATGGCACGCCGGTGAGTGTGACGCCGCACTCTATCATGAACTTCGTGAAAGGAGTAGTAGACGCCAGGAAATCAGTCGACTACTCTATAGATGACATAGAACGGTCAAGGTCGAACTCATAATGTGAAAACGGAGGGGCCTCGACACTCACCCTTACACCCTTTGTCACATTCGACTGCGACAGGCTCCTTAAGTCGGTGCGAGGGTATCCTCTCAGACTTCTGGCGAATGGCTACTATGCTTGCTTATCGCAAAAACCGGGAGAGATCACCCTACCCCGGCCAGTTTGTGCCGCAATCTCTCTAACTTTCTGCGTGTGCAAGTTGATGTAGAAATTGGTAAATGTTAGACTAGCCTCTTTCTTGGGCAGCGGAGGCCACCTGTCTTCCGCATAATGCGGGTTCCACAAGTTCCACTCCACGTTGGATGCTATGCTCCGACTGGAAAATGCCGTCTGCGAGTCCTTCCAGCGTAGACAGCACTACGCTACGTTGTTTTTTGATCAGAAGATGGCCTATGATACCGCATGGCGATACTTTATCATGGAAACTCATTACAAGATGGGTGTGATGGGACGCATCCGAATCTTTAGCTCTGATTTTTTCGAGATCGTCGATTATGCTTAGGGGTGGGGGGAGCTCTCTCCGGCCCAATGGAGTAGGAAGAGGGTGTCCCGCATGAAGGTGTCGCCAGTGTCAAACTCTTTGCCCCGGGGATCATCGGTATCACATCGGTGCTCTTGGACGATGTTATCGCTACGCTCTACGTTGACGTCCTTTCGATCTCTTTTGGTGCGGCCCAGATGCCAACTCTGGAGCGTCGACTCCAACAAGCATTAAACCGCATCTCTCGCTATGCTAAACGCACAGGCTTCGGTTTTCCTTTGCCAAGACTAAGGTGTGCACTTCGGCCGCCAAGCTCAACTCCACCGAGATGCAGACTTGTTCTAAAAACGGGGTTCACCTGAAAGTAGTAGATTCCACCATTTCCTTGGTCTTGATTTCTACCGACGTCTTACCTGGGAAGCTCATTTTCGTATCCTTAGGGTCTCTTGCACCCGCGCCATAGACATTCTTCGTTCCATGATCTTCAGCACTTTAGATGCTGATTGGGCTGCTGTCTTAGTTTTATAACGATTCTTTGTTTGTGCGAAGCTTGACAGCGGATGCGAGTTTTATGAATCCACAGCCGAGCGTGTATTGCGGAAGGTGAAATCGATCAACCGCACCGGTCTCCGTTTTGCGCCCGGTTCCCTCATCTCGTCCCTCATTGGAAGCCTACTTGTCAATGCCGTTGAGATGCCACTCACACTACGTTGTGCGCATACCTAAGGGAGGAGCCCGGCTCCTCCTCTAGTCTCCAACAGCTCTCACTGCATCCACAGCCTATCTCGATCTCGACAGTGTTTATATCACCCAGAGACGCCAGTCTTCCCATATAGTATTGATTTTAGGGCTAGGAAGCTGCTTTAAGAGCTCAGTGTAGCTATCTGATCAGTGGCACCTCTGTTTCTGCACATGACGCCACGATAGAGGGTATCACCCTTCGTTATTTATCATCACGCCTCTGCTTTAAAAGCTTTCACTGCGGCGAGAGTATTACGTTCGGCATTTTGGGAGCGCACTTTGTGTCACCGTGGATCCGTGCCAGTGTCTAGGGATGGTTCCAAGTCCCAGGGCGGGATCAGCTTCTACGCCGTATCCTTTCTGTTCGAACTCAGCAGGGCTCTACCAGGCGCTGCCTGTTTTCACGACCGAATTAGATGCAATACACCGCTCGATACAGGAAATAACGTCTCATGCCCGGTTCAGAGCAGGTTGGATCAAATACGGATTTTTATAAGTCAAATATAAATACTTTTATTTCTGAATCTAAAAATACAAATAAAAATAGAAGTACTGGTTCAAAAAATACAAATAAACATACCATAATTTCTATTCCAGATTTAAAAAATACAAATAAAAATACTCTTGATATTATACAAAAAACATAAACAGATACTTTTTCTCACTCAAGTTTACATTTTATATATCATAATTGCATTTTATCATCATTAATGCCCGGAAGGTTTCCGGGATGAGTTTAGCTCGCTCAGGAGTAAAAAATTGTCGGCCTTGCTAAACACCCTCTTAGATGGTGCCTACGTTGCACAGCACCCTGGAATATTCTTTTTGTATCACGCTAGTACGTCAGTGGGTTGACATCAAAAGGCAGAACACCTTCTTCTAGGTACGTTTCAAGTTCTGCAATCACCACTGTAGTGTCGTTTGTTGATGCACTTGCCACCATTTTCCTAGCAAAAAAACGAGGTCGTTTAGCATTCACACTAGTCCCATGTTGATTCATAGTCTTGAATTACTTTCTTATTCAAGGTCGATTGAGTTGACTCGGAAAGAATTAAGTCCACAATCCTCGAAACCTCTTCCTTTTGCATTTCCTTACATGGCATCCATGCCAGTTTAAACCTGGGGTCCATGAGAACTGCGGCAATGACATCTGTCCTCTCAAGGAATGGATGCAACCTCTTCTTGATAGAAGACTGTAGTGCATTTGCCAATTTAGAGCAGTAGTTTGGTTTACTTTCCGCGAATAGTTTGAGGCTGTGCTCAAGACTAAATACAACTGGTGCAACGCAAAAAAGTGTAACCATGTTTTCTCCTTCTATTTGCGTCATCGCCTCTTGGAACGGTTCCAAAACTTGTTTTACTTCTTTCAGCATTGCTATTTCCATTTCTTACAACTCTTCCCTTAGCAGTTCGGTTCGATCCTGGGAGCCGAATAGCTGATTAAATCCGTCGGTTTTCCTGAGAACTGACTTAAACATTGTCAGTTGAGAGTTCCATCTAGTAGGGTTGGCAGACTGCAATGAAACCCCAATCTTTTACAAGAACGGTGCTGCCACAGTAGATCGACGTATTGCAACTGCAATAATAAAGCACTTGTGCATCACAGTTACAATTTCACTATTCCTGACACAGGGATCATTGAAGGTATATCGTATGCAGAGTTGTTTTGTGTGTGCAAAGCAACTGAACCGATCCAGTGGAAGAAGGGTAATCACCTCATTCTGATCAAGTTCTTCTTCCAAAGTATCAAGACCAGTGGTGTCTTACTTTTCACCGCTACTTCCATTCTTTACTTCATTTCCATATAATCCTGGTAGACAGACATCAAATGTTTTCACCATAGACGAGGCATTATCTGCAGCCCCCTTCCTCACCTTGCCACGAATTCCGAATTTAGTGACTATATCCTCATATTCAGTAGCGATGTTCACAGCTGCATGTCGTTCTATAAACTAATCGCAAGTAATGACGCGCGACTTTAGCTCCCATGATGAGGTAATGAAGGGTACAGTGACAGCAAGAAACGATATCATTTTCCAATTCGTCCAGAGGTCCAATGTCAGGTACATATGATTGAGATGTTCGAATTCTGTCATCAATCGCTCTCTGCAGAGGTAAACTGTTTCTAAGTGTGGTTCTGCTTGGAAATATGAAGCATGTTTCTGCTTCGTGCAGAAGAGCTCTGAAAGTCTTACTTTCAACAATACTCAAGGGCAGTCGGTCACATGTGATTAGCGTAAAATCTTTTATCTTATACAGGTTTGACTTTGAGGAATGAGGTCATTTTGGTCTGTGAGTGTGACGCAGAGCTCTCACTCTTCTTCTTTTCATCTGCACCTCTCAAAGTCTCATTTTCATCATACTGAACTTTGTGAACTCTTCTGAGGTGGACAACTAGGTTAGATGTTGCCTTCGTTGCTGCCGAATACGACCTTTTGCACTGCAAACAGTCGGCTATGAGATTCTTGTCAGTAGACTTGACATTGACAGAATAAAACTTTGTCAGTGCAGCTGAGAGTTGAGGTATTTGTACGTCCTCCCGGACCTCCTCATCCCCGATTGAAGGGTCATCTGGTGTAACGTCTTCGTTATCCATCTGCAAAGTGAAAATTGAGAAGCAATTGAAGTTCTCGTAATTATTACTTAGTAGATTCAAATATTGGTGATTCAGATTTTATATATTTACTGTTTTTTTATGTACCAATTGAATAGATAATAAATATATTAAATATGAGCTATATTTATTAAATTTAAATTTAGGTTATATTTTAATTCCTATATTTTTATAAATAAACATATATCCTTCTTTTCTTTTAAATTTACATTATCATAAATCATATATCTGAGTACTAAAACAGAATGTTAAGAAAGAAAAAAAATAATAAAATTGAAACATCACAGTAAAGAAACAAAAGTATAAAGTTGTTAATAAAAAATCTAAAAAAATAAGAGCAACTTAAAAAACAACAACATAAAATATTAAGTGAAAAACAAAACAAAATAACAATAAAATAAAATCAAACAAAGAAAATAATGATAATCAAGTGGTTAAAACAAACACAAACCTAATAGATTAAAAGTAACTTAAAAATATATACAGATATGTGTGATTATGAAAAAAAAAGATAGACAAACCTGTTGATTATAAAATTTAACTAGAACTTTAATTCACTACCCTTAAAATTAAACTTAATAAAAGAGAAACACAAAGATAAATCAACAAGTAAACCTAAGAGAATATCTCTTTCAATAATTAAACATTGTATTAACACACATAATATTATTATGTATGTTATTATTATGATAATAAACCCACCGAACAAGAGAGAGACAGTATCCTTTACACGCTGTTCACGGCGTGAGAATGTTCTAAAAAACTCTCGCGCGTTCGCGCGACGCGCGCACTCCGAGCGTACCAGATATAACCGGTTTTATAATATCTCGTAAATCATGGTTCTCTTTGAATCTTAGTCTCTCTCTCTCTCTCTCTCTCTCTCTCTCTCTCTCTCTCTCTCTCTCTCAGTGAGTTTGCATATCCTCCCCAAATGGCTTAGACTCGAAATAAAAGTACAAATACAAAATATTTTTTCTCCTTGGTACCATAATACAAATACAGAATACTTTTTTCCTCTGGATGCCAAAATACAAATATAAATGCATGAAACTTGTATTTAAATACAATTCAAATACAAATACAATTGTATTTGATACACCCCTATTTCAGAGACAGGATTCTTATCTTTACCGACTCACAAAACGCCCTGAATCATCTCGGGACATTGAAATATCCACCCCTCCACCTAGTACGCGGTATCCGTGACGCCATGGATGTCGATATTATCTTCTGTTGGGTTCCTGGACATGTGGGAATGAGCGCGACGACGAGGGCGCCTAAGAGTACGCGAAAACTGGGAGACCAGACCAGCGTTTCGCTCTTCCTCACACCGACTACATGGCAGCAATCAGGGCAGCCATCCGAAGTGCTTGACAAAAAAGATGGAAAGTGGAACTTAAAATTGCACTGTATTGCGCCCCGACTTTTGTGATGGACATATCCCCCATTGCCACGACGGCTTCGGGTCTCTTTCTGCCGTGTTCGAATTGGGCACATTCGCGGTACTCACTGTCATTCGATGGAGCGCGCGCTCGCACCTTATTCCAACGACTAAGTTGTCCCCGAGACTGTTCGGCATATTCTTATTGAATGTTCCAGTCTGGGTGATCTCCAGGCACGTTACACGAACGCTATCGGGACTTGGGGAGTATCTGAGTGTTGGAAGGAGGCTAAGGCCTCCTCAATTATTTTGGACTCTCTTTGTTGTAGGTCGCATGTTCTTGCCTCGTGGGGGAGGCCCGGCTCCCGCCGCCTCTGGAGCGTGCTTCCTTCTTCTTCTTGCATTTTTACTTATTTCGTTCTTTGCTTGCTTCTTGGCTTTGTTTTTTGTATCTCTGTCTTTTGCCTTTGCATGCGTTTTTTTTATTTTAATCTAGCCTAGTATGAGGCTGTAACGTGATTACAGCGAGTTTGGCCTAGTATGCAGTCACCAGATGGGCTCCGAAAGAAAATCCCACTATGTTTTTCTATCTCTCCTTCCCATTGTCTATCTGTTTTACTCTATCTCTCTCTCTCTCTTTACCCCTGCCTCTCTTTGTTTCTCTCTCTTCTTCGCAGTGTCTATGTCTTTCTCTCTCTCTCTCTCCCTCCCACTGTCTATCTTTCTTTATCTCTCCCTCCTTCCCATTGTATATCTGTCTTTATCTCTCTCCTCCCCACTGTCTATCTGTCTTTATCTCTCTCCTCCCCATTGTCTATCTGTCTTTCTCTCTCTCCTTCCCATTGTCTATCTGTCTTTCTCTCTCTCCTTCCCATTGTCTATCTGTCTTTCGCTCTCAATGGTGGAGTCTTTTCTTTTCCTCAGCCTCAATTCAAATCTCGCTGTTGACCGGTGACCTCGCCTGACTTTTCGACCTTCCAAATGACACGGGCGCTCACTAGAGGAATCATGGACCTCTGAGAGATTGAGTACAACCTAAAAGGTCAACCTGCCCCAAATGCTTAAAACAGATACACGACACCACACATCTCTTCAACTACCAACAGATACACACAGACCTGGGCAAGGTGGATCTCTAGGAGAGACCCCAGGAGGCGGCAGGTCTGCTCCTGCGATGGTCCGGGGAGCTGAGGTGGGGGCTAGAATAGGTGTGAGGGTCTCAGACCCACTGTCAGGCTGGGGACGGGGTCGCAAACCACCACCACCACCATCGCAATAACAGCTTCGAATTCGTATCTAAGGTAACTTAAAGAATTCGAACCTACGAACACAGTCCTTTCTCCAGATGAGTCCTGGATATTTATTATAATTGTTGGTGTCGTTTTTTCATAAACTTCCTGCCCTCACCCCCTTTCTCTCATTCGGGAACTAATAATACTCCGTTGGATTATTCATATGCCTTTTACTAGTCAATAAATAAAATTAAATTTAAATTATCGACTGAATACTTCTGCCCCAGTGAGTGTGTGTGAGTTATTAAAACAACCTCCAATGGGGTAGGTTTCAGTTCGTAGGTTTTAAAAGCTCTATTTTTGTTCGAATTTGTTCCTAGTCGCTTATAATACAATATTTTAGTTGTTTGTTTGTTTTTCCTTACGTGAAAATGTCTTCGATGGTTAAGATTTTCCCCTTTTAAATAACAATAAAATGCCATGTAAATAAACCTTAATTAACCAACTTTTCTAATGTGCAAAGATGACTTATTATCATTTATTGTTTACATTGTACCATAGCCAATTTGAGTCAATGCAAATTAAGGCTCCTTTTGAAGAGAACGACTCTTTATTTCGTCGCATGTAGTGAACAGGTTTCGAAGCGTCACGTTCTATCCTTCCGCTGTATAACAACTGGCAAATTTTGACAGAGTCAATATCTCGATAAAATTTCTAAAATACATTGATAATTTTATTTATCCGTATATACTCGGGCTTTCAATTCCCCGCTCTAACTAAAGGAAATACGGATACGAAATGGCGCGTTACCATGGTAACGTCAGAGAAAGTGAGCCCACAAACGTAATATCGAAGGGAGAAAGTTCGAAAATATATTTATTTTTATGTACCCGGAAATATTCGGATAAACTTTTTTAGAGTCAGGCATTTGATTACTGAGTCTATGAATGCAAGTTCGTTAAGTGGTTGCACATAGTTTTGCCTCGCGTTGATTTCATGCAGTCCTCACTGTATGCACACGTATATGTGTTCGGTGAGCCAAGATGTCTCTCATTTCTGCATACATGCAAGTGCCTGTATGTACATCAGAGTAAACATGCTATTTCTGATTGCTTTATGTATATGTGTCTTGGTCAGGCGAACCCTGCTCTCTTTTATATCTACATATGTGTAAGTTAGATAAATCATGTTGGTTCTGATTGCTTTAACTATACATGTATGTGACTGCAAGTGAGATAATCCAACTTTTTCTGATTGCTTTATGTATATATGTGAGTGTATCTGTGAATGCGTATGTGTGTGTTTTGAGGGGTGCACAATGCTGTCTCTGATTGCTTAGATGATCGGCAATATATCTTTGTAATTAGACGGGAAATTCGAGTCAAGTTAGTTAGCGAGGAAGAGGATCTCACGCGCGGCTTTTTTGAGAATCCCGCAGGAACGTCGATGAGTTATGATTATCCGCGGAACAAGACTGGAAAAAAGGGACCAGATTGGATTCAGCCAAAGTGAGTTATACTCAGATGTTAGACGCAGAGGGTGAAAGTAGAGGTTGAATTGGTGTATAAGCGCAAATATAAATAAAACTATAGGTGAAAATAAGAGCGTGGTGGCGATAATGTAAGGATGGATGTGAAGTTGCCTGGATATAATTGTGTATGCAAGGAGTTATACATAGATATGAGACGGCGTAGTAATGGTTAAATGTTCTGGCAGAGATTGAATTTGAACAGTTATATACATTTAGGATTTAGAATATCGGGATGATGGTATGTATTATTATATAACTAGTGAATCCGTGGCGTCCAAAATGACGGCATTATTGCATTCGTGAAAACTGTTTTTAAATGAAAAAAAACCCACCGCTTTCTATCTATAATAAATCAATATTCATATATATATATATATATATATATATATATATATATATATATATATATATATATATATATATATATATATATATATATTTTAGTGTATTTATCATTATCTGTTTTTCCCAAATCAATATTAATCCCAATATTCTAGAAATAAGACATGAAATGAATAAATTCTATCTTTATTGTGACACACACACACACACACACACACATATATATATATATATATATATATATATATATATATATATATATATATACCCACCTCAAACCCAAAGTATGGTCGGCAAAAGTGGGTATTTTTGCTACTTTTTGCGGTACTTCGGTTCACAAAAGTATATAATTTCTAATTTATATTTCGACGACTTGGTATTATATAAAAAATAAAGTTGCTTCACCATTTTCTTTCTTTTATAAGTATAATATAAAACGACTATAATATTTCAAATAAGATAATTATTTAATAAATAAGATAATTGTAGTTTTTTATATAATTTTAAATGAAAAAATGTGCATTATTCAAAAAACTGCCGAATATATTATAGAAAAAATATAAAGTTACTTCACCATTTTTTCATTTAAAATTGTATAAAAAAACAGGCAATGGCTTCGCCACTCCTCCCTACCTTGGGAGCTTGCGCTTCGCTACTAAGATAAAAATTTAAAATCTAAAAAAAAGTAGCCATGGTTAAATTTTTATAAATTTTCTGAACTTCGCCAATTATAATAATTTAAAAAGGAACTCTAAATCAAATTTACACCGTTTCAAAATATCACGTTGCTAAAATATAGTTATAGAAGATATATAAAAATAAATTTTCTGAACTTCACCATTTGTAATTCTTTGGGTTTTAAAAAATACACAAAATTTCGATACTTATATTTATTTCTGAACTTCATCATTTTGTTTTTTGATATTATAAAAGAATTATTAGAAATAACTTTGATAAAAAACATAAGTTATAACCAAACTAAGATGAATTTATTATTCAAATACTCAAAAAAATTCCCTTCTTAAATTATAGAGTTAGTGATGATGAAGTGATGATGATGATGATGATGATGATGCTGATGATGATGATAAGCTGTTCAACGTTGTTTAACTTTTTCAAAATAGACTTCCAAATAAAAAAAATAATGAGATCTCTTCTGAAATTTCATTAATTCTATTTTTTTAAATACCAAATCAATAAAAATAAGAATTATTACCTAAATAAGGTCGTCATTTTGGATGGCCGATACACTAGGGACTAATAGTATTTTTTTTTATTCGGGTTATCATATAATGAAATTTCTAGTACATCCCAGAATTCTCGGTAGAAATTTTGATATCGATCCCTCTGCCATATTGGTGGTAAAAAAAGAGAATGTTTTACGTGCTTTCAAAATTTAAGTACTCCCCTTGCTCTTGAGTCCTTTGCAATGTTAGTGGTAACGAAAATGGTTTCCACCTCTTAGGGATTTAAGTATTTCAAATTATTGATACCAGTCCAGTCAGAGTAGTAAAGAAAAAGTTTTTCGCATGTTTCGACGTTTGCAACCCCCCACCCCCGCAAATCAAACTCCGTCCAATGTGAGTGGTAAACAAAAGACCTTTTCCTAGTTAGTAAATTTAAGGTTTTTCATGTCATCGTTATCCCTTGAGTTTTATTGGTAAAATATGGTTGTCTCCATCACTTTCGCAATGTAAGTGGTAAACAAAACATATAAGCATGTTTGGCAATTCTAAGTTTTTCACTTATCTTACTTCGATTCTCTTAGAATGTTTTGATAAAGAAAAGATATTTTCTTTGTCATCGGCAAAGAAACGATTAGTTCACAAGTTTAGAAATTTTAATTTTTCGCTTAAAATTGATTCCATAGTTGTTTTAGTGGAAAAGAAAATTATTTGCGCATATATTGAAATTATATCGTATTCGACCTAGCATCTAGCATCTATCGCCCTTCCGTGTTAATGTTCAAGAAACGTACAGCCGCGGCCATAAGTTTTTGGACACCTGGAATTTTTGTTATTCCTTTGGTATGTCTATGACTATGTTGGTATAGGTTTAAATGCATGTATCTAATACATTTAGAAAGAAAACTAAAAGTAAAAGCTTCCTTTTAATTTTTTGAAATATCTAAAATGGTGATATATTTTGAAATGTATGAAATCCTGGTATTAGTATGTTGTATATATGTTAAAGTTAAAATGTCTTCATATAACATATCATATTTGTTGATCAATATGATATTCTATGTCGATAAAATCTGATAATGGTATGGCTAAAGAGTAAAACGTAACTATACCGTGGAAGAAAGAAGTCCGATACGAACGCTACACGAGGACTGCCTCAGCTGCCGACAAATCGTCCATACAGTCGGCGGATCACATCCCGGTGTTGCAGAAATGATGAAGAGGATCCTATTAAGGGGAAATATTCAAGTCAAACTTCTTTCTGTATGACCCAGGGTCACTAAGAAACATGATGACAGGTCTTTGTGTTGCATGAGCTTTCGAGATCGTAAGTAAATGCTGTCCAAATGCGAATGCATGGACAGATCACGAGAAGGCTAATGCATCCGTCAGAGAAATTCTTCGCAAAGGGCTTACAAAAGGCCTAAAGTGGTGCAAAGCTCACCAGAAGCCACTGATCAACCCTCAGCAGAAACAACATCGAATGGCTTGGGTATATGCTCAGTGCAACTGGACCTTGCGTCAGTGAGGGCCTCTTATGATCCAACGAGTCCCCGTTCCAGTTATTCTCGATCCCAGGAAAAGTTAGAGTCCGTAGGGGGCCAAGGGAGAGGTGGAATCGAAATTGCATAGTGTCAAAAATAAAGAATGGTGTCCGCTCCGTAATGATATTGGGTTGCATGCCAAGTTCAGGGCTGTGTCATTCACCGTTTGTGATGACACCATGAATTCAAAGAAGTACAAACAGTTCTGAGAGATACCTGCTGCCCTCAGCCCAAGACATCTACAGAAATGGCCGGAATGTGATTTTCCAACAGAGCAATCCCCCATGTTCCAAGACCGCGAAAACAATAAGACTGTGATGGACTGGCCAACTCAGTCTCGGGATATGGATTTACTGGAAAGCCTCTGGCAGGACCTGAAAGAGGCCGTAAAACATCGTGGGCCAACCTCCAATGACCAACTGGAGGCAGTTATCACCGAGGGCTATGCCAGCATCGCACCCCTCAGGTGTCGCCCGCTCGCGGTTAGTATGCCACATAGAATAAATGTTCTCATCACTGCTAAGGGATTCTCGACACGCTACTGAGCTTCCTGTATTTGTTTGGTGTTGGTGAAATTTTCACAGAGCTTCATCTGCTTATCTGTCATATGTTGCTGATGTTATATGTTTTTGCAATATTTTTATTTTGTTAATTCTTGTTCATTGTTTGAGGCATACATAGCTTATTACTATTAATTCCTTCTTTCACTATAATATTGATACTGTTATGCAAATAACATCTTTACGAGGCGTTCGGAAACTTTTGACGTGGCTGTAGACCCATTTACCTATCCATATATACCCACACACATAAAACTTATACCCTCTTTCACCTGAACATAGAAACACACCCACTCACACAGCTTTACATATCCATATTCACACAAACATAAAAAAAAATCATACAAATACACTTACACGCATCCATCACCCACGAAAATGAACTCGTGAAAATGGAAATTCACCAATTTGCGACCTCATAAACATGAGGCAATATGTGGCGTTCCTCCTCTTGATCCGGCGCATAAATACACCGCAAAATCCGCGAATAAAAACCCGCATTACGGAAGGAATTGGGGAAAAGCGTCGAGGTGATGCTCGGAAAAGGGCCCAAGAATGCCTTTGGATTACTCCAGGCCCTAAGGGGGCGGGGGGAGTAAATAGTTAGACTTAAAGCGAGAGATTTATTCTCCCTTATTTTTTAATGATAGGTGAAACCAACGAGTCATCTCCAACAGAAAGTATTGGAAAGGAGATTGGCGAAAAATGGTCAACCCTAGCGGAGGTTAGGCTGAGGGAAAGGTGCATAGCCAGACACGGTGCACGAGTGGATTCTATGAGATACTAAGAAGCCGGAGAGAGGAAGCAACTCTCCTTGGTATACTTGCGCTTCTAACTAAATATCAGGTCCCTTTGTGAGGAGAAGAAGAAAAAGAACTACAGAACTACAGAATCTAGGACCAGCAAAGACCCTAAGGTCCGCTCGAGGCTAGTCCGCTACACTAAATCCAAAACTACGATACACACTTATCTACGAGTGTATCTCTAACATGCTTTATTTTTTTATTATTATTTTTTTTATTTTAAATATATAATCTACTGTACACACTTATCTACATGTGTACATTGTCATGCATATTAACTACTTCAACCTAGGGGGGGTGATAGAAAGTTTTTCTTCTCAACTTCCGCAGCCTTCGACTGCTAGTGGTGAAAATCTAGTTTTAGGATAGTAAGACTATTTATAGGATAGGCGGAAAAGAAAATGGATATCTAAACTACACATGCAAGAGAAATCGCTGGCATCATTTTTAGTCATCATTTTTACTCTCGTTGTTCCTCCGCTCCAAACTCCTTTTGCAAAGACGTTATTATTTACTGTGCTCAGACTACGTTATATTTATACTATTTAAGTGCGCGTCGAGACGGTTTTTAAACATATTTACCGACCTACTATCCACTACGTGGGTGGGTAGCCTATTCCAAATTTGAGTAATTTTAAACGTAAAATAGTTTTGGGCAATACTAGTGTTAAATCGCTTGTTCACTAATTTTAATCCGTGTTGGCGAGTGTTTCCCCTATGATCCAATTCGAACAAATTCCTATAATCAACGTTTGAAAATCCTTTCAATATTTTAAATACTTCTATTAGCTAGGCCACGTAATCTTCTGCCTTCGAGAGATGGCAAATCTAATGCCCTGAGTCTTTCCTCGTAGGGCCTGTTTCTCAGCTCGGGAATTAATTTTGTAGCCCTACGCTGCACTCTTTCTAATTGCGCGATATCTTTGTTTAAGTATGGAGCCCAAAATTGAACCGCATATTCGAGCAGTGGACGCACAAGTGATTTATATAACGGTAAAATTATATCTTTGGATTTGAACGTGAAATTACGCGCGATATAACCCAGCACACGATTTGCTTTTTTACATGCATCCGCGCATTGTTTCGTGACTTTGAAGTCATCCGAAACTAAAACTCCCAGGTCTTTTTCCAATTTAACTACGTCGAGGACCTGGCCTTTCATGGTATACTCTACCCTCAAATTATGGCAACCCAAATGCATCACCTTACATTTACTTAAATTAAACTGCATTTGCCACTTATCCGCCCTTCTGACAATCAAGTTTAGGTCCTTTTGTAATTTTTCTACATCCGATCTTACATAGGCACGGTTGCCCAGCTTCGTGTCGTCAGCAAATTTAGAAATCGTACTAAATACGCCATTATCCAAATCGTTTATATATATTAGAAACAATAATGGGCCAAGAACGGAGCCTTGTGGCACTCCACTACTGACGTTGACCCAATCAGAGCATTCACCATTTATAACTACTCGCTGCGAACGATCCTTCAGCCAATTTCTAATCCAATTTAATATCTTACCCTTCACACCGATTGTTTTAACTTTCATTAATAAGAAGAAGAAGAAGAAGAAGAAGAAGGAGGAGGGGGAGGAGAAGAAGAAGAAGCAGAAGAAGAAAAAGGAGAATAAGAATAAGCAGAAGAAGAAAAAAAGGAGAAAAAGAAGATCGACGGAGAGGGATGTTCAGTGCCCCCACTTAACTAATCACCGTTTTTGGATGATTTAGCCTCTTTATCCACTCCCTCCTTTCTCCCTGCCCTTCTTTCTCCCTATCCCCCTTCCTCCCTCCTCCCTCCCTACTTTCCCCACTAATAGAGAGGCGACAAATAGGCGACGAGTAATTTGTGTAATGACGACTCGGGAATCAGCGCCGCCTCCCGCATCGCATCAATATGAAACGACGCGAATTAAGATTTAAATTTGGCCACTAATTAAGTGATTCCCACAAGTCATCACTCATTCATCATAATTACCTTGCATAATGACTCCATGGGCGATAACAAGAACTAATGTTTAACTATTACCTTAATTACGCCGTGGAATGGGCTTTTCCCTCAAATAAATGGGACAAAAAGTTATAATATATATATATATATATATATATATATATATATATATATATATATATATATATATATATATATATATATATATTCAAATTTCAAATGGGTTGCCATTATTGATCTTAATCTTTAGTGTAATGATAAAGGGATGATAAGGTTGATCCGTTTCATTTTCTTTTATTTTACAATGCGATAAACGATAAATAAAGCAACTAAACTAAAATAAAGTAGTAAAACATGAGCCAACACACACAATATAATAATAACACTGATTAAATATGGCAAGAGAGGTTAATCCAAAGAAACTCTATGAAAACTGAATAAAAGTTCCTATAAAATCAAACACTATCGAAGGAGAGTTAAAACAAATCAATACGAATGACGCTCTTACTTTCAGTCACTGAGATCCAACATTAAAGTGAAAGAGAACATAACAAGGATGTTGGCAAGAATGGTTTTGATTGTAGGAGATTGATAGAATTTGAAGGTGAACAGAAGTGGGGTCGTGGTTAAGGGACGCTTGTTTTTTTTTATATAGATTGATTCCGAAATTTCGAGGGATGTTTCGCTTTTGTGAGACTCCTTTATTTTAAAATGGTCGAGCGAAATATCCGTCTTGCATTTAATAGCATGGGAGCGAATTATCGAATTCTCTTTTGCAATTAAGGTTTTCCGGTACGATGATTAATTCCATATGAGAGCAAAACCTCGCCCGGAGTGAATGAATAGCGATGCCTATATCCAATATTTTCAGCAGAGCACCGATGACAAATGAAGTGTTAGAAAGCACCACTGCTCAACTCACGGGAAGTTTATCTTTGGGATACAAAAGTGAAGGAATTGTTTTGTAGAAAAGAGAATTCGGTTATTCGTTCCCATGCTATTAAATGCAAGACGGATATTTGTTTTAACATCCTTTACCACATTTCATCAGTGTTATTATTATATTTTTTGTGTTGTTCATACTTTACTAGTTTCGTTTCATTTGTTTATTATATTTAGCCATTCTCACATTTAAAGTCATAATTTTTGTAAGCAAGCCTTAATTAATTTCATGCCTCTGTCTCCCACTAATAAGAGAAACCATTTTTCATCTTTCTAAATTTCTTTCTGTCTGTCTTATGCAGTTTGTTTCCAATTTTTGGCTTCTTTAGGGGCGTCTTTTATTAAGTGGAGTCCATTCTCAAATTTTCTAGTACATCTATCGTCATAAAATCTCACCACATGGTCTGTCCAGCTCCAAATCAGGTTTCTTATAGCTTCCACTCTATCTTGAAGCTTGGTTTATCCTTTATCCAAAGTGACTGAATTCTGTGAGGCCAATTGCGTTCATGAGATATTTGTGTTGGTCTAAGTTTTAATGGATTCCTTTTTGGTCAGACTTTTGTTTTATCAAGATTCTTTTAAGCCTACACGTTTGTTTTCATGGTTAAGTTTTAAAAATATTATTTTCAGTCTCTTCTAGTCTATCAGCTCTGAATATTATGTGCGAATCTCAGGTGATTGAAGTAATCCATATAGATCATAGAGCTTTTGTTTTGGTAGTTTTGCCTCCTGAAGATTTCTTATAGAAAAGACCCCAACATTTCGGACAGAGAGTATCTCCTCATCTTACAGCTTTCTGTAATGGAAATTTGTTTGAATCATTATGCAATCTAATGTGAGGTCTGCAATTTTGGTATGTGTTCTATGATATTCATGTAGACTGGGTCTATACTTTGATTCTTCAAGACTGTTATGAACGCTTGATCTTGCCTTGAATTAAAGGCTTTCTGGTAGCCTATAAATTATATGTGCGGTGGAATATTTTACTCTGAAGTTTTCTTAGTAAGTTGGTTGATAGTATGTAGATGGTCAATCATTAAAAGGCATTTTGTGACGCCAGGTTGTATACCTAGTTGTTAGAAATTTACCTGATTTTGCAGTCGGTTATTAAAAACTTGTGAAGGGTTTAAAGAAACTCGATATAAGGCTGATTGGTCTGTAAATTGTAAGGTCCGTTTGATTGCCTTTTTTGTGTTGAAGGATTATCATAGCATTTTACTAGTTTTCCGTAATCTTGCCTTCTTTGAGACATACATTAAAAAGGAAAACTAGTTTATCCATGAATCTTTCAACTAGTCCGAAGTTATGTTGTCCTGACCTGGTTCATTTGGGGCTCATAATTTGTCTGAGTGCAATTTCAATTTCTGATTTGAGAACGGCCGGAACATTACTGGGTGTTGTGGTTGGTTTTAGTTCGGGATAGTGTTGTTGCTTGAGTACAACTTTTCATAGTACTCCTTAGTTCTTTTAACTATTTTATCTCAATCCTTGGTCTTCCTCCTTTATAGCAACTATGTGAAATCTTTCCCTTTAGAAGTCTCTTTCTAGCCATTTTATATCTGTTTTTTTTATCTACAACTGTAGGTTTTTTTTTTTACTGTCTGATTCCAGCTCCCTGTTTCTTTTTAATGAGATTGTTTAGTTCTGATAATTCAATTTGTTGGTTGGTGACTGGTGTTTAAGTTGTTTATGCTACTTCACTAGGTTGAGGGTTTTCTCTGAGAGTTTGTTGTTGTTCTTATTTTATGTTTCCTTGTATTTTTCAGCAATTTCTGTCACGTGTTTCATTAAGTTATTGTTGATCGCTTGTATATTGCTAATGTTACATGGTGTGTGAAGATGGCGCTGGAGTTCTGAAACGAGATTTTTCGGGATCTTAATGGACTTATTTGAATTGAAAAGTTTTCATTTCTCTTTCTGAGTGTTCATTTTTAACCTAAATCTGATCAAATTGTGGTCACTGATATTTATTTTATTGATAAGTTGAAAATTATTGACGGGGATTTTTTAACTGCGACGAAGCAAGCGGGTCTATGGCTGATGCAAATATCGTGTTGTGTTCATCTTCTGTTCGCAACGAGTCGCTGGCTCATTGTAGCAAGCTAAAACAAATGCTACTAAATGTAGTTAAGGCCACTGAGTTTAAATATTATATAATTTAACCACCAGGTGGCGCCACTGAGTGGTTAGAGATGCTAAATCGGCTTTTTTTTAGAGATATGAAGGTCAAACCAATGTCACAAGGGGTAATTGAGGTTTCTTAGTTTAAATCTGATTGATATTCTCCGCAGGTCTACTAGATTATGTCCCTCTAGTTTTTTTAGTCGACCTGAATGTAATCAGGGTCATTGGATTTCGCATAGTTTGGGCTTCTCCAAGTCCATCTTTGCTGCTGTTTCTTTTTTAACATAGTGTTATAAATTTTCAGGTCTGGACCAGTGTAAAGTCAACCAGAATCTTGTCCCCTTTCATTGAGGTCCCTCATTGAGAACTTTCCTATGAATAATTCATTACCTTTCCTTCCTAACTTTCGGATTAAGGTCTCCCATGACGATGTTGATATGACTATTTTTGTTTAGGTTGGTATTGATGTCATCATAGAATCTATTTAATTGATCCGGCATAGTATCAGATGTTGGTGCGTACCCTTGGACAGTTTGAGGTTGTACTTCTTAAAGACATGTTTACGTAAGCTATTATTTCCGATATTTCGTGAAATTCTACTACCATTTTTTTTAGCTCTGTATGTATCAGGAATCTGACTCCATGTTGCATTTGGTCTTTTTTTCCTTTGTGGTAGAATAGGTGGTGATCACTTGTTTCAGTGATAACTTCCCAGTATCGTCTGGTTCAATACAAACCAATTATATTCCATTTAATATCATTTACTTTAGTGAGATATAACTCCTTAGCTAGTATTCTGCAGTGTAAGTTTTAATGTACAAGACTTTATTTAGATTTTAGATGTTGTCGTTGGGTTTGAAATTGTAGACAGGCATATCGGGCTAAATTTGACGGTTTTTAATGTCTCCTTTTTTCATGTACAAGTTGATGTATCGGTGAACAGTCAAAGCCGTTAGGGACCATACAGAGCAAAGTTTTACCTGAGAGAAGGTTTGCTGACATGGAAGACTGGAAGCTATCTGAATATTGGTAAAGAGTTAACTACATCATGGTGATTCGCGCCGGGTATCAAAACGCCGATCTTATGACATCTGCCCAATGCTCTGTGAACACTATAAATGCCGTAAGACATGACATGGACCGCTGCAATGGAGACTACAAAGCGGGCCAGTAGAAAGGGACACAACTACGTCTGCATGCCGGAATTCATCCAACAACTGCAGGACAAGTGTATGGATGACCCGAGCAATGGAATCGAGGATTTGGCGAGAGAGATGAGTATTGCAGTCGACCCCATTAAGTTGGCCCTGAAAGAGGACCTTCGCGACCACTCGTACAAGAGGTGGAAGGGGCAAATTCTGACAGCAGAAGCCAAGGACAACCGTTTGACAAAGCCAAAAAAGCTCATGAAAAGGCTGAATCATCGTGTTGAGCCGGGCACGATTATGTTCATCTCAAATAAAAATAACTTCTCTCAGAGCAGCTGCACAACATTCATAACAACGGATAGCTTGCCTACAATTCATTCGAAGTTCCAAGTATCATGAAAGCCAAGTTCCTTCAAACTATGTTAGTCTTTGGGTGTATCTAGAGCCAGGGTGACGTCATGCTGCCCTACATCTTTGAATAGGGTTTTAGGCTCGATTAAAACGGTCATATGGAGCTGCTAGAGACTGTGGGTAAACCCTGGCTAGAGAGTGTTGCTGCTGGAAGGCCATACCTCCGGAAAGAGTCAGAAGTGGTTGTCGGAGAATTTCTTTGACTTCACCAGTCCCACTTTATGGCCTCCTATCTCCCCTTCCCCCAAGATTGTAACACATGGATTACTCTGTGCGGGGTGTGGTTGAGAAAGACGTGAACGGTTATGCCTGCAACACTAAAGCCGAGCTGGTGGAAAAGATCGAGGAGGTATTCAAAGATCTTCCCAGGGACAGAGTGAAAAGTGCATGCAACAAGTTCTGGAGCCGTCTTGGGCTGAAATATTGGGGGGAGGGTGATTCTATTATGCAAAGTGTCAAATTTAGCTCGAACAACCTCCATAATAGATCCGTCAATGAAATTTGGTGATTCGAACTTGTGACGTCAAGCGCTCCCTACTTCTAAACCCCCAACTTTTCATTGAAAAGTATAATTTTATTTAAATTATTTTTCACGGTTATTGTAAATTATATATATATATATATATATATATATATATATATATATATATATTTATATATATATATATATATATATATATATATATATATATATATATATATATATATATATATATATATATGCAGAAGAACTCGATAGTATGAATTTATTTTTTATTTCAAGATATAAAAACCACACTTTATTAGAATCAGTTTATTACATTAAATGTCTAATTTCTGTATCCAGGTACTACCATCTTCAGCTGTATAGTGAAGAAGGAGACTGAACAAATCAAAAGCTTTATCTATGGGATGGGATGAGGGAAAGATCAGAGAAAAATGAAGGGGTAACAAAGAAAACCATAGCTTAAGGAACAGGTAAATTTGTGACAATTTTCGAAGCAGGTTTTGGGCTCTCAGACATAATGTAATTTGGAATTTGTTTGATCAATATTGACTCAATTATTCGTCTTTTGTAATAATTATCAGACATTAGACTAGTTTGCTATTATTAAAATCAAGTTGATCATCAAAATTACTTGTGTGGTTAAACATAGCAGAAGTTAAATTTCCTGTTCGTATATCCCCCGATATGTTTATATGTGTTTATTAAAATTCCCAGTTCCCCTAAATGAGGTTTAATGCAATCATTACTCGAAATAAGATACACTTTAGACTGTTGATTAGATGTTTGTTCTTTAAGAAGCACTTATTTAGGTCTGGTTATAATTGAAGCCTATCTTAATATTGATATTTGTGACAAAGTGTAATATAATCAAGATTTGGTGGAAGGGTTATTGGTCTTATTAGGGAAATAATATATCCGTCTGGCTCTGCAGTAACATGATTTAATAAACCATAAAGGGGGGACATTAAACCAATAAAAGTACAACTAATGAAGGTAAGTTCGCCTAGAAGGAGGCAAGGGCTGCACAAATTCGACAAGCACCTAAGATTTGTGAGAGGACGAAGGATTTCCTAACTCTCTCTCTCTCTCTTTATATATATATATATATATATATATATATATATATATATATATATATATATATATATATATATATAAATATATATATATATATATATATATATATATATATATATATATATATATATATATATATATATATATATATATATCAAAACATCAATGGCAGCCACATCACTAAAATACATAGGAAATGTACGGACATGGGAAGATGCATCATTGCCCTGAAAGGTAGAAAATAAGCGTAATCGGCTCATACATCTGCCGAGCTTACAAATGCTGCTCTTCGTGGGAACTTTTCCACCAAGAGATTGCAAGAGTAAAGAAAATACGCGTGAATAATGGTTTCCCAAACAGCGTGATTGATAAACAACTCCAATCATTTTTAAATAACCATTACAAACATGCGAATAAAACTGAAAGTAATCAGGGAGAAATCAACAACATCAAAGTGTATTACAGAAACCAGATGTCCGCGGCCTATAAAATAGATGAAAAAAAGCATCAAGAAGATTATTAACCATAACATCAAGGTTAAAAATCAAACGGATAAAATCTAACTCATCATTTATTACAAAAGCCAGCAATCTCCTGATGAAAAACAACACCTGCCTAAACTCCTCGAATCTTAATTCAACCAACATAGTTTACGAGTTTATCTGCCCCGATAAAGAGTGTAAGCTTTATAATAACTCAAAATATATTGGCATGACAACCACTACATTTTCGAGACGCTTAGCCATGCATCTACAAAGCGGAGGGCCTAAGAATCGTATGGAGAGCGCCCATAATATTAACTTAACGAGAGATATGCTCGTTGATAACACCATTATTAAAAGAAAATAGGTCAATAAAGCAAGGCTGAACATCTTAGAAGCCATATTAATAAATGAAGGTAAGCCGGCCATCAACAGTCGAACCAGAAGATGAAATCGTACATTAAAACTATTCTAAAATTCCACTCACGGGAGTGGCCCATTTCCTCTAACGCTACGTTTAACTAAGGTGGAATAAATACCCCTTAAAAATCGTTTTCTTTCACTCTGTCAGATCCTCACTCCACTCATTACATCGGTAAAGGAGGCAAGAACATTTCAAAACACTCCTAAGATGATCGAATAAGATCGAAAGCTAAGCAATTTAGTTTGGTTTTTACCAAACACATTCATTTAAAAAAGAGATGAATACTGGACAAGTGATCCACCATCTACAAGATGGAATAATAAAGATAGTTAGAAGAAGGGAAAGTTGCCAAAGGAAATTAATTAAGGGAAGGTACACAATGGTATCTTAGAAGAAGTTTAACTGGAGAAAAGAAAACCCGCTCCCACTCGAGTGACTCTCACAGCTCAAGCTCCGTAAGAGTGAGAGGAGAAGAACCAAGCCCCAACGAGGTTCCATTCGTTAATTACGGTAAAAATCCCCTGGTATACTCCCAAACTAGTTGGGTACCCGGCGTTAAAGGATAAGACACCTAGAGGCTTCAAGATTATTCAGAAGAGGACTCTTGGGGTGAAGAGCACCGTAACTCTCTCCGTCTTCTTAACGTAACCGGAGGCAAATTTGCAATTAGAAGTTGACATCGCCATACCTCGCTTCCTCCATCCCATCTCGACGAAATTCTAACATCGGCAACTCCAAATCTTCGAAGCGCGAGATACGCCCTCCAACGACATCCGAAAATCCCTGATCTCGTCTGTCATGTAAGTTAAAAAGAACATTTATATTCATAAGGCGATAGTATGAGGTTAGTACGGTTCACGATTTAATGGAAGTAGAAACAATTGTGCGTGAACCCCTGTCATATTTGCTAGTAGAAGAGAGTACTTTAATTTAATGTTTAACGCTAATCTAAAAGGGTTGCGATAAAAATACTAATCGGCAATTGGTGTGTTTACGTGTAGCCTATTTGTTTATTTTGTCATTGAAGATATTATAATAGGCCCAGTTGCCCACCGGGTTGGTCTCGGTTAGCGTAGGAAGAGGATATAAATGTGTGCACTTTTCTTTTGTCATAGTTAATTGTTAAATTTAAAATATATGTTTATTTTGAGATAATTCCTGTGCGTGTCTTTATATCCTTACGTGTTGAACAGGCTCTTCTTTAAAAACAACAAAATTCGCACTCTTAGATCAAAGCCTACTTCAACAAAGAAGTATATCACGACCACAAGGTATCCTGCGACATTGAGTGTTTGGGGTATCTATAGGTATAAATGATATGATATTTACCCATAAAATAAATTAAATTTAATGGATTTCTTTCCCTTATTGCGCTATTTCAAGCAGTATTGTCGAAACATTTTGAAACGGCTTTGTTTTTAAAATAGGGGTGCCAAATTTCGCCCAATTTTCCTTTTTCCAGCTTAATCATGATCATCATCACTAATTCTATAATTTAAGAAGGTTTTTTTTTAGTATTTGAATAATAATTTCATCTTAGTTTGTTTATGACTTATGTTTTTGTATCAAAGTTATTTCTAATAATTATTTTATAATATAAAAAACAAAATGGTGAAGTTCAGAAATAAATATAAGTATCGAAATTTTGTGAATTTTTTTTAAACCCAAAGAATTACAAATGGCGAAGTTCATAAAATTTATTTTCATATATCTTCTTCTATAATTATATTTTAGCAACGTGATATTTTGAAAGGGGGGAAATTTAGTTCCTTTTTTAAAATTATTATAATTGGCGAAATTCAGAAAATTTATAAAAATTTGACCATGGCTGTTTTTTTTAGATTTTATATTTTAATCTTAGTAGCGAAGCAATTGCCTGGTTAACTTTATATATTTATTTAATTTTTAGTCATCGGCATCACGAAAATCTTCGCAGTAAAAGTTGGCTTTTTTTCATTTGTATCCCTATAATTAATTATTTATATGTTTCATAAATCCTCGAATAGTTTTGGATGACTGCTGCTTAGGCTTTGCTGTGCTGTTGCCACTTAATAATACTTTCCGTTTTATGTAAAATATTATTAATTAGTAACACATCGCTGCAAAGCCAGCATGACTCAATCAAAAATTATTCGAAGATTTATAATACATATAAATAATTATATCCTAATAAACTTACCTATGTTCGAAACATTTTGAAAACTGTGACATTACTAAATTGGGAAACTGTACATTGGTTAACAATGGAAAAAAAGTTTTTTCAAAAGTATTTAATCTGCGAAACTAACTTGCAGAATGAATTCAAGATAAAATAAAGAAACTGGGGCCCGATGTTCAAAGGAGGCGTACATTGGAGAGCTTAATAATGCAGATGAGAATGACAAATTGAATGAAGGAGAAGAAGAGGAAAAGAAAATGATTAAGCAGTAGAAAAGCAGGAAATGAAACGTTCGGACAAAAGATGAATAAGGACTCCGATGGGAACAGGAAGCTGTTTGTTCTGGAAAGAAGATGAAGAGGATCCCGATGGGAACATCAAGCTCTTCTGGGAGGAAGAAGAATGAGGATCCCGATGAGAACAGGAAGCTCTTTTGGAAGGAAGATGAATGAGGATCCCAAAGGGAACATGAAGCTCTCTTCTGGGAGGAAGAAGAATGAGGATCCCGATGAGAACAGGAAGCTCTTTTGGAAGGAAGATTAAGAGAATCTCGATGGGAACATGAAGCTCTTCTGGGAGAAAGAAGAATGAGGATCCCGATGAGAACAGGAAGCTGTTTTGGAAGGAAGATGAATGAGGATCCCGATGGGAACATGAAGCTCTTTTGGAAGGAAGATGAATGAGGATCCCGATGAGAACAGAAGCTCTTTTGGAAGGAAGATGAATGAGGATCCCGATGGGAACATGAAGCTCTCTTCTGGGAGGAAGAATAATGAGGATCCCGATGATAACAGGAAGCTCTTTTGGAAGGAAGATGAATTAGGATCCGGATCCCGATGGGAAAAGGAAGTTTTTTATTAGAGGAAGATGAATGAGGATTCGGATCCCGATGGGAACAGGAAGCTCTTCTGGAAGGACGATGAATGAGGATCCGGATCCCGATGGGAACAGGAAGTTCTTATTGGAGGAAGATGAATGAGGATTCGGATCCCGATGGGAACAGGAAGCTCTTCTGGAAAGACGATGAATAAAGATCCCGATGGCAACCAGAAGTTCTTCTGGAAGTTAGATAAATAAGGATCACGATGGGAACAGGAAGCTCTTCCAGAAAAAAAATGATGAATCAGGATCCCGATGGGCACAGGAAGCTCTTTTGGGATGAAAATGAATGGGGATGCCGATGGGGACAGGAGGCTCTTCTGGAAGCAAGATGAATAAGGATCCCGATGGGAACAGGAAGCTCTTCTGGGACGAAGATGAATGATGATCGCGATGAGTACAGGAAGCTCTTCCTGAAAGAAGATAAATGATAATCTGATTGGAAGAGGAAGCTCTTCTGGGAGGAAGATGAATGAGGATCCGATGAGAACAGGAAGCTCTTCTAGGAGGAAGTGAGAAGAGTGTGGAAGAACCAGAAGGAGAATAGCTCTATGAATATCAAGGCCAAGAATGGCTAGGTAACTTGAAGAATGAGATCAAAAGTAGAACTCCTTGATGAGTTGTATAATGTGGGCATATAAGATGATGAAAATGTAAATAAGAATAGCTTAGTGGGCATAAATTCGCCGTTGTATTGTATATGGAAGAGATAAGATGCAGAAGGTTGGATAAGTCTGATAAATAGGAAGGCAGTTAGATTAGATGATATAGTTATTGAGAAGCAAAACATGGCAATTTGGGTCATGAAATGGGTCTGTTGGCTGTATTGTAAGGGATTTTAAAGAAGAGAAGGGCATGAGAACTGGAAGAGTGCAGTAAAAGTGCCGTTGTATAGGGGCAAAGAGGAGAAAGGGGGGGTGCCAACAATACAAGGGGATAAGTCTGTCGAGTGCTGTAGGTAAAATGTAGACAAAATTCAGATTGGGCGTAGAAGTATAACTAGGATTTATATGGCATCATCAGGAGTCGGGGTAGAGAAGGTAGAGGTGGGGTGGATCAAGCATTTGCACTAATACCTAGCTTAAAACAAGGGATAAGAAGTGTAATTATGATGGGTTTATAGATCTGGATAAGATTTATGATCGTGTAGGTGGAAAAGAATTACGGCAGGTACTAACAACGTATGTAGTGGGTGGTGAACTTTTGGATGATGTGAAGAATATTTATTTCGTAAGTAAAAGAGCGTTAGGGTGAAATATAACCGGAGTGAGTGGTTTGTCATATATGGATAGGTAAGGCAAGGTTGTGTGATGTTACCATGGCTGTTTAATGGATGGACTAATGAAGGAATTACCTATGAAAATTAGAAAATGTAGTGAGAGATTGGTGAGGAAGGGTGATGAAGGGTGATGAAGGGTGAGGGATGGGTTCTATGTTTATATATGCTGATGAGCTGGTGTAGGTAGCTAAATGTGAGAGGAATCGGGAAATGTCGATCGAGGCTTTTGACATGGTGAGTAAGAGGAGGTAGCTGAGAGTGAATGCAGAAAAGAGTAGTGGCTTAAAGTTGGGCTGATTAAGTGAATAAGTGTGTGAGAGAGTAATGGTATTTCCGTAGTATCACCTTTGAACAAGTGCTAAGATTGAAGTATCTAGGAGCCATTGAGAGTGATAGTGGTACACATAAATCAAGTTGTAACCACAAAGCTTTAAATGATATGAACGTCTTTGTGTCAGTTAGACCGTTAATGAATGGTAAAGGTTTGGGTGAGGAATGTGCCAGGAAGCTGGGCTGGTGGAAACAGTCATGTAGAAAAGTGAGACTGTGGTATAGAAGGAGAAGGAAAGATCTCGTATGAGAACAGTGCAAAGGGACAACTTGGGAGATGGATGTTTGGTGTGCGAAAGGTAGAGCGAGTGAGGAATGACTGGGTAAAAGATGGTTATGGTGTGAATGAGGTTGTGGCTTAAAGTGTTCTGAGGTTGTATAGGCATGTAAGAAGAATGGATATATAGAATTATGAAGATAATATACGAGTGTGTCAGGGTGTGAGAAGGATTCGAAGACAGCTGCAACAGAGACTAAGAAGCAGTGGCAAGCAGAAACGAACATAGCAGGCATTCTGAATGTGTCAGCACGACGGAATTCATCCAACAACTGCAGAAAGAGGTGATGGAGGACCGGAGCAAGCGAAACCTGGCTTTCGTGAAAGAGATGTGTGTTGGAGTCACTACCATGTGCTGACCCTGAATGAGGACCTTCACTACCACTCATACAAGAGGTAACGGAACAAATACTAACAGCCACGGCAAAGAAATCCCTGAGCAAACTAAAGCATCCTTTTGAGGCGGAGCGATCTGGTTCTTCTCGACACCCAGAACAATAAGTTGCTTCTCTATAATTCATGCGACGTTCCATGTATCTTAAAGATCAAGTTCCCCCAAACTGTGATGTTCTGTGGGTGTCTCCTGTGAGGGTGACGCCATGCCGCCCCACATCTCTGAGCAGGATATGAGGCTTAATTCAGACTGCTATGTAGAGCTGCAAGAGATTGTGGTCAAATCTTGGCTAGAGAGGGTTGCTGCTGGGTGGACATAGCTCCGGAATGAGTCAGGTGTGGTTGTCAGAGAATTTATACGACTTCACCAGCTCCACTTTCTGGTGGGGCGCGGTTGAGAAAGACACTAACCGCTCTGCCTGCAACCTCAAGGCTGATCTGTTGCCCAATATTAAGGTGTTCAAAGATCTTCCTAGGGAGACAGTAAAGAACGCATGCGCTATGTTTCGGAGCCGTCTTAAGGGCGTGGTGTAAGCTAAGGGCGACTAAATTGAGTTAATTCTTATCTCCCACCATTAATCTAGTTGATATTTTTAAAAAAAACAAACATTCATTTTTGGGTGAAATATTGCGGGGAGAGAGTTCATTTATGTAAAACATTAAATTTAGCATATATATATATATATATATATATATATATATATATATATATATATATATATATATATATATATATATATATATGAATGCAATGTCCCGCAGGAAAAAATGAAATGGTGTTTCCGAGTACTTTCGAACCTTATTAAGTTCCTTATCAAGGATAACTACAAGAAATAATATCATATTAGAGGTATATATACGAAAGAAAAGTATGAAAGACCGCCTCAAAAACAAGAAATCACCAATGAGGAAGACGGAAGGGGCAAGGTAAAGATTCACATTAAGAATTACAAGAAGCAGGTAGTAAGGTCAAACTGAGAAGACGAAAGGGTAACAGATTAAGAGAAATGGAGATAGCCTAACGAGGGAGATTATAAGAAACGAGGAGCGAAAGAGTGTGGGAAATACGATGTACATAACAGAGCAGTGACATAATTAAAAACAAACAAAAAACAAACAAAATGGGTCCACATAACTAAAGATTGTATATAAAACTACAGACAAAAATCAGAACATATTTCTTTAAGTATTAGTTTTTTAATTATAGCATCTATTTTATATAAGCCAGGGGAAATGTTAAAACTATCACATTGGCTTATAAAAAGGAATATCATTGAATGTGCTTTTATAAGCCAAAACAGAGAAAGGGGATGGCTGTTTGTGGGGGGTTAGGACAAGTTATGACAAGTCAGGACCTGCAGCCGCACGCTCCTGCCTCGTCTATTTAAGAAGCAGTAGCTGATCGCAGATCGTCAGTCACAAAATTTTGATCAATGGAGAAGGTTGAGCACTGCGCAGTGATCAAATCTTTTACCAAGGAAGGCAAGAATGTAAAAGAGATCCATGAAGGCATGGTTGCAGTGTACACCGACACCGCACCTTCCTATGCAACCATTGCTCGCTGGAATAGGGAGTTCCGCCATGGTCGAGAGTCCCTTGAAGATGACCCCCGCCCCAGGACGTCCGTCAGACGTGACCACCGAGGACAATGTGGCCCGTGTCGAGAGGATGATCCTCGAAAATCGACGGGTTAAGGTCGAAGAAATCGAGCGAGAACTTGGAATATCACATGGAAGTGTTATTAACCTCATCCACAACAATTTGGCCATGACCAAGGTCTGTGCCCGTTGGGTCCCTAGAAACCTGACGCCCCATGATCGACTTCAACGTCGTCAAAGTCCACAAGGCCAGAGTTGCACAAGCTGCCCTGCGCGAGTGCGGATTCGAGGAGCTCAACCATCCCTCCTACAGTCCAGATCTGGCCCATAGCGACTATTTTTCCGGCTAGTTCAAGGCTGCACTGTGTGGACGCCGGTTTGGGGACGATGAAGATGTCCAGCTCGCCGTCCAGGAGTGGATTGTACAGCAGTCGGGAGATTTCTGGTTTTCGGGGATTCGAAGCCTCAGGGACAAGTGGCGCAAGTGCATTGAAGTCGAGGGTAGTTATATTGAAAAATAATAAAACACTTTTCCTCATATCTCGTTTCCTTATATCCGAATTGCAAAACTTATTGACCGCCCCTCGTATATGAGCCAAAAGTTTAATTTACGAGACTAGTTTCAGTATGTAGTTTATCATACCTTCAGCCGTATACTGAGAATGCGATTGTTACAAAAGTTAATAAATAGCGTACATATCAGAACCCCCCACCCCCCACAAAGAAACTCCAAACGGGGGGAAAAGGTCATTAATCGGGGGGGGGCGAGTCTAAGATTGTTGACTAAGCTGTTTACGATGAGGTTACGGGAATGGAGGCTGCATTTTAATTGCCCATCTGACAAATTAAAATTTTGAATTTCTCCTATTAATATAGATTCTATTATCTTTCTTTTACTGAAATTCAGAATTGTTCTTGGGATGGATATCACCAAATTGTCATGATTTTTTGACGCTATCCTTCGCCACTCAGCTCGCAATTTCTGATGCAGTTCTGTTTTATTTGTTCTTATGTTACTTTATTTTTCTTTTCCAAGCATTCCCCCAAGTGTTCTATTGAATCTAAGTCTGTAGTGGCACTCCATAAGGGTGATCCCCCTTTCCCCAAACTAATTCTTACTGTGGTTGGATTAATGACACGGGGCATTCCTTGCTGAAATATAACTTCATTTCTTGATGTTATGTTATAAGATGTGAGTTCATTCTTACCTGGCATAAAAACATCTTCCATTGCACTGATGAAGATATGCAGCCCCATGATTAATTGTTAGTAACACACAAGCAGGGCGAATGCCTCTTTAACTATGAAGTGCTGAAAATGTGCAATATTGTTGAAAAAAAGTTCAATTTTGAAATCATTTTCTTTCAAGATATTTCTTTACCTCCTCAGATGTCCATGACTTCTTTCTCGCCTGGCTCCATATATATATATATATATATATATATATATATATATATATATATATATATATATATATATATATATATATATATATATATACATTTCGTATTTTACCAGAGTCAATAACCAAGACAGGTCGAAAGATAAGAGAATAAGAGACATCTCAACTGAGGATAGACAGTAACGAAGAAAACTTAATTTCCCTGTTGACTTGACGATTAGCAGGACGTAAATCATATTAAAAATTCGTTAGGACGGAGAAATTGCCTTTCCCAAGGGGATTTGAAACTTGTTCGCTCGTGTCATTGCGAGATTTTCCCCTCCCTCATGCATCGCGGCCTCTAATTGGTTCATGTTCCGAGCGGGAATTTGAATTATCCTCCCGTAAATTGAATCAATCGTTTTGATTGGCTGATGAGTGTGACGTCAGACTTTTCATCCTTGGTTCGAGTTTAACGGAAGGAAAGGCAGATTCGAAACAGAGGGCTTTCAAATTCCTGGAGCTTCTTGACTGCATAATTTAGGTCTTTAGGTCCCTTGTGACCTTCTCAAGACAATTTGATTAATCTTGACGTCTTCTTCGAAATTCTCTTGGGTGCAAATAACTTTGCGCAGAGTTGCAGAAAGTTATTGAACAAAACGTTGGAGGAAGACATCGAAGTCAATTTTTTTAACATTTTTAATTTCGGAAATTTCTAACTTTTCATTGTATTAAAGTATAATTCTATGGATATTCTTTTTAAAGAAATTGATATCTTTTAATTTAATCTTAAAAAAATGGGAAAAACATTTTTTTACTCTCCTTCCCCAAATAAATTTTGACCAAATGAATTTTGAAATTTTGGCATAATCACCCATAGAGAATCTATAGTACAAATGGGAGTTAAAAAAGAAAGAAAGAAAGAGCACACACGGAAGAACAATAATGTATTTTCTCCATAACTACCGAAGTAGTAAAAATATATTAAGGCGCAAAACAACTTTGAGGCAACATTGCAATTATAAATGAAAAAAATGATATTAACACTAATTTCATCACTTGAAATGTTTAAAAATACAGAATGGGATATTTCAAACCTTCCACTAGCTATTACGGAGCTCACCCTTAAAGTATGAACTAACAAACAGCGTAAGTCTATGAAGTAGATACTCGTAAGTAATGAAACCTCTTGATAAGTAATGAAAGTTCTTGATAAGTAATGAAACCTCTTTGTAAGTAATGAAGATAAGTAGATAAGTAATGAAGCGTATTTTATTATGCCAATATCCACAAGCGAGTCCTCTTTATCGTTTGAAACATTAATTGTATAATGAAGAGAAATTTAAAATAAATTAGGCTTCTGTGATTGTCTGTACATTTTCCTTATCTCCATTCTGTTTTATCTGTACATTTTCCTTATCTCCATTCTGTTTTATTTGTACATTTTCTTTATCTCCATTCTGGTTCATTTGTACATTTTCCTTATCTCCATTCTGTTTTATCTGTACATTTTCCTTATCTCCATTCTGTTTTATTTGTACATTTTCTTTATCTCCATTCTGGTTCATTTGTACATTTTCCTTATCTCCCTTCTGTTTTATTTGTACACTTTCCTTATCTCCATTCTGGTTCATTTGTACATTTTTCTTATCTCCCTTCTGTTTTATTTGTACATTTTCCTTATCTCCATTCTGTTTTATTTGTACACTTTCCTTATCTCCATTCTGCTTCATTTGTACATTTTCCTTATCTCTATTCTGTTTTATTTGTACATTTTCCTTATCTCCATTCTGGTTTATGTGTACATTTTCCTTATCTCCATTCTGTTTTATTTGTATATTTTCCTTATCTCAATTATGTTTTATTTTTACATTTTCCTTATCTCCTCCTGTTTTATTTGTACATTTTCCTTATCTCCATTCTGTTTTATTTGTATATTTTGCTTATCTTTATTCTGTTTCATTTATACATTTTCCTTATCTCCATTCTGTTTTATTTGTATATTTTCCTTATCTCCATTCTGTTTTATTTGTATTGTATGCTGAAAAGTAGCGCTATCCAAATATTTACCCCAAGGGTACGTTTCTTAATGTTAGCGAGGCAGAAGAACCGGCGTTGGCACGAAATGGGAACGTGTGCTGTCTGCATTGGGGTGGTTACTAAATTAACTTTTAAATTTATAAAATGATTAGTATAATCCAACAAAGGCCTGACCACCCCAAGAAAATAGAGGAGAACGACAGTCCGAATAAAAACAAAAACAAAAAAAACAGTCGATAGGATGCATTGGAAATCTCCAGTAACGAAGTCGCTCCAGGTGATAAATAGGAAATGTCTCATATGTATTTATGTGTGGATGTGTATGTATATGTGGTCCTGTATGTATCGCCCTTCCCCCGGGACAATGGCGGCTCCATTATTCAATTATTTGCTTAGCAGAAGCGACATTATCTTTCTGTAGAATCCAATCCGTCAATTTTCACACATAACCGCTGTTCCGTATCCATTATCGCAGCCCTTTGAGTTCATTAATGGATCGATCCATTACAAAGTCAAGAGGTTGGCATATGGCAGCCTGCGCGCGCACCCCCTTATTTCACACCCTAAGGGTCGTGGGGCTCCAGGAGATCCCTACGATCCACTCAAAATTTTGCAAATTCTTAAAGGGGGTGGGGGAGGGAGGCATCGAGTGTCTTCTGTAGGTACTTTCTCGTTCTGAAGGTTATTAACGTGTATAATTAAATTATTCATTTATTACGAGAGGACGCGCAGCTCTCCTGAACGCACTTCCTTGTTACGACGTGCGAAAGAACCTTTGGGGAGGGGAAGGGAGTGAAGCTGGACATCAGTCGTCTTTCAAGGACTATTAGAAATTTGCTGTTGTTTTTTTTCATTCCACCAACATATCCAATTCTTCTCCGTCACCATCTCATAGTTCAACAAAATATATCTGATAATATACCATTCATTGACGGTTGGTTGTATCATGGGTAGTCTCTAGTTACTAGACATTCCCTAGACTCTAGACCAGGGGCGGGCAACCCTTGGCACGCGAAAGCACAGATTACCGTTTTTTTTAAAGAGGTTTTTAAGAAGGATGTAGAATGATGAGAAATTCAGATACTTTCCAAACACAAAGAGGTACATCGATGATCTCCCGAAAGATGACATAACAAACGGCCAATGTCTTCAAAAGCTGTTTGTAAAAATTATTGACGCAAGTGTTGGGAAGTTCTTTGCAAGATTTGCTAGGTTTAGTGAACTGGAAGAGATGGCAAAATTCATTAAGTTTCCAGACAGTATCAAACTGGATGAAATAAACTTGCAAATATTTTCATTGGATAAACATGGATGATATGATCTGCAGTTGATTGAATTTCAAAGTAGCTCAATTTGGAAACAAAATATTTTTTGATCTTAGAGTTGACTTAGAAAATAGTGAAAAAGGAGCGATTAGAGACGGGAGTAACAGAGAGAAATGCGGAAAATGAAGTATTAAGAATTTAGAATACTATTCCAGAAAATTATCTGTTTAAAGAACCTTGCAACAGTATTACTATTCATGTTTTCGTCTACATATGCTTATGAATCTTTGTTCTCAGGGATGAACTTCGTTGAGTTTCGTAAGAGGAGTAACCTGATGGATGAAACTAGTAGTGCATGCATATCTCTCAAGGTTACTAAATATAAACCCGATATAAAATCTGTCATCAGTGATACAGCAGCAGAAATCCCGCTGAAAAATAATATATAGAGAGTCAACAAGTTTTATGACTCTAGTTTTATCTGATGTTTTCTTTTGAAAGTGGTTGTTTGAATGTAGTTTTAAAGGTAAATAAATATGTTTTTTTTTATACATAAATTGTAAAGGATTTAAAATAAGCAAAAGATTATGTGGCAGTAACCTTTTACTGTGATTTAGTAATACAAAGGTATAACTTGGAAAAAATAATGACTGATTAATCGAAAAAAATATCAATGTTAATTCTTTGTGTTGATGTTAATAATAGTCGTTAAATTGTGTGAATAGGTATGGCAGTTACAGTTATACTTAGAGGCTAATGAAAAAATCCACACAAAAAACCTTTTCGTAAAGCCTGTTGTAATCTTTTTCATTTAGTCAGTTTTACATAATTTACATAATGACTTACAATACTGTGTTTTTACTGCTCTTGATGATTCTTTATTATTTAAAAAGTTCTTCAAATGCTTAAGAGAGATCAAATAATATGTTCTCAAAATAATTTGGTTGGCACGTGAAAATATTTTGTGTTAGATATTTGACCGATTTTGTCATCACTCTCAAAAAGGGTGCCCACCCCTGCTCTAGACCGATTCGCTGGAATTCGAGTAAATTTTGTGTCATCTTAAATAATGATGTTGCATCAAAATGTCAATAAGGTCCTTACAAAATGTTGTAGCACCAAAATGCCAATGATGTCTTTACAAAAATATGCTGCCCCCAAAAGCCAATGACGTCCTGAAAAGATGTTGCTGCATCAAAATGCTAATGACGTCCTTACAAAAATATGCTGCGCCAAAATGCCAATTATGTGCTTACAAATATATGCTGCACCAAAATGCCAATGATGTCCTTTCAAAAATATTCTGTACCGAAAACCAATGATGGACTTAAAAGATGCTGCTGCACCAAAATGCTAATGGCGCCCTTACAAAAATATGCTGCACCAAAATAACAATGATGTCCTTACAAAATGCTGCTGCACCAAAATTCCAATGACGTCCTTAAAAAATGATGCTGCACCAAAATGCTATTGAGGTCCTTACAAAATGCTGCTGCACCAAAATGTCAATAATGTCCTTACAAAATATGTTTCATCCAAAAACCATTAATTAGTCAGCAGAATACTAAGGTGCACCATAAAGCTAATGCTTCGTCATAGTAAAATTATGATGCAGGAAAAAGCCAATGCTTCCTCCTAAGAACATTAAACTGCACAAAAAACACTGACTAGTCATAGTAATTATGCGGCACTCAAATGCCAATGATTAGTCAATAGAACTTTACGATGCGCCAAAAGCCACTAATTCGTTATTAAAAAATTATTCTACACCAAAAAACCTGCTAACTCATAAAAAATGCTGCAGCACCCTATCAAAACCCTCGTTGGGTTTTGTTAGAGGGATAATTTAAGTTTTCCGCATCTCTTTAATTAAGCTTTGCAATGAGGATTGACGAGTTTCCGAATTCTAACGCGGATTTAGTCAACATTCTAGATGAGTGGTTCCGTGAATTCTCAATCAATCGGGTCAGCATTTTTAGAGGGCAGAATGAGGTATCCTGTGATTTCTCGCTATCTGTGGTTCAGACCATCTTCACTCAGGTTAACAAAATGGTTAACAAACGGTATATCGAGTTATCCTGCTATTCCTCGCTATCTGTGGTTAAAACTATCTTCTTTCCTGCAATAAATCGCTTTCTGTATTTAAGACTCTTCCCCCCCCCCACCAGATTAACGAACCTGGTCAAAAAAGTGTAGATTGGGGTATCCTGCGATTCTTCGTTAGCTCTCATTAAGACCACCTCCTGTCATGTTAATAAACCTTGTCAACAAACGGTAGAATGTAGTATGCCACGTCGCCTCGCAATCTGTAGGTAAAACCCTCTCCCCTCAGGTTAACAAACCTGGTCAACAAACGGTAGAATAGGGTATCCCACGATTCCTTGCTATCTGTTGGTAAAACCGTCTCCCCTCAGACTAACAAACCTACTCAACAAACCGTCCTCTGAAAATGTGAGAGAGGAAATTTCTTAATTTTTTTTTAGTTCTAGTTCAAGTTCTTTGTAATTTAATAAAAAAAAAATTATTATAATTCATACCATTATACACAATGATTTGCCTACCTTAATTACCATAAATATTTTACTGTCTATTTACATTATGTATGTCTAGGTACGTGGGTTTGTGCCTTTGTACGTATAAGGTTTGGGGGATTATATATTACAAGATGACGCCCTCAAAAGTAGCCCAGATTAATACTGAATACAAAATAAATAAAAATGAATAAATATATATAAATAAATAAATTGGCGCCCTGCATCGGCAAAAGGCTGAGTCAAAACATGTTTATTCCCGGCACACAATAACGTAGTCGCCACGCGTTTGCTCGTGCCATGAGTCGATGGTAACATGACATAATTTAACGGATAACATAAGACCCAATGGTCTCGCAGAGGTCATGCGAGTCACTCAAAGAGGTCTGCCAAAATCAGCCATAACATAATTAACATAACATAATTAAACGGATAACACACGACCCAATGGTCTCGCAGAGGTCATGCGAGTCACTCAAAGAGGTCTGCCAAAATCAGCCATAACATAATTAACATAACATAATTAAACGGATAACACACGACCCAATGGTCTCGCAGAGGTCATGCGAGGTACTCAAAGAGGTCTGCCAAAATCAGCCATAACATAATTAACATAACATAATTAAACGGATAACACAAGATCCAATGGTCTCTCAGAGGTCATGCGAGTCACTCAAAGAGGTCTGCAAAAAGCAGCCAAAAACTAAAGTTTGCAGCTACAATATTTTACATCATTATTAAAATGTGTACATTTGGTCCAACATAAATCACAAAAAAAACACCATAATCTTCTTTGCCCATCCAGTTGTCTGCCCTTAAACACATTTAAACTTGGCCTACTCACAACCACTTGAGGTCAGTTATTCCATAGGTCTACCACTCACTCTATTGGTGAAAAAGTATTTTCGAAAATTTGACCTACACAGATGTTTTTTAATCTTCAAGTGATGACCCCCGGTCCCTTTATTACCCTCTGCATCCAAGGACTTCTTAATATCCAATTTTTCTATTCCTTCACCGCTTCTTAAAAAGTAGTGTAGTCAATAGCAGAAGAGTAGAGGAGGTTGGCCTCCTGCATTTTATTTGAATCTCTCTGGTGTTGGTCGCGTGATCCTGCGCAAGGAGAGGCGGGCCTCCCCCGATGCCGGAGTGTGCATCTTTCTTCTTCTTGCTTTTCTTTTAATTTTATTTGTTGTTTGATTTTATTTTGTTTGTTTTTCTTTGTTTGGTGGAATTCTTGTGTGAATTTTAAAGTAGCCTAGTACTAGGCTGAAATTTTAATTACAGCGACTTATGCCCTTGCTGACAGTCGCCAGATGGGCGCTAACCTCCAACCCCCCCAAGCCCCAGAAGGAGTAGAGATTGTGGAGGGCTAAGTGATAAGGGGTTCGATTAAGGAAACCCGCGTCTCGACAAAGAAATCCCTATAAGCATTGACTAAGTAGTGACGCACTGCGGCTTCAATTAATCGAAGAACATTCGCTGTAGGATTGAGGGAAGTGTGAAGTAGTGAATAAGTAACTAGGAGGAGCAGGCTCACGGAAGCATGTCATGGTAACCTGCGTTAAAAGAGTCTAAAGCGAAAGCCAAATCGTTGCAAGACAGTTAAAAGAAACCGATAAGAGCTAACGACTGAATTACTGCTCGTGGCGTCTGAATAGGATCGCCACTGGTGATCAGACACGTTCCAGTACATAGTGAGCGAGGGGGGGGGGTTTCCTTTCTCCGGTCACGTAAATACCTACAACACGCGATACTAGTAAACGGACAACCCTTGGCTTGTACACGAGCAGCCAGTGGACAGCGAAAAAAAATGGTGCGCTGTTAGAGACCCGCATTATTGGACCGATATTTTTGTGTTTTACCCTCCCGTTAACAAGGTAGGTCTACATGGAAATCTTTGATCAATTCGCAGCCTATGTCTCAAGATAAAAGCTTCTTTCAGCAGAATGTGGCTACATACCATACCTTTTCGGTGTCCCTCAAGCGAGTCCATGAAGACTTTTCTAAAGAACGCATGGTTATTTGTGTCCGCCATGTTCTCCTCAGCTTCCAACGTACAATTATTAACTCCGGGAACATCCGCGAGTACAGTGAGTGCACTAAATCCTCACTCATTACCGCAACTGAAGAACATCATCAGTAACACAGTCTGTACCATCAATACCACTATTTTATCCCGCGAGTAACCTTAAAAAAGGTTACATATGCACATCTCTGTACTGATGCTACAGGGAAACACTCAAAATCTAAGATGATGAGTCATTTTCAGCACTTCTGTATTTACTCCTGTATTGATCTTTATTCTATGCTACTTTTTCGTGCCTCATTCTGTATGCATTTGCGAATATGTACAAGTGGAATTTATCTTTCAAGAGCCTCACCTTTTCTTGAATGAAAATGACGCCCTTTAAACTTGAAGGCTGGTCTCTGGCTATCTCGCTGAGCTGTGCGGGTCTTTCCATAAGACTTAAAACGCTCGTGTGTAGATTTGAGACTGCGGAAGAGGGTGACCTAAGAGTAGACCTTCTTAACTTTTCTGCCTTTGACCTATATTTGTATAATCTAAAAATTCTTCTTCTTATTCTCCTTTTTCTTCTTAATCCTTCTTTCATTAATATTAACAGAAATATAAACGCGAGGGAGATTTGCTTTAGTAGAGGGTAAAAAGTTCAAGAATATTACGTGTTGTCCGGCAAGCCTTCCCTCCCCCTTCCTTTCTCCAATGCAATGAAAAATTGGGAAGAATGGAGAAGAGATATATATATATATATATATATATATATATATATATATATATATATATAGAGAGAGAGAGAGAGAGAGAGAGAGAGGGGAGAGGAATTGCAAGATGGAGCTTTGATTGGGTTGGGGTCCGGAATGAATCTGGAGGCCGAAGTGGCGGAAAACCTCGTTATTAATTTTCATTTTGACGAACACAAACGATTTTTATGCCACCCCACCCCCCTGCTCCCAATGTCCCCATGTCCCCTCATTCCAAAAAAGGAAACCTACACATATGCATAGGATACTATGATAATAATAATAGTGATAAAATAATAATAATAATAATAATAATAATAAGGTCGCTCGATTTTTAAATGTAAATAAAACATGTTCTGTGTGATATATGCACTCAATTTATTTTAAATTTGAAAGTACATTTTATGGCATTAAGTGTGGAATATGACGTCGTTCAAATGTCCGCCGCGACTTTGCTTGGTAGAACGTATTCGGGAGGCCCAATTTTCGATGACTTTGTCGCATGAATCTGGCTGAATTTTCTGGATGGTGTTGGTTATGTTGACTTTGAGGACATCAACTGTTTGCGGATTATTCGCATAGACCTGCGATTTAAGGTAGCCCCAAAGAAAGTAGTCTAATGGCGTTAAATCGCATGATCTCGGTGGCCAGTTGACGTCGCCGCCGCGCGAGATGACCCTGACCTGAAATCGCTGGTGCAAAATGTCTATCGTGGCGTGCGCAGTGTGGCACGTAGCGCAGTACTGTTGGAACCACATGTCGTCAGTATCCATATCAGGCATATAATCCAGTTGGAACAACATGTAGTCAGTATCCATATCAGGCATATAACCAGTTGAGGCAACAAGAAGTTGCTTATCATCGATATGTAGGTCTCGCCGTTGACGGTTATGGTAATCCCATCTTCGTTCTCAAAAAAATACGGACAGATGATTCCGTTAGACGAAAATCCGCACCAAACAGTGACTTTGTTGGGATGCAATTGGTGCTGGTGTATCTCATGTGTATTGTTTTCGTCCCAAATCCGACAATTTTGCTTGTTCACTAATCCATTCATCCAAAAATGGGTCTCGTCTCTGTGGCGAGGATAGAAATCACGTAATGCGCGGAACGTTTGTCGAACGGAGCCCTGATTTTGATAATAACATTTGATGATTTGCACACGCTGTTCAATGTTATAACATTTCATAGTGACTTGCCAAGTAATACTAAACAGTTCACAGTGAGATAGCCAGATATCACTTTAAGAACATGGACACTATCGCCTGACAAAGCTCGAGCGTCCTTGTTGAAAGACCTTTTATATCTTTATCTGAAATTATTACGAACCCTATCGTAGGTAAGTTTAAATCGAGTACTAAGTCAGAAAATGTCCGCCCTTTTTGGACTCTAGTTTGTACTCGCTGTAAGAACTTGTTTCTGTCATTGAGGTCTACGTTATTCTTTATCCCATTTCTCTATTCCCGGTCTTTGTACAACCGTGAGCAAAAGATTTTTTATTCCTTGGGTATGTGTATAAATATATTAGTGTAGGTTCGCATGCATTTGTATAATACGTCTGGAGAGCAAATTCTAAGCTTCCTTGTTACTTATTTTAAATATCTAAAATGGCGAGACTATTGAAATGTATGAAATCCTTGTATAAGTATACGGTATGTTACAATCAAAATAGCTTCATGTACGAGTATGTAATGTTATATTTGTTGATTAATATGATATTCCATGACGGCAGAATCTGATAATGATATGGTAATGGCGAAACACACGTAACTATACCGTGAAGGAAAAAAGTCTGATATCACCGTGAATGACAAAGGTCTCAGCTTAAGACAAATCGCCCAGAGGGTCAACAGATCACATTAAGGCGTTGCTGAAGGGTTGAAGATGATTCCAGAAAGTGAAAACATCCAAGACCGACCTCGTTTTAGACGTCTTAAGGACAGTACAAAAGATGACGACAGGTTTTTGTCTCGCATGAGCCTCCGAGAACATAATCAAACGCAGTATAGCTGCAACATCCATGAACAGAGGGCGACCAGGTTAATGCATTTGTCAGAACCTTCCGTCGCAGACTGCTGCATGAGACCTGAACTCATGTAAAATCCGACAGAAGCCGCTGATCAACCTTCAGCAGAACCGACATTGCCTGGCTTGGGAACGTGCTCACCGCAACTGAACCATGCTTCAGTGAGGACGTGTCTTATCACCCCACGAGTCCACGTTCCAGTTATTCTAGACCCCAGGCAATGTTAGAGTCCGCAGGAGGCCAATGCAGCAGTGAAATTGAGAGTGCATAGTACAAAACAGTAAAAAGGTTGCCACTCTTTAATGGTTAAGGGTTGCATGTAAAGTTCATGGATGTTGTCTCACCGTTTGTGATGGCACCATGAATTCAGATAAGTACCAAGTTATTCTTAGCCCGAGACATTTACACAAATGCCTGGAATGTAATTTTCCAGCAGAAGAATGCACCATATCACAAATCTGCGTAACATCAGGCGTAACACCCTTATGGAGAGCATGTCTGCAAGAATAAATGCTCCCATTGCTACTAAGGGACTCTCGATACGCTACTGAGCTTCCTGTATCAGTTTAATGTTACTGGAATTTTTACAAAGCTTTATCTACTTATTTGATATATTTATGTTGCTTATTTTACATGTTTTGGCAAATTTTGTGAATTCTTGTTGATTGTTTGGTCATATATAACTTATCACTATTTATTCCACCTTATTTCACTGTTATATTCATACTGATATGCAAATAAAATCTTTACGACTCAGCATTTACTCGTATTTAACTTCCTATCATTTCCGAGGTGTCCAAAAACTTTTTGCCACAGATGTATTTGTCCTTCATTTTTATTCGTCTGTCTGTTCATCAATGCTCTCGTTAATCCCATTAGTTCTGGGATACAGCTCCAAGGATTGGCAAAAGAGAGTAGATATAGAAGGGATGCGGTAACAGTCCTGGCCAAACTATGGACAAAGGAGCCATCTTGTTTGAGTCATGGAGAAGGAAGCTTCATTACGAGGAACAAGTCTTGGTTTATGTCATGGGTGTATGGGGATACATGACCTCTTATGTTGATCAGTAAGTGTACCAGGGTCTCCAGGGCTCGGTTAGTCAATTTTCCTGTTTTCGAGAGGTTTGATAAAAATCAATCCCCCAATACTAACAAAGAGGAAGAAGAAAAGCCTACTGGTAATTTATCATGAGGCTTCTGTCCTAAATTAACCTGTAATTGAATGTTAAATTAATGACCCCCACCCATAATTCCATGGTCTTAGGGCCCCATATCATGGTTCACTCACTCTGGACAGGTATTCATCTACTACCCTCTCAATTTGTCTGTTTCCAAAGGGTTGTTACTGGGCTTAGGACAAATGGAAAAGCAAACCACAAGGCTTCTAACCACGATTTAGCTGTAATTGAGTACTAATGTACTAACACTTCAAATCTTTGTAAAGACTTAACACTCCAAATATTTGCAAAGACCTAACACTCCAAATACAGCCCGAATCTTTGTCGATACCTAGCACCCCAAAACTTTTAAATACCTATCCCCTCCGAAATATTTGTAAGGACTTAACATACCAAGTCTTTTTAAAGACCTAACACTCCATTGGAGTGACTCCAAACCTTTGTGTAGACCTTACACCCCAAATCTTTGTAAAAACTAAACATCCCAAATCTTTGTAAAGACCTAAGTCTCCAAATCTTTGTAAATACCCGACACAACAAATATTTTCTAATGCCTAACATCACACATATTTGTAATATCGTGACACCAAAAATCTTTGTAAGGACCTAACACTTCCAATTCTTTTTTAAGACCTAAACTAACACCCCCAAATCTTTGTAAAGACATAACATCCTAAATCCTTGTAAACACTTAGCATCCCAAATCTTTGTAAAGACCTAACACGACAATTAATTATAAAACCTTAATACCACAAATCTTTGTAAAGACCCAACACTCCCAAATCTTTTAAAAAACCTAACACCCCCCAAATCTTTGTAAGACTTACCATCCCAAATCTTTGTAAAGACTTAACATCCTAAATATTTTTAAAGACCTAACACCTTAAATCTTTGTAAAGACCTAACATTCCAAATCTTTGGTTATATGTCATCTCCATCCCCATGGGGTGCATACATAGGAATTCAGTCTCTTTATATGCGTGATTAAATCCCAATTAATTCACCATAGAAGCCGTATTCAAATATAGGTAGAAGTGATTTAAAAATAAATCGCCAAGTGCGCATATATAGCTCATATATAATCAATGAATGTATGACAGGGCGTAATAGTATTAATAATTAATGAAGGAAATCTAATACTGTCGATTTCCCTCCACTGGGATTCAATTTTGCATCCTAAATCATAAATTCCGAATCATAAATCCTCAATCCATTCGCTAAAAATAAGGCATTTGCATCATTTCATATTTATAATACTAAAAATAAAATCCAATTGGTCCGGTTTTCCGCAAATAAATCCCCAGGGATTCTCTTTCTCTTGGCACATTGCGCTGTTAAGTCTTTTTAATTCTGCCACTTCGACGAGGTAATGTTGGGGTATTAATTTATTTTATTATTATTATTTAATATTGGGAGATTAAGAGGGGTAAGAGATGCCCAAATAGAGCTCAGACTGTGAAAGGGAAAATAAAACAATAAAATAATAGATCAAGAAAAGATGGAAAAATAACGGTGTTAATGGATTGGTCTCCACAAGTTTATGTTTTGTTTTTATTTCAATAAATCTTAAAATTCGATTAATTCTTTCTTCGCTTCTAATTCTCTTTAGGTTTTTTTTTTTTACTATTCCTACTAGGTCTCGAATGTACCCAAGTAGAAACACCGTTTCCTTACGATATGAGAGGTTAAGTCGCATTTATGCGATCAGTCTTGAGATGGGAACACGATTTTGATCGACTGTGCTGCAACTGACATTTGTTTTAGCAATCTATGGTTTTAAACCCATGTTAAATAGTCGAACCACTGAGATATTCATCGAAGAGTCTGTAGTTGGTGGTAAATTGGTAAACAAAAGAATCTCATATTATTATGTTAAGCATCAATTTCTTTTTCTTTTCTCGTTAGTTTATCAGCCTTTTTTATGTTTAGTAATGCTTTTTCCCTTTCCATATTCCATATTTTCGGGCATACTTAATTCCTAATTTCCTTTGCTTTACATACATTCTCTAAATCTACCGTATATACCATATTTCCCTTAAGCAAAGGGATTTCGTGGGGTATAACTGCAACGAAACATGATCAAGACATGACAAAAAGTCAAATTAAAAATCTTAAAGTATTTTGTGTCTACTGGACCTCGGTGTAGGTTCCTCGTGTAGTCATTCAGACATCGAGGTACAACTCTTGCTCCACCTCAGACCTCGACGTACAACTTCAATTTCCCACCCACATAATCAAGAACTCAATGATAGAGTAAATTTCGAGACTCATTTTAGAGTGTCCACAGGATCTTTAGGGGGTACACTTTGTTCCCATTGAAATAACCCCACAAATAAAGGTTGCAGTGTTTGCAGGTGATTTCTTCTTCGAATTTCAAGCCTATACCAACCAGGGCATATTACACTAAGGCTATCTACGGAGAAATCTGTAAAGAAAGTGATGATGTTGGAGGAAGTGAAAATGTGTAGAATATATATATATATATATATATATATATATATATATATATATATATATATATATATATATATATATATATATATATATTCACCTAGATTTCTTCTACAAAGCTTAAGTCTTATATTCAGTAAGAAGGACAAAACGAAGAAGGCGGGTCCCATCTTTAATTCCAACGTTTCAGGTTATTACAAAACCCATCTTCAGAAGCTAAAAACAAATTTCTAAATGAATAATCTAAGCCTAAAAATATAAATAACAGCACAAGTTCAAAGTTAAAAACCACAGATCAGAGAAAATCACAAAAACGACGTTAAAATATAAAATGAACGTTACGTTAATGAACAAACAAAATAGTCAGGTAAAGAACAGCAAAATATTTGTAAAGAGATACTATCAATTAAGGACAAACAAAGTAAACGTAATATTACATAATTAAACAATTGAAAGGGAAAAATATCGAATTGGATACAAACAAAAGGTAAAACTAAAATATAGACAATGAAACATTACCTTACATGGTCGGATCACAATGACGAGTGAAAACAGAGGAAAGGATGACGTGTCCTCATTTAAATTTGGGTGGTTGTATTTAATACAGAGTGATTCTTTAATGCGGAGAGATAAAATAGATTTACCAAATTTTAAGAAAGAAAAATCATTATACTGACACGTCTGTTTTACAATTAATAGCATGTTTCCTGATGGAAGAGAACTCTTTGTTACTTAATGTTTTACCGGTTCTATGGCTAATTCCCATGTGAGAACAAAAACGCAACTGAAGAGTACGTACTGTGCTTCCTATATAGGTCCTCAACTTACAGCTAGGGCAAATGAATTTATATACAATGCACGAACTAAACGACGTGGGAATACTGTCCTTCACTTTAAAGAAATTTCCAATATTTTTGTTATTAATGAATATAAGTTTAAAATTAATTTGACAATAAAATTTCCTAAAAATGGACATACCTGATTTCCTTTGGGACATTAAAAGAAATGGAGGGGTTATAAAGCCTGAAGAGGAACTTACTAATACAGCTTTCAACTAAAGATAAGGGGTAATTATTTTTTACAAAGTATTCTTTTAAAAAATTGAATTCAAAATGCATACTAAGATAAGTGGAAGACAAATTATAACCACTGAAGAGGAGTGTTTTAATAGCGCCAATTTTGTATCTTAAATCACAGAAACTAAAGAAATTTAAACCCTGCCCTGTGAAAGTTGGTTTTCTAAAAACACACGTTTGAAAGCCGGAAGGGGTACGAGAGACATTAGTATCTACAAATGGCAACATATTATTAATCCCATGTTCTTGAGTGAAAGTAATATTAGGGTGTAAATTTTTATAAAATGGAAAAACCTTTTTGAACAAGAACCAGAAGAAAAAACGCAAAGGTATCGTCAACGTATCTTTTGTAGAATAAGGGACGAAATTGAGAAGGGCAATCACGGAAGAGTCTATCTTCAAAATTACACATAAAAATATTTGCCAAAATCGGACCAAGTGGGCTTCCCATCCCAACACCTTCAATTTGATGATAAACCACGCCATTGAATTTGAAATAGTCGTTTTTGTGATTTTCTCTGATCTGTGGTTTTTAACTTTAAACTTGTACTGTTATTTATGGTTTTAGGCTTAGATTAATCATTCAGAATTTGTTTCTAGCTCCTGAAGATGGGTTTTGTAATCCCGAAACGTTGGAATTAAAGATGGGACCAGCCTTCTTCGTTTTGTCCTTCTTACTGAATATATATATATATATATATATATATATATATATATATATATATATATATATATATATATATATATATATATATATATATATATATATATATATATATAGCCACAGATCCTTTTGCAGGCATTGGGTTAGGGTGGGCACACAAACTTCCAGGTGTCATTTGACTTCTCCTTCCAAATGCTGCCAAAATGTGGGGACATATGAAAAAGAAGAGGGTGGGGGATTGTCACACTGAGTTTAAAGTAAAAGGTCAACCAAACGGCTGGGGGATAAAACCTAAGTGCTGGCGTATCGCGGAAACATGAAAGAGAATCCCCGAAACTAGAGAATGCAAACAAGAAAAACACTATGAACCCCTTGATCCAAAGACTAAAGTGATTAGTTGCCCCTCCTTTAAAACAGTAGTTCCCCACATGCCTACTTTGCAATTTTAGCATATTTTTGGAGATCATCTTGTTTTTAGTCGCCTGCGACTCTATATCTCACTATGTCGGTCGGTCGGTCCGTCGGTTCCCGTTTTGCTTCTTTTTGTTTTGGTAATAACATTGTAACTATTCGGCCGATTCCAACAAAATTTGAACCCGTCTCATGTTGTTTTACATTCTCTTTTGAACGATATATTTGCCAAAGTCTTCCCAAAGGTAATCCGGGAATTATTAAAAGTTTTGAAGGTCATAAATCAGAATAAGTGAGAGGACGCGACTTTGGTCAGCAGACATTGTTGGTCTTCTTTTTGGTCGACGTTTATCAAGTGGAGTGTATTCGGCAATTTTTCTGGTCCATCTATCGTCTTGGAATCTTGTCACGTGGCTTGCCAAGCTCCACTCCAAGTTTATTATAGTTTTCATTATATCTTGAAGTTTAGTTTGTTCACGGATCGATCTCCGATTTGGCTCATATTTATTAGTCTTATAGATCTTAGACAAGTAAAACCATATAAGTCTTAACATTCTAGGTCGCACCGTTCGTGAGCTACGACACCATGAAGTTTGACCCCGGAGGTCATTTTCAGGGGGTACAGCCTTTGATCATCGGTAAATATCTCGGCTGCTTGACGACCTTGAGACACCATTTTAACACCATTTTAAAACTGTTGAAGTGTTCCACAACTTTATTTTAATAACATTTTCTGTATGAGGTCAACTAAAAATGTATGTCGACCTTTGACCTTTGACCTCAGGTAACAAAAAAATAATATACTCCGCTTCTTTTTAAGATTGCATTTTGGAGGTATATATATAAGCTTCAATGTGCAACAAGTTTTATATTGTGATTTAATATTGTTTGAACACTACACCGCTTTTTGTAACACTAAAAAATGAAATAAATTTCAAACACTCAACTCATGCCAGATTCGGATTTAATTCATGGGTTACGAGAACCGTTTTTTCAACAACTCCGTAACTATTGCAATATCCCCACTTTTCCACACATAAGTACGACCCGTATATGTTGTCGGGCTCACAACACAGAAAATTTCTGCTACATCAACAACAAGTTCATCCAGTTTTGATAGAAACATAAATGATTGTGCTGGTCCTAGCAGTTCCAAGAAGTTGAGACATACGCCATTGGCGTCTGTAGCAATTCTAGTAATAGAGGACAGATACCAGTCATTTTAATATACTGCAATGCAGTACCCTTTCAGAGCAGTCCTTGGTATACTTGGGGTTTCTGTTCTACGGTAGTTACCCTTTAATTTCGAGAAATAGTGGAGCATGAGTATTCCTTCCCTTCCAATATTCCATCATTAATGCGACGAATGGAATGGAGTTTCTGAGTAGCTGGGAAAGAACAAAAGGTTGTTTTAGTCTTTCAGGATTGGTAAATAACACAACCCACTTGGGTTTTACTCATGCATATGAAGTAATACTAAGTGATAGTTCGTTTTTCTTTATAAATTTTAGTCATATAGGTAGGTATATTAGGATATTTAATATTGCTTTTTATATTTTTTCTTTATAGTATTTCACACAATATAGCGAATGGACCTAATTTTAGTACAAATTCTAGATTCCTTTAGGGGCAAAAAAATTTCAACACGTTAAATGAAGAACTCTTATTCACAGTAGTAATTGAAGAAAAAAAAATGTTGATAAAATTGGGACCAAAAGCCCAAATTATTAGAGTTTGGGGTGCCATCCCTGCTCTTTAGTTGGTGGTAGTTTAGTTCTAAAACCACCTTACTCTTCCTCTATGCATCTTATCAGCAGTTCTTCCATTACCAGGCTCTCTTTCTTAATTCACCAAAGTAAGTTTCCTTTACTTTCACCATTTCTTCATCTTCAATCACCTGACCATCAGTAATTCTATGCTATGGAAATAAATGAATTTGAATAAATTGATGACTAACCCGGAATAGTTCTTGCATTTCGTATGCGGTTTTCCAATCCTTTCTTATGCGTTTCATGCTGTTCTGTCGTTGGGAAGGTAAATGTGACAAAGAGAAGGCTTTTAACTGCAAAATTGTATAATGCCCGCAGTCACTTTAGAACCATGGTATGGACCAGGAGTGGTGGGGCTGGAGCACTGACCAAACGTGAGATAGGGCTGGGTTGGGTCAGTAAGAACTGAGTCAAACATACTTTTTTGTCAGTTAGGGTGATGTTTTTTAACATGCCCGCATTATTCTCACCATTTTCATTTTACTCATCTATTCTTTTATGGACTCGCAAAGGAATGTCGAGTGCACCATGGGCGACCTTGCTGTGGCTAACATTTGGAGGATTATGAAAACTAGCTGGAGGATCTGTGCCTATATATTTTCGATACATTTTCACTTCATTTCTCTTCACCACTTGTGTTTCAGATCTTTCCTTGCAAACTTTCTGCAAGAGATGCCATGCAGCCTTTGGTACTGCGCTTTGAAATGAATTCGAGAAAAATAAAAATCCATTTCAAAAATGGTGCTCAGGATGCAGGACGGGATTTCCACCAGTAATTTTAAGGCTCTTCCTTGCTGCAAGGCGCTTTATGGAACTTACAACACCGTCACACGGACCTTTCCCATGACTGGTAGTAATTGTGGTCCACTTCAAAGTCTTTTCTGTGTTGTCCAAGGTTGAGAAAATTGTTGCATTTTTTATAGTGCGCGGCACAGCCATCACTGAAATTGAAGATCTCACTCACGGTACCATGCAAAGTCTTCAGGAATTAAATAGGTCGGGTTTGAAAGAGCTGTACAGCAATGATTTCGTGAGTGCCGCAATCGGAAATTACCACGAAACTTTGGTGATGGACAACTTGATCATTTCAGAAATATATCACGAATAAATGGAGGGTTGCTTGTGCGTTGTTCCAGAGAAAGAAATGTGATGCATCTTGTACTATGAACGAATAGTTTTTCTACAAAATCCATCACTACCTAGAACTCTCCTACTCCAAGCTTTTCTTTCAGCTGCTGACAGTACTTTATTTGGATCTTTGCAAGGAAATCGTGGTTGAGAAGGAATTGGAGTTTGTCACAGAAACTTTCAAAGTAAGTCATCGGCAGACATTTTCTGTGTTTCAAGAGTCGATCTTTCGGTCGATGTCCACTGCTTAAATTAAACCTCATCGACCCCTTTTCTTTAAAAAATTGTGGTTAGGATGCCTTTTACAGTTTCAGCACCAGGACAATTTGGGCAACCTCCAAAAAAGCATTTTTCTTGAGGTGGATTACATTGCAGAAGTGCCATACAGTGGCGATAGTGGCAGCTGTAATCAATGTTTGGTTCAACTTCTACATCAACAGATGGACTTGCTTCATTGGGATCTCTCGTACCTGATGGAGTAGTCTTCATTGATTGAGTGATTGATGTCATCATTAATTTAACGTTTTGATGAAAAATGCACACACAGACGGCATGTTTGGCACTCATTCTTTGGGATGTGCATAAGTCTGCGAACTTAAAAAATCCAATCTTCAAGGTGGGGTGGGTTACTGGCTCTTGAAAAATTTGTACGCTTCTTTAAAGTTATACAAAATTAAATGTTTCTGCTTTTTTTCTCTTTTCCCATCATGTCCTTTCACTCAAATAAAATCATTTAAGCCTGGCATTTCTTTGCTCACTTCTGGACTTTTGTAAAATTTAACTACAGCTTCCTCAGTTTTTTTTGTCAAGCTGCTTGTCTAACCTTGGGTTTGGGGTCGAAAATATTCCTTTTCTCTTTAACCCGATCTTTGGCTTGTTGGCCATATATTGGGAACAGCCGAATTCTTCCATAATTCGCATTTTAGTCCAATTCTCAGGAAGAACGATAAGGAGCAACAGTTGTTCACTGCGGCATGCAACTTCTTGAAATTTCCCCTTAAGCTTCATTAGCATCACAGACTCAGAGTCATCTGAGTCGCTAGATATAATGGAACGGCTTAATGACAGCTCAAACTTCCGTTTTATAGTTTGGGTAATTTTTCTCTTCTTCTTCTTAGAGTATTTTGAACTCCCAGACCCTCATTTACTGAAGTGAGTTCGATCTCCATTCTCAAATCATCCTCACTAGAGACTCTTCTCCAGAGGATTTTTTGGGGACTACCATTGTTTGAGGAATCTTCGAGTTTGGGGAGGTTTAGCTTTTTTTCATTTCTTTTTAATATCCAGTACAGGCCTTTTGGTTCTCATCCAGATTCAACTCCATATTCTTGTTGATCAAATATTTTGGTATGTCTCCTATACCCCTCCACACTCTCTTTTTATGCTTTTGGAACTAGTCACAGCAAAACTTTGCAGTATTTAGGTTCCTCGTAGGGTCCATAATCTGAAAATATGAAAGAAAATCGAGTCAATATATTCTAAGTTAGAATTTTTAAACCGGACCAACAAGTTTTTCACAAAAGTTTGCATTGGTCTATCACGGAGTTAGATGGTGATTTTCTACTTTGTGTGTAACCAGATACTTCTGGTTAATCTGGAATCTTTTTGAGTCATTTGTCTAAAGCAAATTTTAAAATAAAATTTATTCATTCTGGTCATATGTTTTAAATGTTAGCGATAATATTGAATAGTTTTGTGACATTTAATGGAGAGGGAATTTTCGTTTAATTCAATTATTTTGAAATCAGAATTTGATTAGGTTGATGAATAAGTTCTTGCGTTTTTTTTAATGTTGTGTTGATTTAAGTTTTGTTGACGTGATTTGTGCACATATTAAGAAACAATAATAAATAATGAGAGCAAAATTTGCCAAGGTTAGGCTACGTCTCTTAACAGCGTAGACTATTAGGCTTTTGCTAAGGCTACGTCTTGAAGTTGAATAATAAGTCATTGCGGTTTATTTAAAAGTTGTGTTAATTGAATTTTTGTTCTGTACCCTCAAAATGGAATGTCAAGTTGAAAGAAAGGCGCATTTTCTACACTTGTTGTTATTCATTTTCAATCGAGACGGGAACAATGCAAACGCAGCCAAAGCTCGTCGTGATATTTGTGCTTTTATCAGGAAGGACAGCTTAATGGTGGTTTTCACGTTTCAAAAACGGTCATTTCAATCTTAATGACGAAGAACGTTCTGGTCGCCCCATTAAGTTGGATGAAGATCGATTGAACGACCTTCTTCATGAAAATCCTCTTCAATCGACTAGAGAATTGGCTGTACAATTAGCGTGTGATCAGAAAACTGTAGTGAATCACCTTCGTTCAATGGAGAAAGTTAAAAAACTCCGGGCATGGGTTCCGCACACTTTGAGCGAAAGCAACAAACTTCAATGCTCCACGATTGCCGCAGGTTTGCTTGCTCATCACAAGGCTACTCGTGGATATAAGGACAGATTTCTTCACCGCATCATAACTGGCGACGAAAAGTGGTGTGTTTATGTCAACATGAACAATCGAAAACAATGGCTTAGCCCCAATAAAAACCACTTCCGCGATTAAAGCAAGGACTTCATTCACGAAAGACGATGCTGTGTGTGTGGCGAGATTGTGAAGGCATCATTCTTTATGAGCTACTTGCGAACAACGAGATTGTCAATGCAGAACTCTACGTTCAACAAATGTATCGACTCGCCGAAGCTATTCGTGAATAGCGACCTCATCGACGTTATGGATTCCTTCTACAACACGACAATGCTCGTCCTCACATTGCCAATATGACAAAGAGCGCCATCCAAAGGCTTAATTGGGAAATCCTGCAGCATCCTCCATATTCACCAGACTTGGCTCCATCGGATTTCCATCTGTTCCGATCGCTCTCCAACAATTTGCGCGGCGTTTCGTTCAATACTGATTTGGAATTAAGACCCTGGTTAGACGAATTCTTCGAGTTAAAATCCAGAGATTTTTATTGCAAAGGCATCGAAAAACTAGTTGAACGTTGGGAAGAAGTCGTAAATAACAACGAAGAATACATTATTGATTAAATTGCATATTGTTATCAATTAAAAATAAAGTTTTTCTAAAATTGTTAATGGTAATGAATAAATTTGATAAAACCGCAAGAACTTATTCCTCAACCCAATATATTGATTTAAGGATGTTTCAAGTGCGACTTCTTCATGACCTAGTTATTCTAACTTCGAAACTAAGTAATTAATATTTTTACACAACTTAATTTATGATTGTACTATTTTTTCTGGGACTTTGACCCTTTTCTTTAATTTGTTCTTGAAGTAGAGATCTTGTTGTTAGCAAATATGACTATATATGTACAAGAAATTGATGTACTAAGTAAAATAGACTTTTTATCTTGTTCATAATCAAAAACTTAATCACAATTATTTTTTTATTTATGAAATAATATATTTATACTATAAATAGTTTTTATAGGGCTATTTGTTTCAAATAGCCCTGTGATGTGGTACATGTATGATATTCCATTAAATTTCTGATTAATGATAAGTCAATCCACAAAACAGGTGAACTATTCTTCAGGAAACGGTATTGCCTTCTGACAAATATAAAATAATTTCATAAAATTGAGTGGAGGGGGTATATTCAACTGGGTATCCTGCCCTAACCATATTAAATCACATAAAACTTGTTGTGGATTGAAGCTTATATATATATATATATATATATATATATATATATATATATATATATATATATATATATATATATATATATATATACCTACAAAATACAATTTTAAAAAAAATCGGACAATACTATTTTTTGTTACTCGAAGTCAAATGTCAAAGGTCATCATAAAGTTGTAGAACTCTCCAACAGCCTTGAAATGTTTTCAAAATGGTCTCTACGTGGTCAAGTTGCCGATATATTGACTGCTGACCAAAGGCAGATGTCTTAAAATATTAAGGCCTATATGTTTTAACTTGTCTCAGTCAGATCTTTAAGCCTACCAGATATGAGCCAAATCGGAGTTGGGCCCAGAAAATCGTTGGTTGAACTGACACGGAATGACCCTCATTTGAAGCCTGAGTCGTATTATGCGTTTTGAACTCTAATGGTTCTACTATATCACTAGTGGACCGGTTTACGATCTTTCCCAGTAGTTAACTCATTTTTTTTTTACCGCCTTAGTTGAGAAGAGGGGTAGAAAGGAATCGAAAATGATAAGTACTATCACAACTACTAACTTTCAACCTTTAATGAACAACGGGGCCACACGAGTATAATGCAAAACTACCAGATGTTTAAAGGGCTTCAGAAGTGCAAACTAAGAATCCTCCTCCCCTCCACACACACACACACAACCACACACCTTCACCATTATCTACAGGCATACTACTACTGAATATAGAGGGACATTTATCTATATGTACATACCTATATCGATATTTATATACTCCTGTATATTGGTTCTTCTGCAACCGGGTTACATGAAGCAACCCATCTGCAGTACAACCGATATGTACGAGTATATACATATGTATATATATATATATATATATATATATATATATATATATATATATATATATATATATATATGTGAGATCCACCATCCGACATATTGCATGAAAGACTCGCCTATACGTCGAGTCTTTCATGCATATATATATATATATATATATATATATATATATATATATATATATATATATATATATATATATATATATATATATATATCCATGTGCACGCTAATTGTACTTGTACACATACATTAAGACGTGTAATCGGCCTATATTAATCAAATGCGTGTCAACTCCGTACTCTGAATGGATCATTCTTCGAACAATGAGACTCACCATCCTTCAGAGTCCCGTCTGCTCAACACTCCCTACCCGCCATTCCTCTCCACCTACACCCGAACCACCAATCAATTTACTGAGTTTCCACTATGGCTTGAATGACGTAAGACTTTTTCGCCTTAGCATTCTAGTATTAGTTCTTAAACCCTACCAAAGAGGAAAGTTGCACCTCCCTTTCCCTGTGTCAAGTAAATCCCACTTTATTTTGTGAAGAGACAAAAGTTCTACTCTGGTTTAAAATGTGGGGCCAGTATATAGATGGTATACCAACGCAGTTTTGACGTGGCTTAAATAAAAAATATAAAATCTTTAGGAGTGTATTTTTTGATATTTATTTAATAGGGTTTTTAGGGTAAATATTATCGCACTTAGTATAACTTGGGGTTTGGGGCGGCATTTTCTCAATGCTGGGCTTGAAATTGCCAAGCATTGCTCACTGATTTTTGGTGGACAAATCTAAAAACCGTAAAATAACGGAGATCAAGCCTCTTTTCCATTAACTTAAGGAAACCATAATACCATATTGACCAAGTGTGGCTAACCTATCCTAGGACGAGTCTATGGGTTTAGAACCCTATACATTAAGACGTGTATGTGGTAGACTATACAAGTGTTTTCGGTGGGAGAGGTGGGCTGAAGAAGTATAACCGTGACCAAATGTTTTTAGAAATCTAGCAAATTTTAGGAAATTAGTTTATTATATTTTCTCTTTCCTTTTAATAAACTTTAGTTCTGATAATTAAATTTGTTGGTTGGTGTTTGTTGCTGTAAAGTGTCTGTGCGTCTTCATTAGGTTTAGGGTATCTTAGGATGTACCCACTTGTTCAGATCCTATGCAACACTTCTGTAACACCAGAATGTGATCCCCTGATACTCCGGGCGATTTGTCGACAGTTGAGCCTCTCTTCGCCATTATCAGATTCTGTCGTCATGGAATATCATATTAATCAACAAATATGATGTATTACATACATGAAGACATTTCGATTGTAAAATACCGTGTACTTATACCAGCATTTCATAAATTTCAATAGCATTGACATTTTAGATATTTAAAAAATGAAGTTATAAGGAACCTTCTACTTTTATTCTGTTTTTCAGGTGAATTGGACAAATACATGTAAGCCTACCCCAACATATCCATACACATATGCAAGGAATAAGAAAAAAATTCGGCATCCGATAACTTTTGTCCACGGTTGTAGACATAGCCCGAGATCGTCCCGAAGAAGGCCAATTCAGGGGGATGGAGGGAGGGGGGTTACTCTCCCAGGTGGAATTGAAAGGAAATTGAAAGAGGATTAATTAGATACATCCACAGAGGCGATTTTTAGCTCGTACGTTCGAGTGACGATTCTTCATGTACGAACCTTTAGATTGCATGGAACCTTGCTAGCCACGTAGATAAGACGTTGGACTTCTAACGCCCAGGTACCGAAATGTGGAAAAATAAGGAGAGAAAAAAGAAGCCCCCCCCCCACTGACTTCACCAGTTCGCCGTTGACCGGTCTAAATTCGTCTGCCCTATATACTGCGAAAATTAGCACGATGGAAAGACCATTAAGAGGGCATCGCGACTTCTCGCTATGGGCCCTTATCGCGATCCAAAGCAATTAAGGAAGTCTGTTGGCGATGAATCTCTCTCCCCATCTAGATAATTTCGGAGTATATATTCGAAACTTCGAAGTTCACATGCAGATTGTGTCTGAAGCCGCCGTCCAGTAAGTTAGCTGTGACGTCTTCGTTAGTCGAGAGGGAATCGACTACATTCTGGTCCAGAGAAGAATTGAGTGATTGTCGAAGAGCCAAGGTATTGCTAGTCGTCACTTAGTGTTGTTCGTGGAGATAGTTAGGCGCGCTTCAACCCTTCTGATCACGTCTTCGGATTTTAAGGATCGGGAAAGCCATCCCCGAAGCACCCTCCGTATTATTTAAAGCACTCTTAGAACCATCACCAGTTGGAGCCTAACTTTGGGTGGCCAGTAGGCCAGTTTGCGTATAACCGCGTACACTTAATCATACTATGACATAAAACTGGCGTCAGGCCTTTAGGTTTGTAAAAGATTCCACCCTACCTGATCTTTGGCTATTTCCTTAAAGAACATTATTTCCTCTCTATACAGTTCACGTGTCAAGAAAAATCGGACAAATTTTTTTGTTAATAGGCAATTATATTTTTTTTAGTTGAGCGTATTTAGGTGAGTCAATATACCACTAATTAAACGGCAAGAATAGTCGCCAAATGTTGGTCTTGCTGTGGTAAATTTACTAGAAGACTCAGTCCTGAGTCAGGTTCCCTCGTTAGTTATTTTATTTTTCCAGTGTGCATAATTAATTAGAACCTTTAGTAAATTTTTTTTTGGTTAATTGTTAATTACAAGTAGGTTAGATTTGTCAGGAAGAGCCTCACTTGTTCTGATAACCTTTCTCGTATGCCGGAAGACGAACGCAGTATATTCAGGATGTCTTCGTTTGATCGTTTTCATAAGCAGGGACAGATCCTAGAACTATCAGGAAAAGATTTAATGGCTACGTTCAAGAGGAAGAAGGAAACGAACGGGCAGAAAGGAAAGCACAGAGAGAAGCAGAAGAAAGCAAAGGACAAGCACAGAAGCAGAAGAAAGGAAAGAACAAGCACAGATAGAAGCAGAAAAAGGACAGAGAAAAGCAGAAGAGAGAGAACAAATAAGACAACACGAGAGAAAATTAAGCGGTGATCATGTCGAAATGACTTCTGTGAGATCACGTAACCATCAGCCATAACCATTCTCGTTAAAACTCCGCGAGTATAAAGAGGGATAAGATTTTTGTTCTTATATGACTGACCTACTTTGAAAAAGTTTTCGAAGTCAACAATTGAGATTTAGAATCAGATGGAGTTGCCCGTCTACTCCCCTTCTTAAACACTTGTCTGCGTGAAATCTTCATTTCTCTGCCTTCTGAAGCAACTCTGGATTATTCAACCCTAAAAGCAGAGCTCCTCTCTGCTATTAATATGAATCCGGAATTCTATTGGGTTAGATTCCGCTCTGCTAGGATCCAGCCGGGATAAACTTTTAAGCAATTTGGGTTCGCCCTTCGCCGCAATTTACAGTTTTGGCTGGACTCCTCACAAGTGACTAACGACTATAAGTCATTAGTCAACTTGATTTTAAGGGATCAACTCATGGCTACCCTTCCCCGAAAAGTGAAGTCCTTCGTAACAGATAGAAGAGCTTCTTCGTTTAAAGAGTGTGTAGAGGAAGCCAACTTTCACGCTTCCAGCCACGACCTATATCCTAAGGAGATCAAGAAGAGTCAGCCCCTGTTCCCCAAACATAAGTTTGTGCCTAATAAGTTCCATGCTAAGAATAATGGTAGCGTCGTGAAGATTCAAGCACCCAATAAGCCCTAGCCTCATCCTTAGCGTGAAAAAAAAGACGTAAAGCCTCCAACATTCCCTTCTGCGCCGTCACACTACCCGTGTAAACCTATCTTATGCTTTACGTGTGAAACCCCTGGTCATCTTAGTTATAACTGCGCCCAAAACTCGCAGTTAAGGACCACCCCTAATCAACAGGCCCATCAGGTAACCGTTCTCTTCCCCCTAACTCTTCTGCCTCATCATCGCAGTCACCACCTGCTCCCTCTCACTCGGAACAACAGGTAAAGTTCCTGTTCAATAAGAGCTCCCTCGGTGGGCTCATGTTTTAGAACGGCACAATAAATGGGTACCGAGTGTCAACCCTTGTAAGAGACACGGGTTGCACATGCATAGTAGGCCTGGACAAGCTGTTTCCCCCAGTAAGTCCCCAGCATAAGAGATTTGGGATCGTTCACGACATATTAGGTCGTGTCACTAAGTTCCCTGTGGTAAGGTGCTACATACAGTGTCAGTATTTCACAGGATGAGCTGATATAACCGCAGCCCCGATAAAATTTCGCTCTGTTCTTATCGGAGAGAGCGCGCAGCTCTCCCCAAAACCCACCCCACAACTAGTGATCACCAGGGACCAAGCTGCGAAAAATACCGTTCCCCGGTACTTTTAATGTCCTCGTCAACCTCGGACGTCGAGTTATCCAGCAATGATCAGTTTGCTGAAGCTCAAAACAATTGCCCTTCTTTGCAACCCCTGTGGGAGAAAGCCAGAAAAAAGGAGCCCGAAACTGTTCGCCTAGAAAACTGTGCAGACCTCACCTTCAAAGATTCTGAGGTGAATTTGGAAAAATACAGAACGTATTTTGACATCAAATCCAAAGCACGGAAATTCGAAGCAGGAGACGAAGTACTACTTCTGTTGCCCTCTGAGTCTAGTAGAAACCCGAGGCCAGGTCGACTACTTAATTCAGACCCCATCAGGTAATAAAGTGTACCACGTCAACCTGTTAAAAAGGTACCACCGACGCTTATGCGTTATTCATGTGGTCGCTTTAGACGAAGAACTTGTTTTAGAGGAAACTTACCCAGTCAAACCGATTTGCCTCGTTCAAACGGTCTGCGTAGAATCAGACGACGATAACTCTTTGCCGTCTCTCCCTTTCCCCAAATCGGACTCAGCCTCCGAGATCGACTTTAACCCCCGTCTCCGACCCATCAAGAAGGCTCAATTGGCGAGCCTCCTAAGTGAATTTTCGGACGTAGTCTCCGAAACCCCAGGTTGTTTAACCCAATTCACTCATGATATTGTTTTAAAAACGCAAGAACCAGTAAGAACTAAACCTTACCATATTCCCGTTCATTTACGCCCCGCGTTAAACTCCGAAGTCGAAAATTTGCTCAGATTGAGGATCATCGAGCCTTCCTCTTTTGACTTTGGTGCCCCGATTGTGATGGTCAGAAACGCCGATCATCATTTAGGATGTGCGTCGATTTTCGTAAATTAAATTCAGTCACCCAGTTCGAAGCAGAGCCCATACCTTTGATTGATCAAAACCTACATCTTTTCGAAGATCTAAAATTTATTTCCGAAATTGATCTTTGTAAACCTACCATCAGATTCCGCTCTCCGAATCTTCTAAGCGCTTAACAGCTTTTGCTACAGAGAAAGGCTTAATGCAATTTACCCGTCGTCCCTTTGGTTTGGTAACTGCGTGTGATAACTACAATCGAATGATGCGTCGAATTGTCAAAGGCCTAGTCAGTATAAACTTTTATTTTGACAACGTGTACGTTGCCACCCGAACATGGGACTAGCACATACAGTCCCTTCGCACGTTGTTAATCCGTTTGTGCGCACGCGGACACACGATAGGCCAGTGTCATTTCGCATAGGATACGATTAAATATCTTGGTTTTAAGATCGGAAAGGACCAGATTGTCCCCCAAGAACACAAAGTTAAATCCATAGCTGAAATGCCGCTACCCCAGAGGAAGAAGCAGCTGCGGTCATTTCTGGGTTCTGCTTCATTTTACAGGCGCTTTGTTCCCAATAATATGTTAAAGAAACCGAGACCCGATCCTGTCAGTTGGACTCATCCCGCGGTGTCTAGCTTTACCAGCTGAAGGAAAAAACTGATTTCTGCTCCTATTTTGAGACTCCCGAATCCGAACAAAAAGTTTGGGATTCATACTAATGCCTCTCGTGATGGTATAGGTGGTGCCCTCATGCAGCATGAAAACAATGGCAGTGGATATCCTGTTGCGTATGCGAGAAGGAAGCTGTCTGTCCGCGAAAAGGCTTACGCCACCATTTAACTAAAGGCGTTAGCTATAGTATGGTCGATTCGACATTTTAGAATGTACCTTATAAGAACTGAATTCGTAATTGAGAGTGACCATAAGCCATTATCGTACCTTCGTAATTTCAAGAGTCAAAATAGACGACTAATGCGTTGGAATCTCTTGCTCATGGAATATCAATTCCTTATTGTGTATATCAAGGGTAATCAAAATTGTCTAACGGATAGTTTAAATAGAAATCCTCTAGAAGACCCTATTGCCATAAATTAACGATACCATTAGCGTATTTCCTTGTAAATATGTTTGCTGATTTGTTTTATATATAGGTTAATTGTTTGAAGTGTTGTATAATTATTCTTTGTTGTAGTGTGTCTTTAGTAATGGTTATTTTTTTCTTTTATTTAGATACTCAATGTATTGTATGGCTTAATTTTAATTTTGTTTTTTATTGTACTTGTGCGTAGAGTCTGAAGGAATTATTATTATTTGCTAATCCCGCTCATGTCCGAATTTTGTTTGTATCTCGTTGCACTAATTCAATTTTTATAGCATCTCTCCCTTGAAGAAAATTAGTTAGAGACATCTTTTTTTCGCACCCGACTTGTGGAAAAAAATGACTTCCTGAAAAGGGAGATGTGCGGAAGAATAAAGAGAGAGAGAAGGAATCCCCCCCCCCCCACACACTGACTTCACTAGTTCGTCGTTGACCGCTCTAAATTTGTCTGCCCTATATACTGCGAAAATTAGCACAATGGAAAGACCATTAAAAGGGCATCGCGACTTCTCGCTATGGACCCTTATCGCTACCCAAGGCAATTAAGGAAGACTGTTGGCGATAAATCTCTCTCCCCATCTAGATAATTTCGGAGTATATATTCGAGACTTCGAAGTTCATATGCAGATTGTGTCTGAAGTTCCCTTCCAGTACGTTAGCTGTAACGTCTTCTTTAGTCGAGAGGGAATCGACTACATCCTCCTCCAGATAAGAATTGAGTGATTGTCGAAGAGCCAAGGAAGAGCTAGTCGTCACTTAATGTTATTCGTGGAGATAGTTAGGCGCGCTTCAACCCTTCTGATCACGTCTTCGGATTTTAAGGATCGGAAAAGCCATCCCAGAAGCACCCTCCGTTTGCCTCTTAAGGATAAAAGGCCCCCAACTTCAGTTTCTCGAAGTTTGATTGAGTGTCTCGTGAGCCACCAACAAGTTCAAGGTCGAACATACCTACCTGGTCCTACTCGCCGCACATCAAGGTAAAAGGGATTTAACCCCCGCTTCGTCACGCTCCTCCCACCTTTACCGCGTTGAACCTCAAGGATCTCCTTTGCTCTAGAACAGGGGTGGGCAACCTTTTTAAGTGGGTGTGCCAAAATTGGCCAAATCTTTGCTACAAAAATTTCTCACGTGCCAATACTTGACTAAAACTCAATGAAAGGATATAAAATTAAAGAAGTTCTTTTTATTCATTCCCAACCCTTTATGATGCATAAAAATTACAACGAAAAGATAGTCATTCTACCTAAAAATATACATATCATCATATTATATTAAACAGAATTGAATCTTTATCATTTCAAGAAGAAAACAACAAATCCAAAGAAAAATTGTGAACCTTTCAATTATTTACCATCAATTAGACTTCTGCTGCTGCCTCACTGATAACATAATTTATAACAGGTTGTACACAATGCGGTTGCTATATAAAATAAATTGGAGATACATCTATTTAGTTTTCTTAAGTTAAGCATTTGGCTTCGCGTGCCGGTCGAAGTCGTTGGCGTGCCACGTTTGGCACGCGTGCCAAAGGTTTCCCACGCTTGCTCTAGAACTTGCATAATTGTAAAATCATTACTTAATTAATTATCCCTCGGTTCAAACTTAATTGATAGTGTTAATAATCTTAGCAGTGGAGCGTCAATATTTAATTGCATTGCCATTTAACTTGCCCTATATGTATATGTAATAGTTAGTCCTATTAGAGTATATTTTTGTAGCGTGTTTGAATATTCCTTGGCCTAGCAACTGTGTATTTAGAGCACTCTTAGAACCATCCTCAGGTAAAGCCTTAATTTCGGTCGGCCAGTAGGCCAGGATGCGTATAACCGTGTACACCTGGTCAGACTACGACACGAGATACTGGTTCAAACCCAACGAGACCGGACACAAAACATTTCACATATGTAGGGAGTTAGTCGCATCTTGCGGCACGCTGTCTTACGTATTTTTACATACATCAGCCAAAATACACACCATCATACGCATAATTAGAGAATCAAAACACCGCTATCTCTCCTTCCCTCCTCTCTCCACACACACAACACATCACTCTTCATTCTGAGAACCTTCCGAAGCGGTTCTCATTTCCATACTACCCTAATGAGGAAGGGTTGGCCCCAAGTTTTGGGGCCAAGAAGAATTCCTTGTCCACTGTTTGGTGGCTAACAATACTATCGAGCTACCTGCAGGGTTTCTCCTGGGCCCTGGTGCACTCTCGGCTTGGCATCAAGTGTCATTCTTATCTTTATGTTAATTTCATTATTTAGTCAGGGTTACCTCGTTGACGATTTAAAGAGGAATGGGTGGTGCAATTAACTAACTAGAGAGGAGAGGTGGTGACCAGAAAGCGACTTCTTGGGAGTAAACAGGGTGTCCGAAAAGTCGAACACCAGACGGAAATTTTGTTAGGTTAGGTTTCTACTATGAGGTATCACTTTTCGTAGACCATCTATGCCAGGTTAGATTTTCTCCTACAGTACGCCTACTTCGGATACCGTGTATGTTAGTTTAGGTTTTTCCTATGCTTTGTGACGTTTTGGATACCATGTGTGTTAGTTTAGGTTTCTCCTATGCTTCGTGACGTTTCGGACATCATGTGTGTTAGTTTAGGTTTCTCCTATGCTTCGTGACGTTTCGGACATCATGTATGTTAGTTTAGGTTTCTCCTATGCTTCACTATGTTTCAAACACCTTGTAGTTTAGGTTTCTCCTCTTCAAGAACTTTGTCCTTCGTATCTACGACCACATACCAGCAAGACCGATGCACTTATCTCTCTCTGTCTATCAAAGCCTCGTCCTCTTCCTTCTGTCTCCGAACAGGGTAGCATTTTCATGGCAGATCAACGAAACATTTTTCCTGACGTCCGTCTTGTGGCGTCACAACCAGATAGATGAACACAATCTTTGCGGGGATCTCTGTCTATCCCGACACGTTTCATCTACGTCCGCATCATTTGCACCTGACGTTGTTCTTCCTCTGGCAATGTGCAGCGTCTCAACAATTCGCATCGTGTCGATTCTCCAAATAATTCTCAGACGGCATTTTCCAGTCGGAGTAGAGCATCCGACGTTGAGTGGAACTTGCAGAAGCCGCACTGTGAAGAAGACAGGTGGCCTTCACTGTCGTATTTACACTGTCATCGCATATGTGAGTCATTAATTCGCCTTGCGCACCGTCATCAATAGCTTGCGTCATTTAACCAACACTTGGTTGACGTTTATTTAATTTGCATTATGCAATCTCTTCTTGTGAATAATCTGCCACGATTAGCTGCACAACATTCAATCTTTGCTTATTTTTACTTGATGGCTAATTATTTACTTTTGTTTACATTATTATCATCTTCATAATAAACTTTTAAAATCCGCTTCTAAATTTGGATCTCATTAAAAATATCATTAGTTATAAATTGTCTGGCTTTCTAAACTTTTATATTCAGTTTAAACGGTGCCTAGAATCCTTGATAATTTGTTACACTTTTTAGGTCTCTAAAACCTAGCTGCCACCAGCCACAACTTAGCCTCCTCTCCCCCTTCCGCTAACACCTACTTTCTCCCTGTTTGTAACACCTCCCCTCCCCTCTCCCAAAGCATTTGGTTCGACTGAGTAGAGCTGCTCCCTCTGAGTTCTAACCCGGACTCGTAACTAGTCGCGGGGAGCCGAGACGGGGCTTGAACCAGGAAGATACGACGTAAGAGATAACAACCCACCAGAATACGTCCTGCACACTCCGCATAGATTAATCCCTATGGGGGAGATCTCCGTTGCCCATCTACATAGAGCCCAGCACAAGCGCCTACACGCCGATTGAGTTGTTTTAAGCCAACCAGTTGTTTGCTTCAACGGACATCCGTAGTGGTTACTAGAAACCACACTTCTGCCGCCTCTCTCAAGTTTCTGGTTCCTTCGCCAATGAAAACGAGCTAAGCCAAACGTTCACGGATAGAGTCGGCTCTATTTTTGTTATAACAAATCTTTATTTCTAAAAACTCGCCACTTGCGGCGTGTTGCCCTTTGCTTTTTCACGGGCTCGCCAAGAACACAACGAGGCAAAAGACTCGCCGCCTCGTTTCTCTGCCGCCAAGATAGAAGCAGGTGAACCACCTCAACTCATTTAGAGGGGTGAGAGGTGGCAGTGTCCAATATGTATTGCCAATACACCTCGTCAATCCGAGGGGTGTCGCGTTAATGGGAGCTGGCATACCCGCTCCCCTTTTCTTCCAAACATAGGTCAGCATGCCGGCCCCAGTGACGTTTATGAGAAGGCATAGGCGCTTTGAGTGCCAGATCGGGATATCTGACATCTTGGAGTGATGGTCAGTTGGAGGCCCCTCCTGTGGTAGATATGGTCCCAAAACTGACTTCGCTTCAGATGGCAGGGTTATCCACGGTGGCGATCATTAACCCGATTCCAAAGACCAAACCTGAGTCCCCCCTGTGCAATCTCCTTCTCTGACCGCAAGGGCCTCCGATGACTTACAAATAGAGGAGGGACCTTCTTCCCCGACTGCTGCCACCTTGACAGCTAAATTCTTTCCCATCTCAGAAAATAATCTTGCTGAGTCGGTCCGATCGTTCTTGGGGCCCATTCTGGGGGTGGATAGAAGCTGGTACATTCCCACTTTTCTCTCCAAAGAAAAAAATCAAGAATAACAATAAATCTAAGATTAGAAGCTCCTCTCCCTCTGTGGATGCTCCAGGAACGGACTGATTCGCTGACGCTTTGGCAAGCGACCAGGCTAAAATTTGCGCGTTTGGCTCCGAGGCACCCTCGGGCAGAGAGGCCCGGGAAAAGACCAAAGTCGCATGGGTGCTAAGCTGAGCCTCTATTATGTCAGGGCCCTCATTCGGAGACTACTCTAGCGTTTTGTAGTGCGTTTTGTAGTTATTAGATCTACATGTGATCAAATGTGATGAGAAAACAGAGAAGAGCCTTGATAGCCACCCCTACACTCTTCGTCACGTTCGATTGTGACAGGCTCCCTGAGACGGTGCGTGGCGGTAGGTATCGCTACCGCGTGAAGGCATTTGTGCTACCTTTGTCACGGCTTCGGCCATAAGAATCACTCATGTAAAAATGCAAATTCGATTTTGCCTAAGGTTTGTGCAAGTTACTTTAATGCTGTTCCGCCAGCATTCATTGCACGTCGTGATGTAACTGAAGGCTGCCGACTGGACTTTACTTCTACAGACGGAGAACCCTTCAACAACAGGTTTACAGTGAGTGAGTTGCGTTCCGCTATCCCATCGAGCGCGGACACCCCTCCCTGGTCCGGACGATGATCCAATGCTTCGACACCTCGGTAAGTGAGGCATGCTATTTCGGTTAGATTTATTCAACAAGCTCTTGACACTCCTAGACTACTGGAGAATGGCTAATGTGCTCACTTTCCCCAAACCTGGGAGAGATCACTCTACATCAGATGGTTTCCGCCCAATTTCTCTAAACTTCTCTATGTACAAGTTGATGGGGAAATTGGTAAATGATTATTTGTCTCCACGCCTTTACTCCCAAAGCTTCCACAGCTCTGTGAGTATTGCGTTCGACTTTTTGGAGCACATTTCGTGTCACACTGGATCCGTGCCAGTGTACATGGATGGCTCCAAGTCTCAGAGGGTGGTCGGCTTCAAAGCCCTATCTCCTCTGTTTGGAGTGAGCGTGGCTCTACTAGGCGCTGCGTCTGTCTTTGCGTGAGATAACGCATCGTGCCCGTTTAGGAGACCGGAATGTGATCTTTAGTAAATCACAAAGCGCTTTGCATATTCTCGGGGCCTTGGAATCTTCACACCCATTTCTTCGCGGTATCCGTGAAGTTACAGTTGCCGCTAGCTGGTGGCTGTCGAGATTATCTTATGCTGGATTCCAGGACTTTGGGGAATTGCAGGGAATGAGAGCGCCAAATAGTCTGCGAGGACGGGACGACCAGACCAGAGTTTCCCTCTTCTTCACACTGAATACCCGTCAAGAATCAGATGGGAAACGCACAAGGGAAAATTAAAGTTGCTTACCATTGCGCCGTTAGTGTGCCGATGGAGCTACTCTCCAGTGCCGCAACGGCTTCTGATCGCTTTCTGTCGTCTTCTAATTGTCCACAATCGCGAGAAGCATCGCCATTTGATGGAGTGCTCTCTTGCACCTTACTGTGACTACTGCGTTGTCCCCCAGACTGTTCGGCACATTCTTGTTGAATGTTATAGTCTGGATGTTCTTCGCATGCCTTATTTGTCCCGGTACCAAGACCAGCGGGGTCAATACCACTTGTGCCTTGCACTCGGGAAGGATTCGTGTACACAGACTTGTTGACTATTTGACTTTTTGGAGAAGGCTGGCCTTCTCCATTTTATTTGTCATTCTTTGGTGTTAGTCGCATAATCCTACACCGGAGAGAGGTAGGCCTCCCCCCGATCGTGCTTCCTTCTTCTTGCCTTTTTTATTTCTTATCTATTTGCATTTTTTGTTTGCTGTTTTTTACTTTGTTTGTTTTTCTTTGTTTTGTTTTATTGTTTTTGTGAATTTTGAAGTAGCCTACTACTAGGCTAAAATTTTAATTGCGGAGACTTATGCTCTTAGTGGCAGTCGCCAGTTAAGCGCTAAAAAAGAGGTGCCGCCATGTTGTCTCCTTCTGTTGGAAACCCATTTTTCCGAGCATTTGCCAATGAAGGATTAACTCGATATTCCAGGTTTCAGAAAATTATTTCTTGTTACATTTGCAATGTTTATTACTTTATGGCTCATAAAAAAGAGAACAAAGAAAATGGGTTAAACAACCTTGAGATTAGGAGACCATCAATCCCCTACCCAGACTAGCGATGTGAACATCCTCCCCCCTTACCCTAAGTTTTCGCTATTGAGCACCTCTAAAGCTGACTTTGGGTTAGTATGCCCAAGTTACCCATTTAAACCTAAATTAATTAATAAATTAACATTAATAAACGGTTGAAACGGTAATAATATCCTCCCTCCTAAAACATTTTTGGCGGGAAAGAAGATTCAAGTGATGGCTCGTTTGCTTACCTAGTGTTAGTAAATTGATAGACCCTATTGACTTTTCTTATATTTTATGTTTTTATGTTGAATACTTAGAATGCTGCTAACTGAATATAAATAGCCATAAGGCCACGACCTACTCGTGGAGAAACACCACTATTAGATATGCTCAGCCGTTGAATGGAATCCAAATTTGGGTTAACTTTGTTTTGATTACTATATGCTAACACCCTATTTTTGGAATCCATATTAAAATGTAGGCTTCACCAAGTTATGTTGCTGCCAAATTAACAAATCATGCTTAGTAGAGCGCCTGTGATTAAATTTATATGGTGGGTGCAAGGCTATATCAATCAAAACCCGGCGAAACCAAGATGCCGTTTTTGACAGAAGATAATTCGAAGGGAAGAAACCTTCATTCCTCATTACTTTAAAGATCTTTCGGAGACAGAAATACAGAATAATGTAACTCGTCAGGGACACATGTCCGCTTTCATGTCTAAATGAACATCTCCCTTCATCAACAGGGTTAAATGGTTAAATGTATTAAATTTTTTTCTTAATGTATATTTTCTGTATATCTCTTTATATCTTCTCATTTGCTTTAGTTTTTCGAAATTCACTATAACCAAAGGTGTTTGCCTACATTTTCTAAGCTAATACTTAATTTACAGCTCGAGTAATCAATCACCAAATTGCTATTATATATATATATATATATATATATATATATATATATATATATATATATATATATATATATATATATATACGTATATTTGTATATTTAGGTAGGAGTTTTTCTTTTATGCATGTTTTATTAAAGACCAGGTCTAGTTGAACCTTGATAAGCTTCTTTCTTTGCTTTTCTAATTTTCTTATTCTTTTTTCGTCTTGCGAAAGGTTATAGATAAGTGTTCCGATATTCATGGATTATTTTAGCTAGCTGAGCTTTCGGTCACGTTTGATCATCTTCGGAGCGAATTAATTTTACACTGGTTAAATATTTAAAAGCATTACATTTATATACTAAAGATAATTTAGATAATGAAAAGGAGGGGGAAAATGGTTGAGAGGAAGTAGTTAGAAAAGGTACATTTGGGAATGGGATTTCAGTCATTATTGACCGTTAATCCATAAAGAGTTTTAAGATTCGCTGGGTGGCGGTCAATTGGGCATTAATCTTCGGTTTTTCTGCGTGGATTAGGATCGCTTCCAGGATATGAAGGCGTGTGCCGTCACTTCTCCTTTTGATAATGGTGTTTGGTACTAAAATTTCTCGTGTTAGTTGAATTCCATGTTGCATGTAGTGGCTCTTGATGGCGCCGTATTGCAGATGCATGCTGAGTCTACGAGATAGGGATGTGGTTGTCATTCCAATGGATTTATTTGAATTATGAAGATTGCAATCTTCATGCGGACAGCTTAATTCTTAATTCAACTAACAAGATAAACTTTAGTTCAAAACACCATTATCGAAAGGAGAAGTGACCGCACACGCCTTCATATCCTCGAGAAAAACCGAAGATTAATGCCCAATTGACCGCCACCAAGCGAACCTTAAAACTCTTTACGGATTAACGGTCAATAATGACCAAAATCCCATTCCCAAATGTACCTTTTCTAACTACTTCCTGTCAAACAAATTTCCCCTTCTTTTCATTATCTAAATTATCTTTAGTATATAAATGTAATGCCTTTAAATATTTAACCAGTGTAAAATTAATTCGCTCCGAAGATGGTTAAACGTGACTGGACGCTCAGCTAGTTAAAATAAACCATGAATATCGGAACACGTATCTATAACCTTTAGCAGGACAAAAAAAGAATAATAAGGAAATTAGAAAAGCAAAGAAAGAAGCTTATCAAGGTTCAGCTAGACCTGGTCTTTAATAAAACATGCATATATATATATATATATATATATATATATATATATATATATATATATATATATATATATATATATATATATATATATATATATATATATATATATATATATATATATATATATATATATATATATATATATATATATATATATATATATATATATATATATATGGAAGATAATATTAAACCACAATATTTGAATCAAGATTTTATTTATAACTATCGTAATAGTTTCGGCAACATGCCATTTTCAACTAATAATGAAGACGCTAGGTAAGGAGCACAGTATATATAAGATAAGACACATCCTAAGCAAAATGAAACAGCAGGAAACAATCTGGGAAAAAATATACTCGAGTAAATCTGGCGTGAATGACAAGCTAAACAAAATAAAATGGAACCGGAAACAATCTGGAGAGTTGCTAATCTCCAAACGCATTGCGTCCGTGGGCGAATAGATACGATTGGCAACTCTATTCGGTACGCTTATCCACAGGTTAAACAATGAAGAAAAGGCGAATATAAGACAAATCGAGAAGATTGAAAAAAGAATTATTAATTCGAAACTAGCGGTCGCTTTTAATAAAACATGCAGTAATGAATATATATATATATATATATATATATATATATATATATATATATATATATATATATATATATATATATATATATATATATATATATATGATAGATAACACCCACAAGGAAAAGGGAAAAAACATTCCGAGCACTTTCGTCTTTATTCTAAAAGACCTCTTCATGGAATAACTTAGGTCATGACAGACAATGTCTTAAATAGTAAGCAGTCGGGGGTTAAAACTTCTACCTGCATCAAAACCCTAACTAGGGGGTACAAATTCTTTAAACACTTTAATTTGTGATTTAATATAATTAGATCATAATATCTAGGCCAAACAATCCAGGGCTAATATTATAATTTGGGAAAGTATTAATAGAGATACACTCCAAAATATTTCTTGAAAGTAGTTTGTACATTTAATAATAGGTTTAACACTATTCCAATTAATAGTATGATCCTGACTATACATATGTAAAAATAATGCATATTGTTGACAAAAATTTCGAATGTTAGAGTTAAACAGCACCAATAAAAGCTTGAAGTGATTTACGAATTGTCATCTGCTGAATGAAATAGAAACAAAAAGAGCCGCAAGAGTCTGAAAAGTAACTCTGAACTCTGAATGGATTGACGATAATAATTTTATTCATTTATACTAGGTTTTTACGAATATAAACTCGTTCTGGAACCCTAGACATAGGCTATCAAAATAATACACGAAGTCTTTGTCAACAAACAAAGTAACCCAATGCGATCCAGGTCGATGGCTGCTGCCCAGATTAATGATATAAGCTGCTGGCAGTATTAATGGTTGACATAGCTGAGTGTCTCTCGCAAAACAACCATGAGAAACTCGGTTGGTAGTTTAATTTCGATACAATAGTTTTTCTATGACTATTTCATTCATCTTATTTAGAATAAACTAGTACATCTCAAGACTTATCTATCTCAATAACAGACTGAAACTCTACATATTTAACAAGGGAGACCTGGTCTATTAATGGAGATCTAAACTGTAACTGTATTGATAATGTGCCCTATTGTATAGGATTGGAGCATTCTCCAAGGCAAGTAATACTCTTGTCTTGATTTAAGTTAATACAATAAATATTTTTATTTTTTAGAAATTGTTCATACGTAACTCCAATACTCTGCCCACCTCTAATACACCATATTCCGTTGTATAACAAGCAAAAAGCCCTTGATGCAACTGGATCTGCATCGTCTGAATAATATAATTTAAATGGTTTATCAATTTCACTCCCGTTTATATAGATAATGATGCGATTCACATTATGAAGTTTAAATTCAAAAGGCAATGCATCATAGATACCATAAAATGCCGAATGGTCAACCATATCAATCATCATCCCCGTAGGTATTTCTCCATGAAGATATTATCCACACTCTTCATTGATATTCCACTCACAATTGTAAAATTTCGTATACGAACTTGTGTTTTAGGGTACTTATCGTTTGATGTAATCATCCTATTTTTTATCTCCAGAGAGTTGGTGCTGAAAGGCGGACTTTTCTCAGGTAAATGAAACTCTCTTATAATTATATTTTAGCTTCTAAACCGGTCTGGCTTCTAAATAGTGTAAATGAATATGATGCTCTGGATAACTTTATCTTTAGTGAGACTCCATTCCATATACATAAATTAGTTTATTCTTCGATCTGCAATATTTCTTTTCTATACTTTCTTTACTAGATTAATATAATGCAGTGAAAAGAAATGTATATTTTTCTTCTTCAGTATAGTTCAACAAGGTCTCTAAATATGCACAATAGGGGTAATTATTTCCAATGGACTTTCCTTATATTTCATTTAAATAAATATCAACATTGCTGAACAAAGTGTGAAGAATATTATTTTCCTGAAAAATATCCTCGCTATCTTTAAGTTCGCTCCTGTTTGCCTTAACAATTCTCGCTTTAATATAAAGATAAACCTCACTCGGGTGTCTATATAATAATGTCCGCTACCAGATATAAAATATTCAACCGGGGTAAGATCTGATTAGATATTGCTAAGTGGAGAGTACGACTGATAAATGCTCTCAACGATCGAAGTTTGGGTCGGTAGAAAGGTAAACAAATCGAGTTCTGACTTTGAACAGATATAACTTGTTGGATGAAAAGCATTCATTTTTACACGTGTATGATTTAAAGCCGATGATGACTTTATGAAAACGTTTATGAAATGTGTGCTTGTTTATATTATGAGAAAAAAAATCCTCTTCATCATCTATTTTAAACTTCTTTCGATTCTTTAACTTCTTATTCTTCCATTTTCGCTTATTTATTACACCTATTTTTTCGGATTTTCTCTCATTATCACTCTCAGATTTTAACTTTCTTCTAATATATCGTCTAGTATCTTTAGTAATATTATTTTTCGTCCTTCCCAGCTGATCTTTTAAAGCTTGCTTTGCGGTTTTTCCATGCATTATATCCTGAACGGTATCGAAACCGGCAGAAATGGCCTTTTTTCCTAGATAGCAATCACCTCTCTTTAGATAGGGCGCCGCATTTCGGAATAGGGATCCAAGACCATGTCCTCTCTGAGCTCGTAAGGCTTTAAACACGCGTGGGCCATTCAATATTTTTTAATGTCTTTTCCTAATGTGTAGTTTTATTATCAAATGATAAAGACAATGAAAGAATGGAAACTTTTCCCCTTCAACCGTTCTTATATAGATATAAATTAATCTCAAGTCCTCAGAGCTTAGATTCAGATAGTGTGGATTATCAAATGTTATACTGAATGAACCATCATTGAAAGGAAGGTGAATAATTCTCATCAGTCTCGACTGTATCCCGCCTACTAACTGATAGTGTAAAAGGTTAGAGTAAATGTAACATGATCTCGGATGAGATATAAGAGCAGGAAAATCTATATTAAACACTATACAATGATTTAATTTGGGGATATCATCTCTGATAGATCTTTTCATTGTACTGGAAAATTCTTTTGACAGATGAAATAATAGATTTTCTTTCCTTTTCACACTGAGCAATGAACGTGAAGTGAACACCAATACATATTCAGTAGACAGTTTCCGTTGCGTTTTGTCAGATTGAAACCGTAAATATTGAGATGATAATTTCTGTCTCATTTTCTGATTCATTTTCTCTATGAGTACTTTTTCATTTTTATAATATCTGGCGTCTATCCATATCTCATCATAAGCATAGTGAATTACTTTTATTTTTGTTTCCTTCCATCTTGCCAATATAGTATTTGATTCATAATTATTCACTTCCGTCATTTTTCCATAGACTGTGAATACATGTGTAGGCTTAGTAATATTATAGATATTCCCTGTAAATTGAAACTCTCAAAGCCCTTTTCATACTAAATGTGGTCTGTTATAATCTGTTATAATAGATATGTGCAATTCAATTCTATATTCAGACATGGTATTTTGAGGGTAAACATCCAGGAAGGATGAGGAAGGAAGGGTGACATAAAAACTCTCTGACTCCATCTCACAACTGATAAAAAACATTCCTCATCTCCTACCTTTATATAATTTCACGAATGCATGTGCTTAAAATTGATAGGTTATATCACATGCCTGGACGTATGAGTTAAACGACTTTGGATACCCTCGCCATTTTACCAAATATAGCTTGTTTTTTTCATGCCCTTTCGCTTTATCTATCCTCTCTACTACATATTTCTTACGGAAGTCAAACTTTATTTTCTGTAGTTCTTCTTCATAAATCCCACCTTCAATATGTTCTCCATTTAAATATGCAATATAATACAGGTCTAATACATTTGAAATTCTATATATCTTGTAGATTTCCTCACTCTACCCTACCTCGTATCCTTTTTCAAAATTACTGGAAACGCGTGAGATTCGAACATAATCACCGATCTTATATAGAAACCTCTTTTTTTTACCTTTAGCTCTCTGATTCGGTATAGCAACATCATATATAACTTTGAAGGGTATGTTTCCAATCATTCTATGTCTAAAATTATTATATGCCCTTGTAAAATCATCTAACACGTCGATGTATTTACATGTATTATTAAAGGTAAACTATCTAAAAAGTCTTACCTTTATTGTTCTTTGTACACGCTCCACACGACTAGCTTTGTTTAGTGAGTGAACATGATATACGCCGATATTATATTTGCTCAATAAGCCTTTCATCTTCTTTCCTTTAAACTCTCTTCCATCATCAGAACATATATAATAACCTGGAATCCATCCGGTTTATTCCATTAGATTTCGTATAGCATTTGACACTACCTGATCCGCCTTTTCCTTTATAGGAATTAGCCAGAGATATTTAGATTATACGTCAATTACATAGAGTATGTAGCGTACACCATAATTAAAACTTTCAAATTTGCACATTACAGTTATATCTAGCTGCCAAATCTTGTTTGAACCTTGTGATTTTACGTGGTTTGTCTTGAATCTTTTTCAGACAGGTTTGTGAGGTGTATAGCTATCCAAACCTGAGAGAAAGCTTACCACATCAGATCTTTTAGCGATCTTTTTTACAGATTGGAATAGCCGATTTACCTCAATCAAAGATATTGGCAGACTCAGGGATGTATATAAGCGTAACAATCAGCGGTTCATTTTTAACTGAATATCTGATTCGTTTACACTCTTATTTGTATAACTATTCAATAAAAGACAGATTAACTTAAAAATCCAATTTTATTTTACATCTAGGTTAAAATAAATAATTTCAATTGGAATTTCATGGATGTCCGCAATCTTATTACTTTGTACACATTTACTGATTCTCTGAATCAAAAGAGTTGGGTTAATCCGGTCAGGAAAACAGTATTCGATATGCACCGGCTAAAAATTATCAATGTGTATTTTTAATCCAACTTTATATTTTTGAAAATTAATAGCAGAAGGTTTTTTATATGATCTAGAATTTAAATAAATATATTTGTTAAGGAATTATGCTCTAATAGAAAAATATTTTTATCTGGGATGAACTGAAACTTTCTTCTTGCAAGTCTTAATGACGCGGGCTGGTGATATTCCATCCTCTGGACTTCCATCATGAGACTAATTGATAGATAGATATTCTATTAAATTTTATTCACACGTAATAATGACGTAGTCTCAAATATCCCTGATGATAAATTCTTTCACAAGTTCAATAGTGCTCCCTATCTTGTTGAGAAAACAATGGAACTCCTTAAAAGACACATTTTTTTTATATATTCAGCTTCTGTGATGGTAGGCCATCGTTGAATGCAAGATAACAAGCATCCACCGCATTCTGTAAAAACCTCATCTGACGAAAACCTTGATGAAACTCATCTTCAAGTTTTAGAACAGTATTGACTTCATACTCATTGTACAGCGCGTTTTTAAATCGTGTAGGAATGAACTCTTCGTCCCTCTTCCAGTAAATACCGAAATGTATACTTGGAAGTTGACAGTTTGTATTTTTCCTCACTACATACTTTAGCTATTTTACACCGTAGTTCTTCACCAGTCTATCTACATAGGGAACTTTTCTTGTTTTAACCCGTATATTGCCCCAAACACAAGCCAAAACTCATCCTCGCTAAGGAATAGTTTATCGTTATAGCGAGTTCTTCCGTTAGTATTTTCAAAGATCCCTCGAACATAGCCGGATTGTCATAGATGATGTTGATAACACTTCAATGTGATATTCCAAGTTCTCGCTCTATTTCTTCGACCTTCACCCGTCTATTTTCGAGGACCATCCTCTCCACACGGGCCACATTGTCTTCGTTGGTCACGTCTGACGGGCGTCCTAGACGGGAGTCATGTTCAAGGGACTCACGACCGTGGCGGAACTCCCTATTCCAGCGAACAATGGTTGCATAGGAAGGGGCGGTGTCGGTGTACACTGCAACCATGCCTTCATGGATTTCTTTTGCATTCTTGCCTTCCTTGGTCAAAAATTTGATCTCTACGCGGTGCACAGCCTTCTCCATTGTTCAAAAATTTGTGACTGACGATCTGCGATCAGCTACTGCTTCTTAAATAGACGAGGCAGGAGCGTGCGGCTGCAGGTCCTGACTTGTCATAAGTTGTTCTAACACCCCCACAAACAGCCATCCCCCTTCCTCTGCTTTGACCTACGTATCAACCGTTTAAATCGTGATATCTTTTTTTTCTCTGATATTGTCATCGGAACATCACCTTTTATTAGATTAAGACACATTTCACATACACATTTGACAAAATCACTACCCATGCGTCCTATGATTGATTTTTTTAATCTTTTTCTGAGAGAGAGTGGGGAACATATGGAATAGATACGCGTATATTTTCATTCTATGCCTTATTCTAAAAGATATACGCCTTTGATTTTGTTGGGAAATATTCCTCTTGGTGAGGTAAATCGTACAGTGTTTCACGGATTGAAGTCGCAGAGCAAATAACCTTAGGGTTTTGAAACTGTTTCTTTATATATCTTCATGAAGCTGTTTCGTTCCCCAGGTATTATTTGCCCAGCGAATATATTTATCTGGGAGATGTCTCTCTTCAGGTTAAATAAGACTAAATTGTGACAATTTAAGGCCTTATCGCGCATTTATATAAGATTTTTTATTGTAATAGATTTGGGGCCACTAGGAATATGGAGATATTGTTATGGTGGGAAGTCACTGTAAATATTTTTGATATATTTGCATCTTTTTTCTGCATTAAGTCATCTAAAATAAGGAGTGTATGACTTCTTCCATCCAAAGATGACACATCATACATACCTTTGTGATACATTACTTCATTTTTAAATTCTTAATATTCTTTCTGCCATGCAGTGTAACACCAGATGATCCTATCAACGCGTTGAGTAAACATCTTATTTCTATTCCGGAGTACACGAAAGATGAAGTGGGTTTTTCCGCTAGACGTCGGCTCAATGATGGATGAAGTACATGGGGACATAAATTTAATTTTTTTACACTTCCTTCACTTTTACTTTCCTTTCGTATAATGAATGAGGCAACTTCTTTCAGATAAGTATACACAAAATATTTTCTCCCTTTTTTAGATCATCAAAAACGATGTGTACTCCTCTTGCAAAACGAAAGAAAATCTACCGAAACAAGCCAACCTCTTCCTCTATACCGAATCCCTCATCGAGTGAAGGTGTCGTCGGTGAAATTTTATACACAGATAATTCTGCTCCAACTAGTGTGCCTAATGAAGACGACGACAAGGATGATGATGATGGGGAAGATGAAGTTCTTCATCGACAAAGAATACCTGAGATTCTGAACATTACCTACGATGTCATTACACTGAGCTCTGAAGATGAAGATGTAGAACTCGCAATAGAAGGTGAACCTTCAAACATAGAAGATAAGTCATGTAACAACACCATTCTTTTTCAGATGTAGGAGTAAATGAACCGTATAGAACTTCGTACTCTAATACGCAAGAACATCCTTTACAGCAAAGAGAGAATCATTTTCGTTTAAAAATTATCCCCTCAAGAGAAAACAGACATGGAAACCTTATCATTTTATACCGTGCAATCGTAGAGAAACCAGAAGAAGCTGGTCTTGGATGAGTAGTGCGTGAGCTTTCATTGCATATTTTGAATCTGCAATGGCTTCAGGAAGACGATTATCGTGTAAATATAAGTTTTGAAATTGCGTATGCAACTGGTGATACGATCTTTTTACACGTTCCATTCGTTCAACTGCGTGAATCGACACTTTTGATTATATCATGGGACGATTCGAGACAGCATGCTAGTCTGCGCTTACAATTAATTTTGGAACCTTCAATCTTGTATTTCATATTTATAGGATTCCTGCAATCCATGCAATAATACCATCCAATTTCAATTTAATCGAAATAAAATATTTAGAAGACATATAAATTCTGCAGGCTGCTCCTTTATTTCCTCAGTTCTCGCGAAAAAAATGAAGGAGAATGTTCTTTCAAAAAACTTCTGGCTTCCAACAATAATAAAAGAATCTTAGGAGTTGGAAAGAAAATATAATCTTATGTACAAAGATGTTATCACTGTAGATCACTTCTTGATTGAACGCGAGCAGAGATGCAGAATCCTCGTATTTACAGCTACAGGAGATGAATGAAAATTCAAATTACTCCATCGACCAACATATCCTGAAAAATCAGCCTCACTTCTATTCATTAGTCTTGAAGGTGAAACCTACTATCCAATTCGAAACATTAGTGATACATATATATTAAAAACAAAATACTTACTTTTAATCACGGTATGTGTTTTTCTTGCTATACGTTCCATGACAACTTAACGGCCCATCTAAATTATTGTGTAGGGGTGTGCAGTCAGTGTCTTGGGCATTGTGATGGAAAAATAAATCTAGGGGTTTTATGTAATGAGTGCAATCGATCATTTTACAACCAATCGTGTTTTAACACGCACAGGAAGCTTCGTATTTGTGTAAAGATTTGTATGTGTCATAGATGAAATCTAAAGTCATGCAGAGTGCAAACTGGATGAGACGACACGAGTGTGAGAAGTTGTTGTGTTCTTAAATGTTATACATACTAAAAAGCGTATGGAGCAGAGCATACATACTGGATGAAGTGGTTGAAGAGGTCGATGGCCAAGAAATAGAACGCCGTGTAATATAACATTGAAACGTATAAAAAAGTCGGACCATTTATACTTTTTCCTTACATATTGATTATGCAGATAATCTGTGAACTTTGTTTTGATAATGAGGATGAAACATATGACAAATGTAAGAACTGTGGTCCACAACAAGGATTTTTTAAAGAGATGGTGAAAACTCCTCTTCTAAACCCTTTATATAAGAGTTAATACGAATGAAAGGATCGAGAGAAAATGTGAAAACATATGTGATGGCACATAATAATGCCAACTTCGATGACCAATTCCTCTATGACAGGCTACTTTGATACCTTTCGGTTTCAAAGTGATCTTACATGACATGTTTATAATTACTATACATTGAATCCTTGTCGGGTATTATTAACTCTTTATGTATATATTTTTTTTATCATTTATAATATTCTCTGATTAATAGGAATAAAATAAAGATGAAATAATATGTGTTATACTACAAATGTTTTAATTTGTCTACAAAATAACTCATCACATTCTCTTAAGCTTGTGAGAAGGAAAATTCTTTCATTCTTTTCTTTACAATCTTGGCTTTCATCGTATCAGTGAGCTGATTGGAATACCATGAGAGAAAGCGAAATAACAGAGGTTTTGTGTCAAATATAGTGATTTTCACTACTTTCTCACCATCATTCACCATGTTAGAATGTAATATGTAGAAAAACTTATCTCCCCTCATGTACTGTGACGATCGGATAGGCCTCCTACAAAGAAAAACTGATCCATAAGCTCGTTTGGTAATTTTTCATCGATGATTAAATCTTCTAAATCCATAAACTTGAGATGTTCAAGTACTTCTTTTCCGTTATTGTAGTTGAAAGGTGGTTGGACTGACCCACTATACAGAAATTCAATCCGATCAATTGATTGTTCATGAATAAGTCGACAAAGAAGATCGAAGATATCAACCGTAGATGAATAGTCTGGGCTAAATTTATGATCCGATCCACACACATCTTCGGTTGCAAAATATTTACTAAGTCTTAGTGTGATACGGTGTAGATGGAGGATCATCTTAGAATATGTGACACACAGAGAGGTTTAGTGACAAATGATTTAAAAGATGGCAACTAGACGGACCAATTAAAGGATTGTAAAAAGTTAAGTGGTAACTCCACTGTTATGTTAATACGAGACAATACATGAAAATTCAAACCACGTCAAAGAAAACTTATCGATTTACTCCGCAAAACGTCACTGAACTATGGGGGAGGGGGAAGGGGATTTTGGCGACATACCAATAATGGTGTGTGTGTTTGTATGTGTAGACTCTGATTCCCTCGAAAAAATATCACTGACCTAGGGTAAGAGGGGGGAGGACGGGAACATTTTGGCAACAAATCAGTAAAGGGGAGGGGGGTAGACTCGGGGTGCAAGGTTATCTGTGTGTGTCCTTGTTTGAATGTGCTCATGAGTGTTTGCGTGAGTGGAGTCTTGGACTCCACCCTTCAATAGTACTAGCCACTACCTTAAACATATTTCGGTAGCTCCAACCAGCACTCCGTCGCAACCACCATGCGCTCTTTTCTGAAATCGGGGACTGCAACAACAACTAATTATACAAATGGTCACGTCTGTTGTGTAGAGAGCTCAACAAACCTATTCAGGATGTTGGTTGGTCACAACTTTAGAAGAATTCACATAGGCATTTTCCTAGCGTAGTTATTTTTCAAATGCCAGCAAGCTTCCTCTAAACCGGGCCACGAAGATGACGAATGTGAAGTAAGCCAATGGCGTTGAGAGTTTGATCTTTGTGTGCGTATTCGGTATACATAACACCTTGGTAGGAAAAAAAAAAAACCTCTTCCCAAACTCAAATTATTCTTTCAAATTTCCTCTGAAGATCCTTCGCTGATTCATTTCCATTAGCAGTTTATCACAGTCGAGGACGATTTTTTATAGCCAGAATTCCATTTTATTTTCAGCACTCCTACTTTTGGTAGCTTTACTCATACTTAATAGTCTTAAATCTTCCTTAGCAAGTTTCCTGAAAGTTTCATTGATCAATCTTCCGGATAGTTTTATTTATCGATTTTCAAGATAGTTTTCTTAATCAATCTTCCAGATAGTTTCCTTTAGCGATCTTCTCAATAGATTCTTTATCAATCGTATAGATATTTTCCTGGATTTCTCTTCCAGATAGTTTTCTTTATCAATCTTCCAGGTATTTTCCATTGTCAAGCTTCCAGATAATTTTCTTTATCAATCTTCTAGATAGTTTCTTCTATTAATCTTCGAGATAGTTTCCTTTATAAAACCTTCCAGATAGTTTCAACTTACTTCATTTGGGGACCCATTTCCCCCATTTTCAAACTAATTCCTTTCATATTTGCAATTTAGCACTCGAATTTCGTTATCTTATTTATTCCCACTATGGAACTCTTGCATTCCTTGTTGTTGTTGTTGCTGCCTTCGCTCCTTAGGCTGCCTGGTCGAACCACCTCGAACCCCTGAGAAAGGTTGCAGCCTGGATCCGGCTTTTCCACAAGGCCCTCATGAAGTGTATATTATGTTGTTGGCATGCGTAGTTGTGTGTAATGCAGTTTTCCATTATGTGTATAATGGCGTGGGGTTCTGTGTTGCAACCAGGATAAACATCTACAATGGAATCATCCATCATCTTCTGATAGCTCTGAAGGGCTGGGTGGTGTCCACTGGGCAGCCTAGCCAACTGAACTCTGTCTTCACCGGGGAGGGAAGATTCGGAAGGGTGGATTTCTTGGGACTGAGAGTGTTGTTTTTAAGTGGTGAGTGATTTGTGTGTAGATGTTTCTTGAGGCTGGTTTGTGTTGGGCAAGGTAAGAGTGATGAGAATATGTGTATGATATCATGTACTAGGCGTTAATTGGATGTTCCTTGGAGTGTGTGTGTGTGTGTGTTCTGTTGTGGAGGCTACTGAAAGTGTTTGTTTGCCTCTCATGTCCAGGTAGTCCTTGAATTTGAGCACTTGTTTTCCTGGTGTAGCTGGTCCGTGGGTGTAGTAGTGTGCAGCCAGTCACCATTTTTAGGGCTTTGTTTTGTATATTTTGCATTGTGTTGTGGTGCGTCGCGGAGAGTTTAGAGGCTCTGGCGGGGCTTGCACAGTCCATCACTCAGTGTTGATGTATATTGTGGTTTCATGTTATGGCCGACCGTTGTACTGGCACGATCGATTCATCATTCCTTATATTCGTGTTTGTCTTCTTAGCCAAGTGTTTCTGTGGCGGTTTATTTGAGTTACTCCCAACATGATGGGGGATGTTGTAAGGATTACAAGATGTATTGAAAGAAGTGTAATCTACTACAATATTGTAATGGATTGAACTCCTTTTAATACAATTTTGCAGGCTAGTCGCCGACCAGCTACTATCCAATTAGTTCGTTCTCGGGATGGGGGAGGAGCATTGCCCTCCCTCCCTCTTGACATTGGTTGAGGGGATAATAGGCCTGATTTATCCCCCCCCCCTTCGACTACCCCAACCTTTATTGACTATTACTCTCGCCTGGACCCGGGCAACTATTCTGCAGCTGACATCTGGAGGATTACTTGCCCTTACGGCCCCAACCCCCGCAATAGATTCTCGCCCCCTCTGCCCAAATGTCCGCAGGAGTAAGTGCGGCTAATTTCTTCCCCACATTTTCCCTTCCTTCAACTTCACCACTTTCTTTTAAAGATCTCCCCTTACAAACATTCTGCGGTAGATGCCCTCGCTGGTTCTTGCTTTATTATTATTACCAATATTATTTAATCTGAATATGTAGGCTAGTCGTGCAACCAAAATTGATTCCATTTGCCCTCATCGATAATTTTATCTTCAATTGCGGTCATCAGTCAAGATTTTTAAGCCCCCCCCCCTCCCGGTTCCCTCGCCCTTGTCTCATGGAATGGGCGCGGCCTCATTGGATTACACACTTTTACGTTTCACTCTCATCATTTCTCGCCCCCTCCCAAAATGGGGACCTCTTATTCCTTTCTCCTCCAAATCCCTCAATGAAATTCTTTAGTGACGCCGATACAAAATAATAATGAAGATAATGATAATATTGATGAGGATAATAATTATAATATTGATGATGATAATAAGGATGATATTGATAATGATAATATTGATGATGATAATAATTATAATACTGATGATGATAATAATGATGATATTGATAATATTGATGATGATAATAATTATAATATTGATGATTATAATAAGGATGATATTGATAATGATAATATTGATGATGATAATAATTATAATATTGATGATGATAATAAGGATGATATTGATAATGATAATATTGATGATGATAATAACGATGATAATGATGATGATAATAATAATGATGATGCTACTAATAATAATGATGGTCATACTAATAATGACTAATGATGATGACTATACTGATAATAATTTAAGTGATCGGGTAGTCGAGAACTGAGACCTGGTTTGTAGGAGTAGTAGACGGAATCAGGTACCCCCACAGAGAAGGGGGGGGAGGATCTTTCTTGCGTGAGATTTATGCGGTGACGATTGAAAACGATGCTTGGAACACATGTGGATTAGAGGGCGTCCCTCTCGTGGAGCGAAAAGATGGACCGCGTCGACAAGGTTCCTCCTCTTAATTCAATCAGCTCGGCCGAACGCCCTCCTCCGCCGGCCCGCCCGCCTTCCCTACGCGCGCGGAACGACGACTGGTGTTCCTACGGCACCGGCAAGGCAACACATATGTCCACCCTTTATACCACGTCGTGCATTAGCATTTCACATTATCTCGTTTCCTACACTTCCTTTTCGTTCACAGAAGACGTACAAGTCAATGGGAAAGAAGACGAAACTTATTGAAAAACGTTACAAATAAGGACCCAGAGACAGCCATACGGTACACCATTCCCTGGAAGGAATGAAAATCAGCCGGGGGAAAGGGATTCGTTCATTTTTTGCGCTTATATACGTTCACTCGTAACAAAATACCCAAAAAATGAATAAAGGATGTCTGTTTATCTTTGGAAAATGACGAAACATTTCGAAATGATATCCCGCGGACTGGGGTACATATTCATGAATCACTCCCCAAAATTTGGCGTAAATAATTTGGACCATTTTCTTTCTGTGTTCCAATATGCCTGAAATGTTTATTATTGTAGCATAATACTTTATTGACAGTCGCTTTTAACAAGTATCGCTTTCGCAATTTGTGTATGTATGTAGTACATCTGTATTATAATTCTATTTCTTGCCCCATTCATAGTTAATGACAGCGTCTATAGCGTTTGTCGGACTGTATATTGAGTTGCGCCCCTCTCTCATATTCATTCATATTTTTTTTCTATATTGTCTACGTTTCCTCCACTTCATTCTCATCACAGCGAAGGATTAGAATAAAAGTAATGTCATAATAACTTAGTTTTGGGATTTGGGAATATCGGATTAAGTGGTAACAATCACATAATCATTTTCTGGATTTTTCACTCTTCTAGACTAAAATTTATTTTATTTTTTTCGAAATTTACAAATTGTCTACATAGTAAAATAATGCCTTTTAAAGTATCTATCCAAGCTATTTTTTAAATGAGTCAATTTTATTCGTTGCAACAACATTAATAGGGAGAGCATTCCAGGAATAGGCAATCTTATAAGTGATAAAAATTATTTTTCACGTTCGTGGTTTCTCTTTTACTTTGAATCCATTGCTACTGGTTATGCTTCGTTATTCCAAGATAAATAACAAATTTTCAATCTCTATCATCACGCTCATTTGAGCTTTGAGAGTGGGTGTTAAAAAATGTATAAAATTACGTAACATTTAAAAAAAATACAGATTTTATAAAATAAATCAAAACATTTTGAAAATCTATACATGTTTTATTATACCTATATGTATTGTACCATATATATAATTTTTAATGTTTGTTGGATTTTTAATAGGGAGCGGGGGTTAGCTAATGTTATTCCCACCAAAATTAAAGTGGTCAATGGACACACAAAGTGGACAGGCCCTGTTTAGCGCTTTTAGCCTCTCCGTTGGGCCGTGACCTTTAAAGAGATGCTTAGAGATTAATACACGTTGGGGCAAAAGAAGGCATACAACATACATTCATTATTTCGATTTATTCTACAAAATATAATAAGGGCTATTGCAAGGATCAGCAGATCCAGAGTACCTGGTAGCATCTTTACTAGTATATTTTTAAGGTTGTTTGTCTTTCTAAACTTAGGTTAGGTTAGGATATAAAGAAATAAGCATGGTACCTTTTATGCATTCGCGGGACGATTGCTGCTTATTATCAATTCAACTAAATTTTGTATTATTTTTGTTACTTAAATATAATCAATAATTCAACTTTCTGGTCTATATTATGAATAGGGATTTTTCGCTAGATTAATATAATAAGACGTTGGATTTCCACACTTGGAAAGCGTGTTCGAATACCGGCGGGGGCAGCCATCAATGAGACGGTGCGTCAAGCCTTAAGTTTGCGCGTAGATAGGTCCGCAGATAGCCCGTCTGCCCTTTCCCCCTTCTCTCTTCGCGTAAGTAGCGTATCAATGGGTGTAATAGTGAGAATGACCTAGATTGGTGGTGAAATAGTAGAATAGTCTAAGTAGTTGAGTGGTTGAGGCTAGATGTTGAGTAGAAAATTTGCCAGGTGGCTTGAATTTCGTTTTTACTCAATGTTCCTACCTATTCTTTAGTAGGCTTCGATTTGTTTCTTCTGTCTTTTTTATTAGTCTTTTGTTCTCTTTTTTTCTTTTTTTCAGTTCTGTTTTTTTCGTAGTTTGTTCGAAATTTTCTTTTTCATTATTTGGTAAATTTTTGCCTCATCTTTGTGCTAAGTATTCGATTTACCAGCTGTCTTATTTTCCGTGTATAAAGCATTGTCATATGACTAGTCTTCCTCTAGTACTTGGGAACTGTTGCTTTGTTTTTACTTCTTGTCTCAGTCTAAGTCTCTCATCCCGTCTTAGCACTTCCTTTTCCTCCATATATTTACTGTTCTCTCTTGTAACACTCCATTTATTTGTCTCAGTTTGATTATAATGTGCAATTCCTCTTGTCTTCGATCTATTCTACCTCTTCCGTTTGCATTGCCTTATTTTGTATTCTTTGAATCTTTCTCATTCGACTTTGGGAGTATTGTGTGAAGCGGAAGAGTTAGGTACCCTTACTATCGCTGTGTACCTCTTCCACTCAATTGGGGTTGATAGCCCTTAAAATCTGCCTATAGATCTTTGGGTTTTCTATATTAATTTTATCAGTATCATGTTTCTTATAGCGTTCGTTTGTTATTTTCAGCCATAGTATCTTCCATTGCGTTGCGTATTTCGTACCTCATTCTTTCGACCATTATCTCTTTCGTCTTCTTTCTTATTATTGGTATCACCGCAAATTTGTTCTTATTAAAGGGTCAAAACACGAAGTGTAGACTGATATTTATTTAATTATTTTCAGAACACACGATATAATATTACATAATACTCAGAAGAAAATGAAATAAAAAATATATGCTACAAGATGATTTAACTAATATTCAATGTGATCCTCTTTTGCGTTGATGACACGACGAAGTCTCGGTATGAGACTTCAGAACTTCGTCACTTCGATGAAATTTGGTACATACCTTCTTCTCAAGCATCAACCAGATTCTAAAGTTCAAATCTGGCGAACTGGGAGGACAAAGTTCCTTCGACCAAAACCCCTTAAGTTTTACCTGGCATCAGTCTTGGACGTTTTTTGTTGTTTGTGAAGTTGATCCATCTTGTTAAAGGATTACATAGCTATTTCCTATGGTGGAATCCACCAAACGGATGACTTTCTCCTTCAACATGTCCAAATAAACATGTTGATTGATATTTACCCCCTCTTTAATATAGATGATGGTAGGTCTTTTTTGGCTCGCTGATGTTATTTATACTCGCCCGCACCATCAGCCTAAGCATGTTTCTGTCTCCTGAAAGATGTCCGCTGTTCACCAAGGAAATCATTTTTATTTTGTGTTAAAAGACGATCTGTCCAGGCCACATTGTGAGTGGCCTGAGCAGTGAACAACGTCTCATCCTTCCACAAAAATGTAGGATGCAGGTCATCAAATTTCAGATCATCCTTCAGCAATTTTTGCATGGACTCATTGCCCACTTTGGCTTCCGAAGCAAGTTATCTGGTACTCATGCTTGAATTTAACCTAATTTTGTTCATCGTATACATGATGAGCGTCGGGGTCCTCACTGATTGGGGCAGGGTTTGTGCTTCACCGTTGAAAGATAAATGATTGTCTGTTTACGCCATTAGATAGGCCCCAGATTTGCTCATAATTGAGCTCAACATTTTGAAACTATGGCCAGTTGTCTTCCCGCTTCTATACAAGTATTCGATTGCTTCCCATTTTCCAATCCTATTTGTAAACGGGTGTTGTTTTTTATGAATTTACACATTGGTTCACAAAATTCAATAAATGCTGAAATGAAAGTAATTAATGTTATATAAACATATTTAAATTGCTTTTAAATAAAAGTTTACACTTCTTGTTTCCACCCTGTTGTTGGAATTTTTCGCCTCCGTTCCCATTCATGTAGATTCAAAATTTTCCGAGTCGTCTTTTTCAGGCTGCTTTTCTTCACGTTTTAATGAGGGAAGGGGGGGTGCTACAATAATCTGTGTTACATCATCAGCGAATTGTACATACCTAGGCCTTTTCCCTGATTTCCGTTTTTGTCTTTTATTGTATCAATTAACTTATATCACATATTATTCTTCTCATAATTAAACATCTCTGTAACTTTCCTTTATAGCTCCTGTTACTTTCTCAGTAACCCAGTCATTGCGTTGGTTAAACTATTCATTTTATATTTCCACTGCATTATCTCTAATTCTGGGTATCTTAAGAGCTTGGTAATGTCTTGGGAATATATTTTTCATCCACCTCTTTAATTGCATCTAGTAGTCTTCCTAGTTCGTCATTTATGTATGTCATAGATTACTTTTCGTTCCATTACTGGTTTCTGATATCTCCTTAGTTCCTCTATGGAACTGCCTTACTTTGTTTTACCGTATTGTTACCTCTGTGGTGTGGTATTTTAATGCATATTGTAGCTTGGATTGAATTATAGTCTGAAGGTATTGGCGGTCCTGGTTGTATATATATATGTTGAACTTTTGTCTAATCAATACCACGTCCGATTTTGCGGCAGCTTTTGGGTTGATGTAAATAGGATATAACACATCACTCTTCTACCCAGAAAAGTGACCAAAGGGTTACCTTCTCTTGGACCCCCGAAGAGTTGCTTTCACTAGCTGGATGACACCAAAACTACTTTTCTGCACTTGCCCATTCAATGAGACAGACCCACGGTTCCCACAGACTTGCAGACGATTATCATTCTGATCTTTATGAATATATCACTATCCGAGCCGAGGACTTCGTCCGGGATTGAAAATATAGTGGGGGAGGGGGCTCAAATAACTAACACCTACAAATAGATAACCTTCAGGGTAACTTATCTTTAGCTACTTACTCTGGGGTTTGCTGAGGCCAGGGTTGGTGATCTTTACAAAAAGAATTTTCAAAAGAAAGGCCCGATTTTTTGTAAACCCCCCCAACCCCACCTGGAGTTTCTGGTTGCCTTTTCTTAAAATCAGATTAGTTTGGTAGTTTAAAATTGTCAAGAGAAACATTACGCATTACTATACAACATAACCGAACTAGAGGGTAACCCCCAAAATAGGTCCCAACTTTCAATAAACTTCATTTCTTAATTGAATAAATAACACTGTAAACAATGAAAAAAAATTCCGGAAATGAGAATAACCTTTTCTAGGGTCATTCTTTTATGCGTAAATCACGGATATAACATCCGTCTCTTTCTGAAACCCTCCACTTTCTCATAAATTACCATCTTACGTTAAATACATTGATGGTTCCGTAGGGATTGAATGCAAACAGGATTGGGACGAAACTGACAATTCCAAAAGTTATAAATGAATTTTGATATGAATTTAATGAGGTGTTCATAAGGTACTTTTCAACCTTACATATGAAACTTATGAAAGTATACTCAATATTTCTTTAGTTATATTGGTCCAAATCTGTGGTAAATCTTACGTAACGCTTTATAATTTTGTAACTTACTATAAATGCTTCCTATTTTTACTTTTTTATTTAATATTTGTTGTTGTTACTATTTATATATTATTTTTCACATACTATAGTGTTTTTTTCTTCACAAGAGACAGCTAAAATGCCTAGGGAATGCGAATATTTCCCAGACAGGTTCTGTTATATATGTGGATCAGTTACATTAAGACAATACAAGAGACAGTTGACTAAACATGTGAAGAAAAACTTTATGAGCTGTACTCTGGATGTAAAGTCGGTGAACAGGACAAACGCTGGGCACCTCACATATGCTGTATCAGGTGAACAAGTTTCCTTTCTGTCTGAGTGAAAGGCAAAGGGCCTGGCCTCATGTTTGGCGTATCAATGGTCTGGAGGGAGCCAAGGGACCATTCAACGGATTGCCACTTCTCCTTAACAGATATCAAGGGTGGGTGTTTAATGTGTTTTCATTCCTGGTCTTTAATATATTTTAAAGAGATATATCAGTTAAAAAGATCAAAATATATACTATGTTGTACTTACACTAGTTCTGCAAGTGATCACAGCCAGTAATATCCATTTTAGTCTGATTTTATTTTATTTCTCTGCAGGTCGCAACATAAAAGGAAATAAATCTATCATGTATCCAGATCTTCAGTCTACTATTCACCCATTTCGATATTCAAGTGCTATTCCTATACCACAGCCGCCCTCTGAACTACCAAGCGATGACACGAGGAACTCAGATGATTCAGAATCTCAAGATACAACATATGTGGCACAGCTTGAATCTGACAAGAAACCACACCTCATCACCCACACGGAACTGAATGATCTAGTTCGGGATCGAACACTTACTAAGCAACAGAGTGAACTCCCGGCCTCACGTCTGCAACAATGCAACCTGTTGGATGAACATAATAGAATTACAGTATTTAGGAAGCGTTCTGCAGATCTACAGCAATTTTTCACTTTTGAAAACAACTTAACTTAGTGTAATGATATCAGGGGCCTATTCAATGCCCATGAGCTGATCTTTCAACCAAATGAGTGGAGGTTATTCATATATGCACCCCTTTCCAGCATAAAAGCGGTCATGTTGCACATTAGGAACACCATGCCTTCAGTTCCAATTGCTCACTCAGTCATTTTAAGCTAGATATATGAGAACCTTGCTTTTATTCTAGACTGCATAAGTTACAAGGAGCATGAGTGGCTAATTTGTGCAGACTTTAGTGTAGTAGCCCTACTTAATGGCTACAAACTGTATACACCAAGTTTATGTGCTTCCTTTGCAGGTGGGACAGTAGGGCCAGATCAGAATTATTATGCACACTCAGAATGGTCACCTCGGGAAACTATGACGCCTGGATGCCCTAATGTAATTCATGAGTTACTAGTTAGAAGGAGAAAATCATTTTGCCACCACTCCATATAAAACTAGGCCTAATGAATCAATTTACCAAAGCACTGCAACATAACAAGTCATATATTCAGTACCTCAAAGCAATCTTCCCTAAAATAAGTGATGCCAAGATTAAAGAAGGCATATTCGTAGGCCCTCAGATTCGTCAACTTATAGCAATGAGGAATTCGAGGCGAAAGTGGGTGAAATTGAGCTAGCGGCCTGGCATGCATTCAAATGTGTATGCAAAGGACTTCTGGGAAAGCACCAAAGGGCCCAGCGAGAGCGTATATTAGAAAGCCTAATCAAGTGCCTCCAAGATCTCGGATGCATTATGTCCCTGAAGATACACTTTCTTCATTCTCATCTGTCCTTCTTCCCAGAGAATGCAGGTGTGAGTGATGAACATGGAGAGAGGTTCCATCAAAATATGGCATCAATGGGAAACGGGTATAAGGTAAAATGGAGCCCTGCTATGTGGCTGACTTTTGCTGGAACCTGAAGCGTGACACATCTGAAACGTCTTACAAACGAAGAGGTAAATACTAAAATGTATGTTAATACATTATATAATGCTAACAAACATGCTGATTCATTATATATTTATGAATTAATTACAATGGACACATTTAATTTGACTTTGGGAACGAAATACATTTATGGTATCGTGGAAATCGATATCAATTGCATAATTATTAAATCGGAAATTTACAAGAAAATGTTACTTGATTGCAGTTTTTTGTTATCAAATTCGAATTCAGCGAACTCAACTTCATAATAAAATCCACATGAGATCTTTGTTTTTTCTTGACCCTGAAATTTGTTGTACAGTGTAATTAAGAAATAAAGCCTATTGAAAGTTGGGGGTGAACGCCGGCGGGGAGGGGGGAAGGTCTACAAGTGATCCAGAAGGCCTTTATGATTTGGTCAAATCTTGGATCACATGTAGAATTTGATCCCTAAATAATTTAGAGTACGAATCTTGTGCCATCTACATAACTCAATTCGACATCGGTTAGGTTATGTAGATACTGTAGGAACTGTAGATAATCTAGATATGATTCAAAATCTTGGCAAGCATCAGCCCTTCGCTTAAGATCAAGTGCACAAATTTCAGTTCTTCTAATTTCACCACTTTGTTATTGAGGTTTGTGGTGGAGTGCCTCTTTTGAAAAGTCTGTCTGTCTCTCTCTTTCTCTCTCTCTCTCTCTCTCTCTCTCTCTCTCTCTCTCTCTATAGCGTGTGTGTGTAGTGGAAATACACATGCGTGACTGAAGGTAGAGTGGGACTGAGTTGTGATTAATCGTTTGTGTCACGCACGCATGCAATCTGCATGCGTGTTTCGATCGAGGAACCGTCTTGTTCAAGTGGTTCTTCATCTTCATCATTTAATTCATTATTGATCAGTTTACATAACCCCTATCGATTCATCATCTCTTTGATTCTTCATCATTTAATCGGCTCATGATCGACTAATTAATTTACCATCATCATAATGGTAGAGAAGAAAAATAAATCAATGACGCAACGGAGGACTAACATGAAACTAAAACTGAAGTCTTGAAAGTTCGAAGGAAAGAACGTTGTCCATTGGCGTTCAGTGGCATCACCCCCCGATTCTCATGCAAAGTCCCTGGATGGAACTCCGGCATAGGTTGTTAAATTTTCCCCTATAATAATCCTACATGGAATTTATAACGCTTTCTAAATCTCAGGTTCATTTAGAATAGCATATTGTATAATTATCTCTCTCCACCTTTTAGCCTAAGTCGTATCATAAAGATAAACTAAAGGAATTAAACTCGCATAATTTGGAACAAGATGCTGACTAGAACTATTGTCCATGTCCTTGTTAGATATCGCAATGATAGGATCCGAAAATATGAGGACAAGAACTAAAAGCCGGCAGTGCCCTGATCATGTTGGAATTTGAAAATTGATTTAATTTAAACTCTAATTGTTAATGTAACCATGTGTTCATGAACTGTCTGAATTACCCTCTCGAAGATAAAATACCACATAAACCTTGAATGTATTGACTGGTCTTAATGAATACTAGGTGTCTTTGATCGTAAAATGACCACTAGATGGATTTTTAAATCTCCAGATGATCATTAACTAATTGGTTCTTTATCGTCTCACCATTCATTATTTTCATTGAGATAATCTTCGCCCTTTAAGCTCATCATTTGCACATAAATGCAAAATTAGGGTACGAAATGAGGCTCGATTTTCCCTTTAAAATACAAGGCGAAACCAACCAGGGCATCACCCACAAAAAATTCTAAGAAAAGATCTGTAAAGAAAGTGATGAAGATGGAGGAAGTGCAACTGTGTAGAAGACAAAGCTGCTGATCCTCCTGCACGCATGGGGGCTGGGGAGGGCAGGTTGAGGACAAACAGAGCCATTAATATATATATATATATATATATATATATATATATATATATATATATATATATATATATATATATATATATATATATATATATATGATGTTAATAAAACCACTGTTGAGGAGCGTAGAATTCTTGGCAAGGATGCAACGTAGCGATGACTCCTATTTAAATATGACATTTATTTGAAGCGGTTGGAGGAGACGAGGAGTTCTACTGAAATCTTTGCACAAAATACGCTGTCCTTACCTTATAACAAAACTTTAGTATAATTCTTCGTTCTATTTAAATATGGTAGTACATCTGAGTGGCGCTCAGGAAACCCAGATTCGATTACTGGTCAGGATAATTCAAAATTCTCCCCATGGCGTTATTTCTGTCTTTTCAGTATGGATAGCTTTCATTGTGCTGTCCTTTGCTCTCCTTAATCCTTGTGTCTTCCAATGTTCCTCTATCTTGCATTTCAAAAACGGTTTCTTATCTCATGTGCTCATTCGCGTCAAATTTACTTTTCGCTTGTAAAATATATATATATAAGGCGTTTATCCACTTATTCATTCAGGGGTCAAAAAGAAGAGAACTCACTCTGGTCTCTTGTCCCTGGTCCATCAAGTCCTTGAGATTTGCTATCTGCAGAATCCATGCAACCGAATCAGATCAACTGTTATACCTCCATTCCCCTCCTCTTTCACGCACTCTTCTTCCCCCAAATTCTTCATTATAAGTGTGGCATACAATCGATGGAGGGTGTCTTTAATAGACTAACTTTAGCAATCCACAAACGCATTCACTCCTAAGTGTATTGTATACAAACAGAACCTACAACATAGGTTTAGGCTCTGTTATAAACTAAAGAGTTGTTTACTTGTTCCCCACACAATAAAGGAATCCTTTTGGCAATTAAATCTCCCTCCCTCTGTAAGGTTAGAAGGATAACTTGACCATCCTACCCAAAATAAGATTTAAGGAGGAGGAAGCTCAAAAGCAAAAATTTGAGTGAGAAGGATACTCAAAAGCAAAAACTTAAGGGGTAAGGATACTCAAAAGCTAAAATTCGTGGGGAAATGAATCTAAAAAGCAAAATTTTAAGGAAGAGGATGCTCTAAAGCAAAAACTTAAAAGGGGCGGATACTCAAATGCAAAAAAAATGAGGGGAAAAGAATCTAAAAAGCAAATATTTGAGGAGGGGAGGATTCTCAAAAGGGGGGAGATAAATTATATTAACAGTGGTGTACCATACATAACACAAATTGTGGTCAACATGTTTAAAGGCGTCTTTATTATTGAGTGTAGAGGGACACTTGAAGTTTTAAAGAAGGTTTGAGGGGGTACGGCAGGGCATAAGGAAGCCCAAAAGGAAAAAAAGGTGTGATCCTTATATTTGTGGTACCGAAAAGTAATGTCGTACACTTCGAGTGTTATTGTAGTTCACCACCGCCCTTCACAAGCAAACAATAAATTAATCAATCCCCCAAATAATTTGAATCATTAGCAATCATATTTGCCAAACGTGAAGCAAATAGTCTGGTTCCATGATTAAAAAGCCCTGGTTTTTTAGGGGAGAAAAAAACCCCCTATCTTTGGTGTCTCAAAATCTTCGTGTTTGATTCATTCTTTTCCCAATGGTAAATTGTCCAGTCACTTTGAGGTAAATGAGGGGTTTTAATTCATAATTAGCAGCAAAGTGTTGAACACAAAGCTTTATACCTTGGGGGACCACTCATGAGGCATCAAGTCCTTCCTCTATCCACCTTTCCAATATTTCTTCTCTCTCCCTTCTCTATCCCATCTCTATCTCTTCACTATCCCCTTTCCAATTTCCCTTATGTATCCTTTCTCTCTCAGTTCTCTATCTTTTCTCTATCCACCTTTCCAATTTTCCTTCTCTGAGATAAGTCCATGGTATTTTGGTCTGGACCCTTGTCACCTGAAGCTTCTTATCTTGTGTCATTATTAAGAACATTCGGTCTTTCTGAACGATGCCCATCAGGAAGATCAAAATCCCCTTTCTTTAACTTACTCAACCACCTCTTACTATTGCGAGCACTGTACATATATAACTCCATTAACACTCACACTATGTTCTTCATTGTACGTGTTGCATTGTCATTTTGGCGAAATTTGTAAAGCTATGACAAATCTGACACTTTTATATTCTTTTCCACCAATTAGTTATGAGAGAAAGCAAAAAAAATAAGACTTAAACCAACTAGAACAATCACATGGTTACCTCAACCTACGACCTTTAGACCTGAGAACGCCTATGTACCACTAAACTCTTCATTTAAATACATTACTTTTCGGAGGAAGTAATTGAAGGACTTGCGCATTCATGGCGTGAAGAATATTAACAAAACTGAGGTAATAATATTTATTAACAATTTCGTAATAATAATAAAAAGTATGGATTAATTGAATTCCAAAGTTTCACTCCTTAAAATGAGATTCACTTTTACTTGGAAGTCAAAATCTAGAAGTTACACCCCCTCCCCCCAAAGTTGAACTAATCTTTATATTTGTTACTAGCTTTGAGAAAATCCACCCGTTTGAAAACTAGTATAAAACTAGTATTTTTTAATAAATTCATCATCCACCTCCGGTGGTTCTTTACTTGTTCAATGACGGCTCGGAGCAGAAGAAAATTACTCTTTTCATGAATTATAGCAATAAACAACAATGGATTACAATATTTACTCTAATTACCTCTAAATAAATATTCATTTCTAAGTAATTTTTAAATTAGCACTAACTCTTCTTAACATCTAAATAGTCACGTTAGAAATAGTAAATGGTGCATAATTAATTGAATTTCAGAATATGCATTAAGTAACCGAGCCCTAATATTTAATGGATCAATACATTTAGTTTTTCCAGGAAAACTAAATAATGAACTTTTGATAGCATACACACAGATGTGTATGTGCAGTATATGTAGTGTTCAAGATTCCTTTACTCTTTAATGTCGAGAAAATTCGCTTCGAAAAAGGTTAAGAAAAGTAGAAATTATTGGCTCTGTTTAATCAAGAAATGTGTACACGAGATCGCAACTCACCTGAGACCCTTAAACTTAATTAGAACAACCCGGAATTGTTCCGAAAACGAACAAGGACGAATTAAATGCTCCACAGACAACCCTTAATCGCATTTGGTCTTATAGAGAACGACTGTTAATGGCCTCTTGTAAGCTCCAATGCTTCTTCGGGGACTCTGCTTTTCTGACCGTCCATTGCGTGTCGGCAAGACCAGTGGTCATTGGACAGTGTTTCTCACTAATCGGTTGACAGGGCAATGGTGGGGGCGGGGCCCTTTATTTGTGTCTCCCCCTCCCTTTTCTCTTCCGCTTTTCCTCTCTATCTCCGTGACAAACGGCAGGTCACCCAAATCCCCAAATGATTTTCAGTTCAATGAAGAGATGAGTCCATTTTTGCGATTGGAACAATAATTTTATAATAGTATCGACCCTTTGAAAAATCATGTGCCGATATTGTTGAAATTTATCGGATCACATTATGGGAGAGAATGGGATTAATATTTTGAGAACGCAAAAAGGAAATACCAACAAGGACATCTGACCATGTTTTTTTTTAAGAATTCGGTAAGAAAAGGAGAATTTTTTTTCGACTTTATCTCCTGTATTGCAGCTGGCTCTCTACCCGGAAGAGGTAGAACCTGCATAGAACCATTTATTGTATACGTTTTTACCACAACGTTTGTGGCAAGTTTAATTATTTATTAATTTTAACGTGCATGCCGACTATGGTGTTTATTGTCCCCTATCTGGTCTATTGTGTAAAGATTATCAGCTTTTTTTTTTAGGGTTTTTCTCAATTATAAGCAGAGTCAAGGCTTTGAAATAACCTTTGTCACAAATATTGGAAAAATTATGCCAAGTAATAGAAAAAAATGTATGTATACAAAATTCCTTGAACACTCACTACATACAGTGGAATTCTCTACGGTCAGGAAGGAAATATAACCATGTCCGGGGGAAAGTTATGCTCGCCCTTCTGGCATGGCTATAAGGACCCCCGAGACGGGAGACAACAAACAAAATCAAACCTAAAAACAATAAATGCCATTGTTATCCAGTTCTTTTGTCAACTTTTATCTTCTTTAACTTAATATTTATATCTCCTCAACCCCCTCCTTTAAAATCGATCTCGTTTGCTCCTCCCTTCCTTCATTAACCCTAAATCTCATTCCTTTCTATGTGCCAGGTTGCAGAGTTCGAGCTCACTTCATTTGTCCTACATCCATTTGTCATAAATACCTTAATAATGGCATTTGCTTAAATTCCTTTTTAATAAATACTTTGTACCTTTAATTCAAATAAAGGGTAGTTCAGGATATCTGCAGAGGAACTTAATGGCTAGATCTTAACATACATTTTATATCACCTTAAAAAGTTCTTAACATACTTTTGTTGGATACACTGAATGAAGTAAAGATCAGTTATCTTCAAAAAATAAAGATGGCTCTTTTTTATATCTCTCACTGAAATCGAGCCTACAAACACTTTCGAAGCTCTGCTAGCAACCTTGTCTCTCAACCTCACTCTAACCAAGGTTATCCCCCGGGCCACACGGAGGACAGATTCTTTGATAAGTTCGCAAAATTCTTGAGCATGGCATTCTCTAAACCCTCATGAATCTTAGTTATCTTGGGAGAATTTATTATTACACGAGATACCCGTTCATGTCACGACTTCTTGACATATTTAAACTTTAATCTCTCCCTCAATCTGTCTCATCCCACACCCCACACCTACCCAATGGAAATACACTTGATCTAGTCGCCTCCTGTTTCCGATTCCTAGTATAAAAATAACTGACCCCTCCGCACCTATTACTGAACTTTACTCTTTAATTTTGTTTCTCTCATACGCAACAGTCCCACGCAACGTACAATACCAACAAGCCTTATGATTGTCAGCTCTCTTCAATTAACTAAGGACTGACCTAAAAATAGCTCTTCGCTCTTTTTCCTCAACGCTCATTCCCACCTCTTTCCACTCCCACCCGTTGACAACGTGCCCGTGGTTCTCACCCACTATTTTGGACGAAGCTAGGAAATATACACGAGTATGCGAGAGACGGCTTCGGGCTGCCCATGCTCTGATGCAGAAACAGAATCCACCTCCGAGGCTTACTCCCTCGCTACTCACTCTATCACTGCTCTCCGAAAGTCAACCCGTGAGGCTCTCACCTGTAAGATGATTGTAGAGAAAAAAACCCAATGCACATACCTTATTCAAACTACGGCCCCTCTAAAATCCCAGTCCCTTCCCTTATCTTCCCTGCCTGATTCTCGGTCTTCTTCTCTGAGAAACTAGTCCATATCTCTTATGCCATGCTCTGTCTTTATTCCTGACCACCAGGTAACTCTCTCTTTCCTCCCCCACTCGAACTTCCTTCTCTGGCCCCATGTCCAAGAGGGATTGACTTCCCTCCTTCTCTCATGAAAAATAACTATTTTTCCCTCGCCTCAGTCCGTCCAAGTTTTTACTCCTAGTTCATCCCTGCTCTTCTCTCCTAACCTACTGACATTTTCAGGACTACACTCTCGTTTGAAATAGTAGCAACATATTGTGCAAACTACCTCTCAATCTCTCGTCCCTTCCCCTTCCTCTCAAAATCTTTGAGATGCTGGTGTTATCCTGGATTACTGATCACATTTCGTCCTCAAAAGCCGATGAGATCCATCAGTCTGATTTCAAGGCAAAACACAGAACTGAATCAGCTCTCCTACATGCAATGGGCCATCTTCGCCGTGCGTCTGATGCTAGTCAGCCTTTCATTCTGGCACTTCTAGACCTCTCTGCTACATTTGACGATATTGAACCCAAACTGCTTCTTCTTCCCAACTCCGTGAACTCCTCCGTGTATTTGGAAATTCTCTCAACTGGATTCACTCGGTACCTTTCATCTCGTTCACAATCTATCCACATGGGTAATGATAGATCTTAAGTTTTCCGGAAGGATCCAGTTCTTTACCCACTTTTGTTTGCATCTATCTTCTCCTTCTTGGTATCCCTTTATGTCATCATGGTCTATCGTTTCATTTCTATGCTGATGACACGTAAATCCATATATCCTTTTAGCCAACCGTGTTTGATGAAACTCTTCGTAATCGAATTTACGCTGATAACATCATCACGAAATCACTAGGACAAATTTCTGAAATTCAACCATAACAAAGCTTCAGTACTACTGGTAGGCATTCCTGGTGACGTGACGTACTAACAAACTATTGCTCACCATCTAAACCAGCGGTTCCCAAACCCAGGGTCGCAACCCAAATGAGGGTCACAAAGGAGGTCCTTATGGTTGTGGAATGGCTACATAAAAAACAATAAATAAATAATTTCCATTGAGTATGTGGGGGATCGTTTATGTCACTTTATGAATAAATAATTTAGAACAGTTTATGGTGCATATATATATATATATATATATATATATATATATATATAATAATAATAATAATAATATTGAAAATCACATGACAAGTAATTTATAGATGTATTTAAAGGCCCAAGGAAGTGGAAATTTGTAACACAACCCGGAAAACACTAAGGAGAATATTACATGAACCAATAAAAGCTTAAGAAGGAAAATGGGAGATGTAGAGAACGGAAAGATAGGGCAAACTATTTTAACCGTTATATGAAAATAAATAAAGAAGTTGGATTTGAACCTGTGTCATTAAGCGCTCATCGCTTATATGACCACGACGCTCATCACCAGAGCTATCATCCTCAACTCCAAAAAAAGTTGATTCAAGAAGCCTTTTGAATAACGAAGTGTGGGTATTTATCCAGTGAGAGACAAAACAAGTGTTTTTTCTAGTGGGAGGGAGCACGGGCTATTTTGTTTTTAATAAATCACATGTCATGTGATTTATTAAAAACAAAATAGCCCGTGCCCCCTCCTATTAAAAAAAACACTTGTTTTGTCTCTCACTGGATAAATACCCACACTTCGTTATTCAAAAGGCTTCTTGAATCAACTTTTTTTGGAGTTGAGGATGATAGCTCTGGTGATGAGCGTCGTGGTCATATAAGCGATGAGCGCTTAATGACACAGGTTCAAATCCAACTTCTTTATTTATTTTCATATAACGGTTAAAATAGTTTGCCCTATCTTTCCGTCCTCTACATCTCCCATTTTCCTTCTTAAGCTTTTATTGGTTCATGTAATATTCTCCTTAATGTTTTTCCGGGTTGCGTTACCAATTTCCATTTCATTGGGCCTTTAAATATATATATATATATATATATATATATATATATATATATATATATATATATATATATATATTACTCATTTCTGGTATGAATTACAGAGTGAACGATGTCCCATCGCAAACAAGAATTGGCGTATAAACCTGACTTTATGAAATACGGTTCACACATCTGAGAGATAGATCAGGGAAATGTCCACACTCAGTGTGTTCAGTGTCTGCAAGTCCTTGCCAATAAATCAATGAAGGAAAACCAACTGAAACGTCAATCTTGTTCATTTAATCCAAACTTTATTGAAAAGACACTAAGTTACTGGGAGGATAAGGAAGAAGAGGTAAAGCAAAGTCGGGTTGATGCTCCTTCAGGTTGAGCTATTTCTTTGGAGAAATCTTCCTTGGCATCCTTTAAAGTGGCATGGTAACTTGCACGATACAAAATGTATCTCTACATTGGACAGGAGCTGGTGAAACCAGCAGCATTGGCTATGGTGAAAAATACTTTTGGAGTAGATGTAGCTAAGAAAATTGAGTATGTAACACTTTCTAAATACAGCAGCAAACGTCGAATTGATCTCATGTCATTAGGTATTTTGTATCATTAATTGTCAACAACTACTACAGGAGAAGATATCTTTGTTATGGTGGTTGAACTGTTTGGCTATGTGTACTGATGGATCACCATCGATGATGGGAAGTTTCTTACATCGGGGAAACCTGGCCTCTCAACGTCTCCAGCCAGAACTCCATATTGTGCTAAATGATGTTATCTAAATTGAGAATTTATTAAAGGTCATAGCTTTGAACTCGCGTATTTTCCGTAAAAATGTGTGAAGAGATAGGATCACATCACCAGGACTTACTCTTCCACTCTGATCCTCGAGACCGCATCCTTGGGCGGATTATTGAACTTAAGACTGAAATAAAAGTTTTTCTCTAAGAAGCATAAGCTGGCCGGTTTTTCAAAGAGGCTACTTGGGTAACCAAGCTAGCATATTTAGAAGATATTTTCAGGCACTTAAATGAATTTAATTCAGACAAGCAAGGCCTAAATCAAACTATGGTAGACATCAGTGAAAAAAATACATCATTTAAGATGAAACTCGCACTTTAGAGAGAAATATTAGCCACCAAAAAAACAACTGCTTTTCCAGACCTGAGTCGGGTGCTGGAAGATTGATCAGAAATAGATTTTGCTGACATTAAATTGTTTTTCCAAGATCAGTTACACAAGCTTTAGTAGGAAATGGACATATATTTTCCAGAAAATGTTGATATATTTCAATACAGATGGGTCAGGAATGTGTTCGATGTGAAAGTAAGTGATGTTGGAGAAGATATACCAGGATTTAAAAAAAAAACTTTTAGATCTCCAGGAAAATCAGATACAGAAGCAACGTTTTGAAAGTCTCTCATACTCTGAATTCTTGGATCAACTAAAGGATAAGCTTATTATGATTCATGAGGCTGAAAAAGCTCTTATTGCATTCCCACCACATACTTCTGTGAAAAAGGATTTTCAGTTCTTGTGACGAGCAAGGCTAAATCAAGGAACCGTCTAGATCCCCAACATGATTTTCACTGTTCTCTCTCAATCAACATCAAGGCAAACCTGGAGAAACTTGTCCATAATATGAAGGAACATCATGGTAGTCACTAAAATACTTTTTTCTCAATTTTTCAATGAAGTCTACTTGAAGTAGTTGCCAGCCAATAGTTTATTTTCTTTGCTTGTTTTTTGTTTCAATAAATTACATTGATATAAAAATGTGCCCATAATATACTTCAATCAACATAGAAATATATTGTTTATTAAATAACAGTGAATGTCCCTAAAATAAATTGGATAAAACTAAATGTAGAAACACTGAAGAAATTATTATATTTATCAGTAGTCAAAAGTAATTGAATAGTCAGAACGGCTCATTCACGAAACAGTATTAAAGTTGGCAAGCAAAAGTTTGTTTATTTTCCCTTGAGTATGAAGATTTGCCTCCAATTATCTTCAATCATTATTATATTATATTTATTAATTATTAACTTATAGTAAAATTCAGTAAACTTTATTCAACTGGATAGAACTGGAATAATATTTCATCCCTGAGGGTCGCCAAGCCAAAATCCATTTGTTTTCCGTGTCACGACAAATGAAGTTTAAGAAACACTGATCTAAACCATGGCTCATTTCATTGCTTCTTTTCTGATACAGAATAAATCCGTGAAACCTTTGATCGTCAAGGTTTGTAAATCCTCCCCTTGGTCTCTCCGTAATCTCCGCTCTCACTCTGACTACAACAGATTTCAAATTTGCATTCATGCCTTCGTCACCACCCACCCTAACTACTACAATGCCCTTCTCGCTAGAGAACAGGCTACCACTCTTCGACCTCTTCAAATGGTTCAAAGCCTTGTAACCCAGTACTCTTCTCCACCAGGGACGTTTCCCTCACACAACTTTCTTGCTTCTTCATCTGCGCTGGCTCCCCATTCGATTCAGAGTTAATCACTTTTAAAGTCCCTTATTACCGTTGCTTCATCTTAATTAAGTCTATCCTAGCCTCCAACAACTACTGATTGTTTTTCGTAGTCTCTGCTTCATGGGGAGGTCGTTCTCTCTCTGTATTTTCCCCGAGTATGTGGAATGATCTGCCTGATGCTATACACCCATCGTCTTACGTTGAAGCCTTTAAGAGTGCCTTGAGGACTCAATTATTCTGACAAGCTTTTAGTTAGTTGATAGACAGGCGCTCGGTGAAGGGCCCCATGACCTTGAAAGAGCAATACAAAATATCTTTTTATTAAATAATAGTTAAAGGAACTAAGTTGTTTGTGTGTCCGTAACCGTTTAATATCATTAAAATATAAGTATATTAATATCAGTATATTAACCTATTTTTAAAATAGGTTAGGTTAGTTAAGTTAAGCCTGATCTCATAGATCCCCTCCTCCGCCGTTTTAGAGGGGCATTTTTGGATCATGTCAAGAATAGCTACTCAAATGTTCCATGCCAAGAATAGTGACCCAAAAGTACCCAGGTCAAGAATAATAAGCAGAAACGCTCTCACGTCAAGAATAGCTAGCATAAAAGTTCCCTTATCAAGAATAGTCACCATAAAAGTTCCCATGTTAAGAAAGGCTACTCCAAAAGTTTCCATTTCAAGAATAATGAGCACAAAAGTTCCCATATCAAGAATAGCGACCATAAAAGTTCCCATCTCAAGAAAAGATACCCCCAAATTTCATATTTTAAGAATATCGAGCCAAAAAGTTCCCATATCAAAAATAGCTGCCACAAAAGTTCCCATGTCAAGAATAGCAACCCTGAAAATTCCCATGTCAAAAATAAAGATCCTAAAAGTTCTGATGACAAGAATCCCGACCACAAAAATTCCACTGTCAAAAATAACGACTACAAAAGTTCCCATGTCGAGAATCACGACTCCAAAAGTTCCAAGGTCAAGAATAGCAACCAAAACATTCCGATGAGAAGAATAGCTACCCCAAAAGCTCCCCTTTATAGAATAACGATCCCCAAATTTCCCATTTGAGGAATAACTAGCACAATAAATAGCTACCATAAAATTTTCCCTATCAAGAATAGTGACCCTCTAATGGTTCATTTAAAGATAGATGGTTTATCTTTACTAGCTCGACTTAGAGAAGACTTATCTTTACTAGTCACCACAGATTGTTATTTGGGGCGATTGGTAGTTTATCGTTATTTGCATTTCTGAATTCCGTGCATGCGCATTGTTTGACGACGGTTATCTCTTCTCCTTCTCATAGTAAACTCATTTTTGCATCGTATGCGGATCAACCAATACCATAGCTAAATGTAATCCTCCAAAATTTGGAAAATCAAGGTATGCTGCATGGTATTCAGGCTGGATCTCCAATACGAAGAGATCCGAGTGCTTGGATGTCAATCTGAGAAGGATGCAGAGGATTAGGAAAGAGTTAGACGATTCAGACTGTGAATACGAGGGAACGGCGGCTTGGAAACGTCATTCCAAACGTTCTGATACGAAGAAAACACCAAATTTGTCGCGGAGATCCAGGTCATCATTGACAACGATCCCAGCAAGAAAATGAGCTCCATAGCCTGTGACAAGGAAGTGCCAGAGTTTCTTATTAGGCAGTTTGTGCATAAATACATCATTTACTACCCATACAAGCTGAGAAAGAGTCAGTTTCTGTCGTTGAAAATAAAAAAAAACAAGCGGAAGGAAAGTGCTGCGAATCTTGTCAGCAAACTGAAGCACCTTCTCAAGCCTGACCTGCTTTGATTCTTCTCAGACGAGAAGAATTTCTACCAAGACCAGTGAGTGGTGAACTCGCAAAGCAACCGCTGGCTTGCTTTGTCCACCAAAGATGTACTGATAGTCATAAAGACCAAATTCCTGGTCCACATCATGGTATTTGGATGGTCAGTTGCGAGGGCTACGTTATACCCCTGTTCATCTTCCCGAAAAGACTCAGACTCAATACGAAGGGTTACATGAAGTACCCGAAAGAGTCAGTGTTGCCCTGGATTCAGGAAATGGCCGCTAGAATGCCGTACCTATGGCAGCAGGACTCTGCACCCTGCCATACAATCAGGAGGACCCACTCTTTGCTGTCAGACAATTTCTTCGATCACATCACTCCGAACATCTGGCCTTCCAACTCCCCAGAGGTCACCCCCCTGAACTATTATAATGTGTGGACCGTGGGTGAGAGAGAGACCAACAAATCACCGTGCACAACCAAAGTGCACACCACAGTTAAACAGGGGGACCGTCGAGAGGGCCTGCAGAAGATTCCGCCGCAGCCTGGAGGCCATAGTTTTGCTTAACGGCGGTTTCATCGAATAAAATGAATAGGGCAATCATTTAACATTATATATATATATATATATATATATATATATATATATATATATATATATATGGATAAAACCACAGTAATAGGACTAATTTTATATGTGAAACCAGGTTTCTGCTGTTGTTGGTCCGTACCATCTTTTTGAAATTGATTAACTGGGGGAGTATGGAAAGGTAACATAATATTTGTCACATCTGTTTTCCTTATAATTAGCTGGGGAGTAATAGATGGTTCTGGCTTTATAGTGACACTTTTCTATGAACGTAAGGTGATATTGCAGTTCAACGCATGTTTGGATGATTGTATTAATTTCGTCTTGCAAGAAACAAGGATCACAAATGCGATATGCTCTCAGGAACATGGAAGAAACTACAGACCTTTTAACGGATACATCGTGACACGAGAAATATCGCATTTGTGATCCTTGTTTCTAAATTTATATTTTCATTTCACCTAACGTCAGCACTTTTTTACGAAACTCATGGAAATAACCTCATTGGTTTTCGCTAAATATTTTGTTAGATACAAATCTAGTCCAAACATGATTAAAATACGAATAAACAGGCTTTAAGAAGTATTAGATATAACTAGACACCAAAACATATTTGTAGCCTACTTATTTTAGCTATCACCCACTTTTCTAGTTACATTATATTGGCATTATGACATGCCGCTTACATTGTTTACAAACACATTTGTACGATAGATACTCTTTTTTTCGATTTTTATTATAACCAAAGTTTTGTGTTGAAACTATAATTTGTAGGTAATGCATAGAGTTACCAATCCTATTTATGGTCTATGCTTTATATAACTTCCTACAAGTATGAGGCAAACCTTTTATGGGAAATTTGAATAAAGAACGGCGATTCTCAAAAAAAATGTAATTTTAATAAACAAATGTTATTTTAAAAAAAATGAAAAATGTAATTTGAATAAAGAACGGTTATTCTTAATAAAATGGAAAATGTAATTTGATTAAGAACGGTTATTTTTAAGAAATGTAATTTGAAAAAGTAACAATTATTCTTAAGAATTATAAGTTAAATAAAGAAAGCTTATTCTTAAGAAAATGTAATCTGAATAAAGAACAGTTATTCTTGAGAAAATGTAATTTGAGTAAAGAACGGTTATTCTTAAGAAATATAATTTGAATAAAGAACAGTTATTCTTAGGAAATGTAATTTGAATAAATAACTGTTATTCTTAAGAAAGTGTAATTTAAATAAGGAACGTTTATTTTTAAGAAAATGTAATTTGAGTAAAGAAAGGTTATTCTTAAGATAATGTAATTTGAATAAAGAACGGTTATTCTTAGAAAATGTAATTTGAATAAAGAACGGTTATTCTTAGAAAGTGTAATTTAAATAAGGAACTAAAATTTGAATAATTAACCACAGCGCTCATTATCCTCCGTGCAGACGACGCGGATGACGGACGAGGTGGCCTAGATAGAGCTTCCCCAAAAGTCTAAAATAGTGGCAAGATTGTATTCGTTATGTGCAGTAACTGTGAACTTGCAAATTTTTAGGTTTTATGCTAAAAGTAATATTAGTAATAAAAGTCAATAACTAGAAATTAAGGAAATAACAAATAAACCTCAAAATGCTGTCTGCAAACTTAGAACGGAGTATAGAATAAAAAAAAACAAACCAATCTGTACAGACAAAAAATACAAGGATGATATAAAAGGTGTTAAAGCGGCCAATGAGTAATAACCAGACTTAGTAAATAAAACATGTCACTTTTATGTGCGGGTTGGGTGGGGCCTGGAAGTGATTAACCCTATTTGCATGTAGTTTAATTGAATAACGAACACTTTGATTACAGAATTGGGTCCTGGAATGGATTAAATCCGTATATCGAAACTCCACTGTACTCCCATATTCGAGAACTCCTCTTCCATGGGAAGTGATGGGTATTTTTGAACTCCAAACCTATTTGTTTTCTTCTACGATCTCCGAAAGTTAACGAATTGTAGGCTTCAAATTATTTTCGCAGGAAATTAAAACTGAAAATTTCGAGGAAAAACTTCCTGCAAAAGTTTTAGAAGGTTGTGAAACTATTATCGCCAGAGGAGCCATAAAGCCTGAAGGAAAATATCCTCCGGAATGTTAAATAACAAATCTAAACGAAACTAACATTTAAAAGACAAATAAGAGACGTGCATCAACTATAAAGCACTGATGAAATTGGAAGCGGCTAATTATTGACTGTCCCTGAGTAGAACCAGTCTCAGTCAGAGAGTTGAGGGAGGGGGTAGTGGGGATAACATAACCCTATAATAGGTTTCAATAATAAATGAATCGAGTTATTTGCTGGGTTTCGAGGGGTTGGTGTTGAGTAGCATGGCCTAAGTTGAGATACTGGCGTGAATTTATCAGGCTTTGTTGATTTTTATTTTGTTAAGGTTTTCTGATGGCGATTTTGGTCATTATATAAAGAAATCTGACGATCTTGAACCGAATGGGCTAAGATAACCCTTCGGACGGTCTGTGACATTCGTATGTCGGAATCCCACCCCCTCCAAAATGAACCTTCGAAATCAAGCATTTTTTTTCACCCCAAAATAAAATATTGCCAAGGGCGTTTGCTGGCAGCTCTTCTAAAACTTGTCATTTTTCATTACTTTCGTCTTTTTTCCAAAATGATTCGTTATGTCCTCGGTGCTGACACCCTATTATATATCAAGGGCTACGTGTAAAGCCAAATCACCAATTCTCCTAAAAGAAACGATCCTATGACTCGGGTAATGGTTGCCAGGAAGAGAGAATATTAAACAATATTCCTCCTTTTAAAGGAGGGAATAAAACTGATCCATCGATAAACTCATTATGCAAAGAATCCTCCCCCCCTCCTTTTTCCCCGACCCTGATTAACTACTGACTTGTGACGTCATTCTCTCAGTGGGGTTGAAAATTATGATCTGGAATAATGTCAGGTATAAAAAATGCATAATAATACCTAATCCCTAATTGAGAATTGATTGCACTCTCATGAAGATTCGATAAGCAATAAATTGTGTCGCTAAGTGCCAATTATTTTAATTAAATCCAGCAAATCTTAATGATTCGCTTTCCCACCATTCTCCTCTGTCCATAACCTTCAATTATTGGAAAGATCCGATGAGGCAGTCAGTCACCTTGTGGAAGAACCGCCGCGAGCGAATGACGGCTGACACGTGCTCATCGACAATTGCAAGTGGGGAACCTACACATCCAATTGTTAGGGATTATCGCTTCTTTCTTTGCGGTACAAGGGTCATTAACTGCCAATTCTTGACACATTGAGACAACTGGATGGAGACTGTAGACAATACGAGAGAACCTCAATATGTAGAAGTTTTGATTGGTAATCTTTCGTGGAAAGGCTAATCGCGCATCGTCTGGATTAGTCATTTTTAACAGTGGGTTTTTTACAACTTTTTGACTCCCTGTTGATTTAGCTTCGACTCATTTTTTATATAGTTTTTGACTCTTTTGACTCCCTTTTTTATTCAGTTTCGACTCTCTTGTGATTTAGTTTTGACCCTTTTGATTAGTTTTTACTCTTTTGATTAGTCTTGACTCTCCTTCGACTCTCTTTTTGATTGTTTTGATTCTCTTTCGATTCAATTGTGACTTTTTTAATCCCTTTTAATTTTATAAAACTCTTTAGTGCAATAGCTCTAATGCAGGAGTCGGCAACCTTGTTCTGCATAGGGGCCAGGCCCCATGTCGGTGAACGGATGGCGGGCCATATCTATCGCCATTGTTAATAAATAGAGGTAATAATAGTGCATAATAAAATTTGACATACATTTAAACACTATTGTATCTACCGAACAATATAAATAATGATAATAATAATATTTTTATTTTAAGTAGTCTTTTCTGAGTTTATAGTAGTAATTTACCTAGTTCTTTACACCTAACCTTAATTCCTCTACGAGATCCCTTAAAATCGTCTCCTGTAACAGTAGAATCATGCATTTTGTGATTAATCATACATAATTATTCATGGTTGTTACAACTGATTTATTTCTGCTTTTAACAATCGCCGCAAAAAAAAACAGGAGGGGATATTTTACCAGAGTAGGACACTTTTGGGCTCTCGCCACAACAGAGTCATTTCTCCTGATAGCTGATCATAGTTTTCCGAGCTTCCCTGTCAGCGGTTGTTTTAGAATTCTAGGAGGTGGAAGACCTCCATTTACACACACACACACACACAATCCCCGGCTTACGGGCAGTTTTGAGATATTTTTCACATGGTTTGGGGGGGTGGGGTGATTTTGGGTTGCGGGTTGCATCTGGTCCGCGGGCCAATTTGATATATTTTTTCGGAGTTTGTGGGCAAGATGATTTTGGTTTACGAGCCGTATGTTGCCGACCTTTGTTGTAAAGAGTAATTTATTAATCAATTTTGAGTTGCTTTATCGAGGATTGGCAAAGATAGAAATATCTCTGTACGCCACGTGTCAATCCTCGCATATCCTGCACCCACAATAGGACCTACTGTTTCTGTCCACTAGGAACTAAGAGTAATCCAACGAAGGCATCTCCACCCTAAAATTGTGCTGAGTTGCTCGTAAATAAAGAGATGAAGTAGGGAGAAGTGAAAATGTGGGGAAACTATATACGAGGTCTACAAAAAGGAGACTAATAGACTTGTAAAGATGATATACAAGTGTGTTAGGGTGTGAGAAAACTAGGAAAAAGGAGGTAAAAAATATGTCGATTGTGTGAGAGAAAAATGGCTAAATTACGACGAAGTGGATCTTTATGTGCATTTCATTATCCCAGATCTCGCCTTCCAAACTCCCTCCATGCAAACCTGCTATACATACATCCCTTCCCTCACAACCTCTCCCCCATCTACACCTGTTATTCACAATAGATCTTTCCTCTCAAATTCCCTGCATACACAGTTGTCATACCCACCTCCACTACTCACTAAACGCTTACATGTACAAGTGATTTATAAAACACCCACATCTCTACCTCCACCTCTCCCCCCATGTACACATGTCAAACAGAAACCACACTTCCTCACAAACCTCATACATACACTTCGTCATTCACAATTTTCGACCCCTCATAAACCTACTCCATAGACATCTGTCATACACAACCTCCCCACTCATATACCCGCTCAATGCACATCTTTCATACACAACCCCTTTTCTCACAAATCACACCCCTGAACCCCCATCATAATTGCGGTATGCACCCCCATCTCTTGCTTCACTCGCAACACAAACCATGCACACAAAACACGCAACCTCACAAACCCTCTTCATGCACACCTAGCATAGACAACATATACTATAATGTGTAAGTACGATGTAAGGTGACCTATCTCATCCTGTATAGGTCAATACTTGTATGATCTTGCCCTAAACGCCTACAACGCCTTTATACAGCACCGGGAGGGGGGGCGGGGGCATGTGGAAAGGGGGTGTGACCTGCGGGGGGAGGCGAGCTCGAATGCGAGCTGCAGAGGGGGTTGCTACATTGAATATGTGGTGCAGGGGGATTCGGGAGCTGCAGGGGGGGAAGGGCGTCCAATGCGAGCTAAATGCGGGTTTGCGATCCCAATGCGCGCTGCAGGGGGGAGGGGGGGGGGGTTACTACCTCCAAAACTAGTTGTATTTGTCTTCTTCCTGTGGCCCCTCCCTGACATCCTACCAAAAAATTCATTCTCATAAGTCCTGTTTCTGTCTCTATGCACGAACGCGTCCTTGTAGGCTTTTAATAGGCCCGAGCGCCCGAATTTACTTTTACGCTCTCTCCTGATATTTGCTTCGCCTATTATTTACCCTTCACTAATTTTTATCTGGTCGGAAATGCCCTCGTTGGTTACTAGTTTCCTTTTTCCCACTAAGGGGTTGGTAGATGTACGAGTAGCATGCGGAATTATGCTACAGCTGACATTTGACTGAATGCATCCATTCCCGGCTTTAACGTCTCCCGGGGTGTTTGTTTTCATTATAGGAGTTTGTTTGTTATGCATGGTTGTGTACCGCCCGCCTGGTTTCGTGCACCGCAACTAAGCCTACTATATATGTAGACCACTCGAGCTATAAATCTGCGCATTTTCACTCCCCTAACTTCCACACTTAATGAAACTGAACTCATAAACTTCATGACGGATGCTCTCTTAGTTTTTCTCTTTTTAGGTTTAAGTAAATGATATCTATAATAAACTATTATTTTATTCAAAAAACAGCTTACAACGGAATAAACTTCTAAAAGGTACGAAACCTCCCTAATAATAGTAAATAACATTTACTAAAAGACACCTCCGAACATTTTGAAAACAAAAATAAAACGTTTTCGCTAAAGATTGCTAAAAAAACGAAAATAAATAACGAAAGAGTATTGAAAGAATCAAAAGATTGAAGACGCTATTTCGGAATCACTAATGAAGACAAAATATACACTGAATTCAATCCTGAAACCCTCCGCAAAATAACTCCAAGGAATCGGCGAGGGAGAGGGAGAACAACGCATTTAGTAGCCAAGGTACATAGTATGGCTGATGCAAAACCGGAGGTAGGTCTGCGCGCGGCCTAATGTAGCCACTGGGGAACGCCGACTTAGCTAGCCAGTGGCCAACGTGGAGGTAGGCCTCTAAAGAAGATTTGCATATTGTATTCTTTCTGATGCCTTATAAGAGGATCTACGTCGTCTCTTAGTAGCTCGGACACGAAGCTGATTTTGAGGTAAATGGACATAAAATGCTGTTGTCTTATTTTGTCAACCTAAAATGTTTTTACGATTCACCGGTAAATCTTTCGGATTTACATTACTATTTGTGCCTCTTATCTTCATTTTTTTTTAATATTAATATATTCTTTTGAATATTTCAAAGAAAATATTTGCATACATTAGCATTGAAAAATTCATATGTTCACGGAAGGCGTCTATGTTGAAGATGTGGAAATAAAATAAACCGAAAAGATGGCTTAAATATTATACAGTACATTAGATGTAAAATATATATAATTTATTTATACGCCTTTAGGTCTTTATTTTTACACTTTCAGTAAATATAATTTTATAATAAGCAATTCTTATGCAGGCCTAGGGACGCCCAGAGTATTGACAAGCTCTCCGTGAGGTTTATATTTCGGTTCTAAACGTGGAGCTTGGAAGGCGTCTCTCGAGAATTATGCCAGTGTCCGTAACATTAAAGCAGACTTGAGTGACCGTGAGGTTGAAAACCACATGAGACCAGGAAATTTTGGAGTGAGAGGAAGCACGTTCGCAGGAAATGATGTGGAAAGATACCATTTTCTTGCGCATTTTAGTTTTCTTTTCTTTCTTTTTACGAAGTCGCGAGGTCGAGTTTTCTCTTTAGAGGCAGAATAGACAATTTGTTGGGTCTCTGCTTCCAGAGATTTGAAGGCACACATTGATCGTTGGGGCATCTTGCTGGGTTTAACGATGATTCGCCTGATTAGTAACTTGCAGGGGGACTTTAATAACTTAGCTAAAAAAAAAAAATCCCCCGGAGGCTTTTAATAGACCCTCCCCGTCCGGCTATATCAGATTGGTGCGGTTTGCCTTTGCTTCTTTATCCTTTTCATTGTCTCTGATGTTTTTTTGTAGCCACTTTCATCTCTCTGCCCCCCCTCCCCCCCCCCACACACACACTCGCACTTTTCTGGCCCTTTTCACTGAGTAAGAATATCTTGGTTGTTTATCCCAGCTTCTCCTTTATCGCTGATTAAAAAAGGCTCGTTATTATGGTCACTAGCTTTGTTATTCCACAGTTCGGAAGATGACGAGAAATATCAGTTATTTTGAAATGTACGAGGCTGGAGTATGCCGTTGCTATGGCAATCAAAGACTATTTGGTTATACCTAGGCTACGCTCCTCCTTCACACCAGTGACTGCAAGCAACAAGCCTAATAGAAAGCTCCTAAAACAGATTTTTCAAAAGCCCGGGGCCAAATAGACCTGAGTTGGTTGGAACTGGGGGAATGGGGTCTAGGTCCGCGTGAGGCAAAGCAGGGTGTTGCTTTAGCGTGTCTCCTACCGACCAGTTTTTTTATTAGCGTGTATCACACCGGGATATTGATAGATTTGGTTTTGGTTTAGGCATTCACCCAGAAAGCATAACCTACCATTTTTTTTTAATATAATATTTAAGAATACGACGAAAAAAACTTAAAAAGTCAATGCGAAATTTTTCAAAATGAGTAAACTTATAAATAAGCCTTAAGTAAAATGCAATTTTAATATTTTATGATTTGAGCGAAGCTGCACCATTTTTGTTGAAAGTGTATTTTTAAAGCAGATTTTAAAATGTCTAATATCAAAAATAACTAATCTAATTTTTCATGTTTACTCTATTACAGATATATGAAAAAGTAGGATACAAAAAGTGGTAGGACACACGCTAGAGCAGCGCCGAAAGAGGGAGTCCTAATTATTCGACTTCACCCTAGACAAATGGCATGAGCAAAAATCCTAATTAAAATGTGCTTTTACGGGTGCCTGAGGACCTAGGGTTGGGGATGAACCTGGATGGGGGGTTGGGGACAGGGGAGGAGGAATGCATCCATAATGAGACAGCGATTTGGAAAAATTGGTTAAAATTGAGCTCATTATCGCGGAAATGTGACTCTCCTTTTTGTTTCGCTATGGGATTCTCCGACAATTTATGAATCAATGTCAGTTTTCCTCTCGAAATAGGTACCAAATTAAATAACAAAAAATAAAACAACAGACATACCAACAGCAACAGCGACAACAAAAACAATAAAATTTACTGGAGGCGACTTAATAAGTCAAAATGACTCTTAACGAAGGAATATAGAGAGAGAAAAAATAAAATATTAGCTCTAATATTTTAATTTGCCTTGGCATATTTTCATAGGAAATGTTTTGTTCAGTAACAAAAATTAACGACGTGTTTTCTCAAACAGTTTCTTCCACCTAATTCTATGAAGAAAGCGTTTAAAAATTACATTATCTCCACATATTCTTCCCAACTAAAGAACTTCAGAGAGTTAACCGAAGCAAAAACATCAACGATGTAAAACAACGGTGAAGCATAACCTCCACCAAACTCTCTTGACGGAGGTAAACATCAAGGCAGAAGAATTATTCCATAATTGAAATATCTTTTTAAGAATTCGTCTCTTATCTTAGCTCTTTTACTGTTTATTGCCTCCCAAAATATGCAGTCTCTATTTTCATTATATATATATTTTTTTGTCCTACTTTATTTACTTCTATTTATAATAAATATACTTCCATTCTCGCACCTTCTGGAACACCTAAATTTTATAAGCATTTGTCCATATTTTAATCTTTTATATTTGAAGAAGGTAAAACTTCCACTCTATTTATAGAGTTTGAAGAACCCTATTGACCATGGTAATAAAAATGTATATAGTCATACAATTAGTTACAATTAGCGTTGAAAATGTTGAACAAAAACAATGGTACATATCAGTTTATCGGCAAAGACAAGAGATAGTGTTTCCCCAGCAAATAAATTCTACAAGGAGTTACAGGGAAGTAGGAAAACCTTAAAAAACTTACGGCCACTTAAGGAGATTGACATATTTGTTTACCTATTTCCATACATACGAGTTGTCCCAAAAACTTCACCGCAATGTTCTAATGCGATAGGGTATAATTTTGTCACCGATTTTTTAACCATATCGACGCTTGTACTTTTTCTATTCGATAGTAATTTCCAATAGCGGTTGTGGAGAATGTTTTAGCCTCTAGTTTCCATCCATTTCAACGCGTTGGATTTTATTTCTGTCTTTATATCTTCAATGCCGTGTGGATTGTTTTTGTAGACATTCTGCTTGCCAGAGCCCCACAAAAGAGAAGCAAGGGGCAAGTATTGGAGAACGCGGTGGTCATTACCCTTTCGAAATGATTCGTTCTCCAAGCACTCCTTCCAAAAGAGATAAAAGTTAGATTCGCAGTAAACGCCAGCTTGTTGAAAATATCCAGAGCTACGTTTTTCCCTCATTTAGTTTGTCAATAAATACAGATAAGATATAGTCACAATGTCTTTCATTATTAATTATTCTAAATAAAGAATATTAAACATTAATTTTGGGGGTGGAAAGAGTAACATCGACACTAGCTTTCGTTGATGCTTCACTGGCATTTCCTGAGTTTCATTGGAGTTTTCAGAACACTAAACTCTCATATTTTGAGAGTTTCAGATAAAACCTCGCTTCGTCGGAAAATAATGTTAAATCTAAAACGTCCTCCCCACGTTGTCCAATAAAATTAGAAAACCATTCAGTATTATAAAAACCTTCCACACTCAGAAATTTGTAATCCGTGCTGAGTCATATTTTTATATTGATATAGTTTTAGTTCGTTCCTTACAGCTCTATAAAGTTTTCCCGTAGCTCAATTCATAATGCTGGGCTATTTTTCTTTATTTCATTTCTTGAACTCGCCAATAATTATCGATCAGAAATCTCAGATAACTTGTCCTCTAAAACTTTATTGGGTCGTCCAGTTCTTGCAGCATCTATTACGGATCCGGTTTCACAGAATTTATTAATCCAATCTCTTCCTGTGTTACGATTTAGCACTTGTCTATCGGTAAAGCGATTTGGGAATCTACTTTAACAGATTCAGTGTATTTGTCGTTACTTCGTAAAACAAATTCCACTCCAAAAAACTTTTTTCCGATGACAGCACTATCAGATGTGCAGCCATTTGATAAATAAGATATTTGATGCCGTGCACTAACAATACACATTACTTGTGTATTTGTACATCGTCATGAATCAGGCTTCATAAGGATTTTTATTCTTCATTTCTACTTTTCACTGCAGAGAAAATTTTAATTGGAAAAAAGGTAAATTTGAAAACTGTGGAGATACTCACCCTGTACTTTCATCGCCCATTTATTGTATAGAACAGCTAGGTGAACCTTATCCCATCACACTGAAGATTTCCTATAGAAATAACGAAACGTTCGTGCACACTGAATAAATACCACATATATTTAAAGCATCATGTATGTGTTCATCAAGAACAATCTGGGAAAAAATCTTCTATAATAATACATAATAATTTAACTTTGATAAAAAAAATCCCCTAAGAGAGTAATTATTGTGTAATTATTGCTCTAAAATGTTGAAAATTTCCACCATAAATTTTGAGACCCGCTAAATCATCTCAAACTTTTGGAGAGAAGTTTTGAAAGTTTAGGACAGTTTATTTTTATTTAAATAATACACCATTTCGTTCATTAATGGTACCCAAGATGCAAAATTTTATCAAAAGATAACCAAAGATTACCCTTTAGCGCCCCCCCCCCTTAAAAAAAACAACATAAAAATACAAAAATGGGGGTTTACGAAAAATGCGTTAGGCTTAATTTCGGTCTAAACGCGAGAAAAGGTGAAATAATATTAAGATAAATGGAGAAAGAAAAGAAGAAAGATGAATAGAAAAATAGGATTAAAAAGAGGAACAAAGATTTATACAAGAATTAAGTCCTAATGCTCCTAAGTGTCCTGATATCATTGTGTGAATACTTAACAAATACCTTAATGGAATAACAGAAGTATTTACACTATAGGCCGATTCACCAGCTCTTCCACATTGTTGGTGTAACTAGAGACAGTGAGAAAGGGATTAAATTACAATGGAAATTATTTAGGAAACAAATAAAAAAACATTAAGTCAAACCTCGAGGTATCCGATCAAATTGCCACAAGGCCTATTTCTCTCTCATCCCAACATTTCTTGACGTAGAAATCTATTCATTATCTTGACGCTTCATTATTGAAGATAATTGCTTGTAACGGATACACACAACAAAGACAATTTGTCCCAAGAAAAATGGTTTTAATGATCAAGGACTTAATGTTCACGAAATGAGACTAAAATCAATTAATAAATACCTCACAAATAGTAGAGTTTAAGGCTTCCCTGTAAACATTGCTTTGACGATGTTAAATGCAGTTTCCATGGCATACATGGCGCTTGCGAGAGAGTGCAGCGACACATCTAGTATGGCAGCTTGCTTCAAATATTTAGGAAAAAGTAGGAACTAGTTCTAAACAATTAAGGTTTTAATTAATTGATATATTTATTTCTAAGTTGAAGACGAACGGGTCATCTCTGCTAGAATTATTTTGAATGGGGGAGTGGTAAACTTAGGGAAATTGGAAATTTGCGGAGATCGAGAGTAGTCCAAATAGGAAACCTTCTGTGGGTACTAAGGGAACGGAAGGGTGGGGCTATAATTCACAACTCTCCAAAACCTTCCCCTGCCCGCAAAAGCGATAGGTTCTTAGTTGGAGAAAGAAGGTGATACATAAATAAAAAGAAAGTTAGGTGGCAGCAGGCGGTAAATGTAATAATCTTGAATAATTGTTTATCAATTTATTAGTTATCTTGTGAATTAACTTACACACACTTGAACAATTATATTAAGTGCATTGTGAATTGACGAGCTGTTTAACAAAGTTATTCAGACGATTGTTAAAGGCATTTATGGCAGGACTGTCGACATCTTAAGGAAAGCATTCCAAGAATCGATTATTTTATAACAAAATAAGTTGTTTGTAAGATCTGCAGGGCTGAAATTGCTTACTTTAAGATTTTAACTGTTTTACCTTCTCTGCTCCTTCAATATACAGTAAGCGAAACAAGCAAGTCTGGTTCTAATGTATCAAAACTTTTGATATTTTGAAACCCCTCGGGAATCTGACCAAAACCTGGGGTCTTCTAGTCGTAAAAGTTCGAATCTTAGATTTTCTTTATTACTCTTCTTAATGCAAGAGCATGTTTTGTGACACAAACTCAAACTCTTTCTAAAGTAATTGTATATTTCTACAGGGTGATCAAGATTCAACGGTGTACTTCACTTAAGGATGAATTCAGGATTTATACGGTAGAATGGCGATATCCTATAATTTGAATTCAAAATTTCGGCCAATATAAAGAAGGATTCTTTTAATAGCCTTTTTAGCCCCTACAAAATATTGTCTGGCAAACTTTAAATCAATGCAGATTAAAATTCCGAGCTCTAGCTCATGCGGTGTGCTATATAAAGTTACCTTTATCCTAATCATTAAATTTCAGTATCTAGAGGGAAAATGTACTAGGGTTAGAACATATTCTCTCTTTGTCCCTCTTTCTCAAATTTTGAAAATTGGGCAGAATATCCACCGAATATTAATGACCCAATCACTCATTTATTCCCAACTCTGGACAAACGACGGAAGGGGGAATGGATGAGATAACCTTTTAATGTATTTCCTTTGACCTGGGTTCCACGCCGTTTTTGAAACGGGAGCCAAAGACAATTCATATGCCAGCCAAATAAATAGCCAATACAGCGAAATCCCCCAAGAATAGCTACGGAATAGGCAGAAACTGACATAAGATGATATTCTGTCCAGGCCAATTGCATATTCATGCCCTGGACTGCAGAGAGAGATCCAAATTTAGGATTCTTTGAGGAATTTCAAAATTGAGCAAGAATATAAAGTTATTTCCAAGTTCGTTCCAGAGAGAGAAGTTCTCCCAAGGCTTCTCAGTCTCTCCAAGGAACTTAGAGTCGCAAGGAACTTGAGGAACAAGAAACTTCGTCCCAAATGGCGGAATTACCCGAGTTACGAGACGAATATTCTGTTCGTTTTATCGGAAGTTTTGGACTTAGGGATACGGTCATAGTATGGCAGAGGTTACGGATGGTGTCAGATTGGTGGTGGTGGTGGGGGAGAGATATAGAAAGCAATGAATAAATATTAGGGGAGAATTTATGAAAGGAAATGAAGCTTGTATAATTCAATGAGAGAAGAGTCACTCTGGATGATGAGGGAAAAAAGAAGGAAAATAGAGATTGAAAAGACAGAATAAAACGGAGAATAATAGAAATGTTGCATAGTGCACCCTGCCATCTTTTTACGAAATGGGGTAAGGGGCTTTTTTTTACTGTCAAAAATAAAATAACTTTGGGTAGTAGCAATAGTGGTAATAATATTAGTGGTAATCAGAATAATAAAATATGCCCTGAAAATCCATCGTTATACTAAGTGATATTTTAATTAAAAGAAAAATATAAATGGAACCAGGGAAATTGGGTAACCGTTGATGGCATTTTCATTTAATGGTAAAAAAATTAAAAGGGTGGATAAAGGAATAAAACAGAAGCTAAATAATTAAAAAAAATAAGAATGATGAAAAATGCAATGAGGTTATATACCCCCCCCCCCCACAAAACTTCATACAATGGATAGAGGTACTCGAAAGTAAGAACTTACCTGCATGGGGGTGCTCTTAGAGAGGGGGGAAAGGAACCTTGCAATGCAAGCTGCAAATTACCCTGCAAATCACCGTGCAAATCACCCCGCAACTCACCCCCAGCTTGCAAGTGGTGAGGAAAGTCTGTTGCCTCCATTAGCCCTATTATGAAAGCGTCGGTTAACCCTCGGAGCGTTCAATTTGGGGTTTTGGAGGGTAATATGACCCCCCTTCATCCCCACTATTCAAGGTTAATCTCCACGTCTGTGGTCTTTGTCAGTCTTAGCTTTTTTCATTATCTTTGTTTTTATTATTTATTCGCCCTTTTCCTTTATTTTTCCATCCCAATATATTCCTTGTTTCCTCTAATTGTTGGGAATGGTTCAGAGCAATGACGCCTCCCTGCGGAAGACCCGCTTGGATCTGGTCGTTTGTAGTTATTTCTGACAAGAAGCCAGGTCAGGGAGGCACGTTTGACCTCATTTCTGGTAAGAAGCCAGGTCAGGGAGGCACGTTTGACCTCATTTCTGGTAAGAAGCCAGGTCAGGGAGGCAAGTTTGACCTTTTGCTTGGTAATAAGATTAGGAGGAACTATGCCCAGTAAACACCAGGGAAGGGGGGTCGAATATTCGATTACACGAGTGAGAACGTTATCAAAACCCAAACGAACTCCCTCCAAAAGTACTCAACTTTGACCGAGTTTCTATTTATCAATTGAAAGCAACTACTTCCTCTTTGTCTGTCTCTGCATCTTTCTACATGTCTGTCTCTCTCTGCCACTCTCTCTCTCTCTCTCTCTCTCTCTCTCTCTCTCTCTCTCTTTCTCTCTCTCTCTCTCTCTGTCAGGGCAGAATCAAGTTGATGAATATTTCAACACCATTTCCATATTTGAAGGCCGGGGATTTTATCGTTTCCCCCCACTCCACATGCACCCCTAACAACTCCAACTCCTCTCCCAGAGCTTCCACATCACCCCCTCCAATGGAACTGGGGGAGAGACTTTTCCTCTCCCTGATATCAAGCTCTGTCGTTCACAGGATGCAGAGAAAGATATACCTTTGAAAACCTTAAAAATTAACCTGATTAACTGCGGTTAGGTTAGATTATATTTGGTTTGGTTAATTTATTTGATTAAGGATGGGTTAGCTAAGGTCAAATAGGTTGACTTAGGTTATAATTTACTTGCTTATGTTATATTTGGCTAGGTTAGGGTAACTTTGGCTTGGTTATATTGTATCAAGCTAGCTTAGGGTAATTTGGCCTTTATTTATGTTATATTTAGCTAGGTTAGGTTAGGATAGGTTACGCAATGAGTATCCACCTTCACACGGGATCTCGCCCACTTGGGGGACTCTCCTCATCTAGACCAAGCAAGTGATTGTATCCTGGCACTGCCTCTCCATCAGTGCCACGCGGAGTGACTTACTTGGCATGGCTGAAGAGTGCCCCCCTCAGGCCCGACCGATGCTCTGTGAAACCGGCTATTCATTGATATACTAACCGCATACCATCACTTCGTATATTCCTTACGAGGTTAGGTTAGGTTAGGTTATACATTTTATGTTGTTCTGACAGGTTGAGTCAGAATGGTATATTTATTAGTTTCTTCCGCTTAATTTGTTCTTATAAATTGCAGAAGGGTAAATGATATTTATAACTTTATTTATGTTTTATTGATAGGTTTAATTTCATTTATGAATGATTTAGATTATATTATATTTTTACACGGTTGAAATTTAATTTTGAAATTGGGTGAAAAAGATTAGAAAGGAAATTCACGTCGAACTTAGGTTAGATTACCATTATTCCGGACCCGATTTGTAGGCTTAATGTCGTCAAATTGACCTGGGCAGTTATTTTAATCTTACAATTTGAAGCTTCTGAGTGTGTGAAGGAGATGTCTTAACCATATCCCACATCAAGACCATAAGGTAGTGGTTCCTAACTTGGTTCATACTCACACACCCTGCTAAGTATCAAGAAGTTAACCTTGGTTCCACCGTTTTAAAAGAATTAAAAATAGTAATAATCGAGTCATTGTGTTTTTGATTTTGATTTTGATTTTACATATTTATAGATTTTGAAACACCCCCTCTCCCTGGGGGAGTGCTATGGCTGCGGCACTAGATTTTGTCCTCGACATTTAAAGCGAAAGTTTGTACGTAGAGATCTTTAAATAAAGTGGTGGAGAGATAGGAAGTGAAAAGAAATGGAAGGTATGGAGGAGATTTCTTATTTATGTGGTGGAGAGAGAGGGAGTGAAACTGTATGGAAGATAGGTTAGAGATCTCTGAATAAAGTGGTAGAGAGAGTGAAAGTAAAAATGTGTGGAAGATGTACACATAACTATAAATCTTTTTATTATCAATAGGGCCTCAATGAAACGCATTTTGGTGTTTGGGGCCAAGACACGAAAGATTCTAGATGTGACCACCCTGTTTTCTCTTCCACACCAGAAATGCCTTTGCAGGTGTGCTAGGGGTCGATTGCGCTGTTCTCATTGCTCTTTGTGAAAGTTGATATTAAGACACGTAAATTACCTATTGATAGGTGTTTATGGGTGTTTTAATAAGGATTATGTCAATATTATTAGGACATTTTAATAAATTCTTCAATTTCAGTGTTTTTTCTTTTAAAAAGTGGTAAAGCTAAAGACCACTAAAAAGAATTATAAAATTATTGCATTACTAACAGAAGTAGGCCACTAAGAGAAAGCTTTAAAGGTGAAAGTGACGACTACTCTTGATAATCTTTTATTAACTCTTAACAATGGAAAAAAGATTTATACCTTTAGCCTCAAATGGAAAATTAATTGTGGTATTAAAAAGGATAACAACTTCAAAAAATGGCAGATTATTTTAAAAGAAACTACTGGCTAATTAAATAATATCTATAGAGCAACTTAAACGTGAATTGGGTAAAGAAAATAATGTAGTATCTTGAAAACTAAGAAGAATTGAATGTGAAGTTGATTCACAAGGTTGCAGACTAAGAAATTGACTTAATTTGACCCATTAAATAAGGGAAAATCGTTTCAGGTGGGCACTGAAATATTTTATTTGCAATGCAGATAATTAGAAATGGGTGAGTAACAATTTATATTAATATCTTTTAATAACTGGGTTTAATTACTGATAAAATTCCATACTTTAAAATTTCTATCTTTATTTCTTTGCAGGTTTGTTTCAGCCATGAATCCGCCTTTGAGGTAGTGTGACAGCGTAGTTTGTGAAAAAAACGTGTCAATGAAGAATTCCATCCTTGTTGTGAGTACGTTAAAAGTCCAACAACTGTGATAATCTTGTCCATAATTAGTGGTTAATTTACAGGCAGGCTCTCGATTGTTGAAGTTACTATATGACAGGATCAGCAGAAAAAAAGTTTGAGAAACAAGACTCATTCCTCTGATACGTCACTGGTTTTAATGTGAAGAAGTATTCCATTCTATGTAGCATGAGGCACCTAGCCACACAGCAAGATCTGATCATTGCTGCAATCAAGAAATACTCCTCTAGATAGAAAATTTAAGGGAATAGCCAAAATAAAATTTAAAGCAAAATCAATAAAAAACAAAGCAAAATTAATAGAAGGTCTAATAGAAGACTGAAACCATGATGAGGTAAAAACCGATTGCTGTAACTCAGAAATGATGCCTCAATCGATTACGAAAGGTGTCCCAACTAAGTAATAAATTCGGGACATTAAGTACATGTTCAGGTTATTCAAATATACTTTCTTGTAACATAATTGCATCATTTTTCCACCGGTTTTGAATATTCGATTTCATTCCAAAAGTCTTATAATCTATTAATATAAAGAAGAAAGTGGATCACTTAGAGTGACGTAAGCTATTAAAGGATATAAAAAAATGACTTTCATCTGGCTTTTTTGAACAACTTGATAGAAATTTCCGAAAATGATGATTACTTATGAAATCCACAAAGGCTTAGTCATTGCATATCTGTACTTTTAGAAAGCTTTTCATATAACTCCGCATAAATAGCATTTATTTTATAATTCAATTTGCAATGGAGTATTGGTTATTGCATTTAAGTGACTTAAACCCGTCTCTCAAACCGTTCTCATCGATCACTTATAAGTAAGACAAACTCAGCCTAGGAACTGGGATTAGTGGAGCTTACTAAGAGTTAATTTTTGGTTCACTATTATTTTTAATAAGTATCGCTGATATAAAATGTGATTTTTTCTTAGAACCTTTGAAATCCCATTGGAAAAACTGATTAAATGGACACAAAAATTGCAACTATAATATAATATAAAGATAGATTCTTGCCTACCAACCAGTGCCTTCCCGCCTTTGCGTATCCCACAAAAACTCTGTAAGTAAAGGTCTGCAGAGAAAGTGGTGAAGAAGATGAAGTGTTAATGTGTAGAAGATAAATAGCCGTAGGTCCACTTGGGTTCGTTGATCCCCAAACTTAGAATTAAATTATGCAATGAAAGACTTCCATTACTAAATTCATATTTGCTCGAAAATGGCTATTCTGGGCGCGGCTTTCCAGGTCAGTGGCCTTTATCCGGGTTTAGCCCTCCTTTACGGTAAACGTGATTCTTCTTTTTCCACAGAGGCAGGTGAAAAAGGGCGTTTAAAACAAAATTTAAATAATTATAAAGTATATTGATAAATACTTTCAAAAATCTAGTAATTTATAAAAAGTACGTTAAAAATCTACTTTGGGGGTAATTTACAAAAAGTACGTTAGTAAATATGTTAAAGATTTACCTTTTAAAGTTGTTGTTAAGAACTGCCGAGTAGCAAATGACATCTGTACTCTCTCAGACCGGATGGGAAATTAAGGGAGAAAGCCTTTGGTCCTACACCCTGTGTTGTAGGGCCCTGTCAACGTTACCACCATTGAGTGGGGCCCCGCCTTCTGTGAGGCTGTTCTGAGGGGACCAGGTTATAGTCGAGGGAGGCTGTTGCATGCTGTGGGAATTTCTAGCACCTCTTGTGGGAGAGGTCCATGCAACAGCCAGGAAGTGCGAGTTCGATTGCAGCTTAACCTCCACCGGGATTGGATCCAAATGGGGTGGTCTCACACGAGGATTGCATCCAGATGGGGTGGTCGTGCCATGTCCACTTGAAACTAACTGATCACTCTATAACTCTTTATCTCTGCCAGAACAGTGCACCTATTTGCACCAGAGGACAGCAGGGGGGGTGGGGGCCCATTACAGGGAAGGGGTTATGGGGGCAAGACCGATCTTCTCATTAATCGTGTCCCGCCCCGCTAGGACGCTCGCCAGGAAAACACATCGCCGTCTCCCTTACGGGGCTTTTTTAATTAATTTACAGAAAGTACATTGGTAAAGAAATACGTTAAAAATATAATTTTAAGTAATTTGCATCAAGTAGATTAGTAAATAAATACATCAAAAATCTAATTTTTAAGTAATTTACATCAATTACATTGGTAAATAAATACGTTAAAAATCTAATTTTTAAATGAATCCGTTAAAAATCTAATTTTTAAGTAATTTGCAGAAAGTACATTGATTAATAAATACGTTAAAAATATAATTTTTGAGGTAATTTAGAGAACACATTGGTAAATAAATACATTAAAAAATCTAATTTTCTAAGTAATTTACAGCAAGTAGATTAGTAAATAAATACGTTAAAAATTTAATTTTTAAATAAATACGTTAAAATCTAATTTTTAAATAAATCCGTTAAAAAATTAATTTTTAAGTAATTTACAGAAAGTACAATGGTAAATAAATACGTTAAACTTATAATTTTTAAGTAATTTACAGCAAGTACATTGGTAAATAAATACATTAAAAAATCTAATTTTTAAGTAATTTACAGCAAGTAGATTAGTAAATAAATACATTAAAAATCTAATTTTAAGTCATTTACAGCAAGTACATTGGTAAATAAGTGTTAAAAATTTGTTTTTTTAAATAAATACGTTAAAAATCTAATTTTTAAGTAATTTACAGAAAGTACATTGGTAAAGAAATACGTTAAAAATATAATTTTTAAGTAATTTACATCAAGTAAATTAGTAAATAAATACATTAAAAATCTAATTTTAAGTAATTTAGAGAAAGTACATTGGTAAATAAATACGTTAAAAATTTAATTTTTCAGTAGTTTATAGCATGTATATTGATAAATAAATTCGTTGAAAATCTAATTTTTAAGTAATTTATAGCAAGTACATTGGTAAATCAATACATTAAAAATCTAATATTTAAGTTATTTACGCAAAGTTCATTGTAAATAATTATTTTGAAAAACTAATCTAAAAGTAATTTATACAAAGTTCCTGGTACATAAATACGTTAAAAAAAACATTTCTTTGTAGTAAATTCCAGAAAATACATTGATAAATAAATACGTTGAAAATCTAATCCTTAAATAATTTACAGAAAGTACATTGGTTAATAAATACGTTAATTTTCTTTTTGAAGTAATATACAGAAAAAAACATTGGTAAATAAATACGTTAAAAATATTCTTTTTAGGTAATTTACAGAAAGTACATTGGTAAATAAATACGTTAAAAACTAATTTTTAAGTAGTTTACATGAAGTTCATTTAAAAAAAAAATACGTTATAAATTTTTAAATAATTTACAGAAAGTATTTGGTAAATAAATACGTTAAAATTTACAGAAAGTACATTGTAGATAAATAGGTAAAAAATATAATTTTTAGAGTAATTTACAGAAAGTACATTGTAGATAAATAGGTAAAAAATTTAATTTTTAAAGTAATTTACACAATATACATTGGTAAATAAATACGTAAAAAAAATATTTAAGTAATTTACAGAAAATAATTTAGAAAATACATTAAAAAATATAATTGTTAGAGTAACTTACAGAAATACCTATTAATAAATACGTTAAAAATCTAATTTTTTAATTAATTTACAGAAACTACATTGGTTAATAAATACGTTCAAACTCTAATTTTTAACTAATTTACAGAAAGTACATTTATAAATATGTAACAAATATCTACATATGTATTTCACAAAGATATTTGTATCTATTAAGTGTTGACTCCCCTCTCTCGAGCGGTTCATGTAATCTACTTTGTAAACCCCTCGAGTTACATACCTCCCACACCTTTTCATTTTACTAGGTTATTTCCATACTCTTCCTCACCCCCTTTCTTTAGGGAATGCCTTCTTTGCTGTTTCACTTCTTAGTTTAAAGTAAACAACAACGATCCTAATTCACATAAGAGACCATTTTGAATTCCTTGACGAAAAAGAGCGATCGGATAATTGACACGGAAGCAAAAATGATTCTAACGATTACATTCACACGTTTCCATTAATTTTTACTAAACCTTAAACTAAATTGGGTCTAGGGTATACATGTAACTAGGTTTGTATTCGTAGCGTGAATATAAATAAATTAATCCATTTCATCAAGTAAAAAATTAAGTTCAATATAAGTATGAATTTCCAATTATTAACACAGCTGAAATTGTAAACAAAGGCGCGTCATTTTTCTGTTTGGTAAGTTCAGGGTTTCTTTTTAATTCGGTAAAAAGATTATTCGGAGGTGTGGTCACATTTGTATGTCTATCTGTCTGTCTGTTTGTGCATAAGATATCTCAAAATGTTATTGATGGCTTTTGATGAAATTATGTGGGAGGTTTGACCCTTGACCCAGGAAGAGTAGATTGGATTTGGGAACTTATCCGAATCCAGATGTAATTTCTGGATCACTTATTCCTTTTATTTACGTTGCGAGATAGAAGATTTTCGGATATTTAGTTATGTATGATCTCTATGAGTGCTTTCTTATTATTATTTCCCCACCCCCGCGTTTCCCTGCGCAGTCATTAGCTATATGTTTTATATGTTTTAGGAAAGTGCATAACTTATGGATGGTTATTACCCTCACTTTTTCACTGGTCATATCTTGTCTTATGGTAGAACTATTGTTTTTAACATATAAATACATGTATTTTGTATTTCTTGTAGTTTTCATTGGGAATGAGTTGAATAAAATTTGAGGGTACTCGGGATTCGTGCTTCCTTTATTTTTTAGGTGATTTTCTTTAATTCTAAGTGTATGTATTTATAAAACTTATATAATAAATGAAAAAATATGATTTAGATTACAAACGTACCATGCTTTTATGCATATTATTTTTTCTCAGCCTAATCTCAGTTCTGTAGTTTTCACCCGCACGGACAAACCTTTTTTCATGATATTCAATAGCATCGGGTATTTGAATATAATTCCTGTATGCAAAATTTATGAATTTAAGTATTTTAGATTTTGTGTCGCGTTAAAGTGCGTAAAACAGGTGTAACCGCGGTAGTTGGCAGCACAACCTGGGGAAATGCGTCGGAACAGGGTTAATGACAGCCGGGAAACCAAGGAAAATCAACGCCGTAGCGCGCACATTTCGGCTCCCGTCTACTCACGCGCCAAAATAAAGCGCGCCAAAACCCCACAAAGCCGTTAAGTGATTCGAGTGTGACGTCTCTTATGGAACTACATGCAAAAAATAAATAAAAATTCATTTATATATATTTGGATATATATATCTGCTCTTGTCCAGGAATAACTCTTTGTATGGATGGATTTGGAACAATATGTGCTTGAGTATGAGTATCGTTCCTAACGTGAACAGACACAAGACGTTTTTACTTTGGGAAGTAATTATTCCAGGAATTTTTCAGTTGTTATAAACTAATGCTACATGAGAGCAACTATTAAAGTGCTCTTGACGAACTCTGCAGATCGGAAAGGATTCACCGTCGAGTCTTCTTTCTTTTTAAAAGTAATGGACGATCATACTTAGGAATAAAGCGGTAAGAATTCTACCTCCCTTATGAGCCGCTAGGTTTGCTAGATGGGATTCGTTGTCCTTGGGTTGGAAAAACAACCAAATTGAGGCCAAAGGATAAGTGTTTGGGTGTAACCAGGGTGTAAGAAGAATGAGGAGGGATTGATACATATTTACCCCCCAAAATACCTGGATTTCAGTCGAGTGGAGAAATATTCAGGTGATCAAGAGAAGTGGTTTGTAACGGCTTGCATGGTAATGGTGGAAAGAAATAGAGAAAGAAGATGCTCAGTTGATTTTGATCTATCTTATTTTGGGAAATGAATCAGGCCTTAACGAGTATTGGACGGGAGGGATCGTTTATTCTTGTGTGCATTGCTTAATTTTCTTTCCCATAAGTTAAAACAGGTAAGGTACATTGGTTTAATAATTAATTATATATGTTTTAAGCATAATGACATGTTCCTTGTGAACATGTGGCTAAATTTTCCTCTTCCCCCATTAAATTTTATTCTCCTATTGATCTTTTTTCTTATGCTTCCATCAAGTGTTAATGGTTTTCCTTAGGTACCACTGTCCGCGCTCTCAATTTTGATGGCTAATTCAAATTGCTTATCTTCTGGTGCATTATCATTATTTTGGTCATTGAAAAGATTATTTCCATTGCAACTGTGAGTAGCCTTGTAATAATGATAATTCCGTTACCATTAAGAGTAATTCTTCTAGAGTTGAGAAAATACTTCGATATGGTTACGGTTAATTCAAATATTCTTCTCAAACACTGTTGTAAACAGCTTAAGGGAGATGGCCTTAAGGATAGGCATCAACTACTCATTTTCATACTTATTCCTAATAGATATATTCTTTCCTTACCATGTAGATAAGAGCTTGACATTTTTCTGTTTCACAGCGTCTTGGTTTATTGCATTAACCATGTCGCTGAGGAAAGAACATCAAAGTATCAAATTAATGGTGTTGGTGGTGGAGTTTGCAAGTACCATGTGGCATCTAAACGCCAACCAGTTATAAGCTTCCCATTCCATCTATCGCCATTCTTATCTGGGGTAAGCTGGGAGTACTCACGACTTTTCATCACTACTTGAGATGACTCTGGACTCTTTTGGACATAGTGATTTCCACTGTGACTTAGGCCTACTGATCCACTGATCATCTAGTTCTCGAGGTGTTCTAGGTACTGATGGAAATGCTCTACTTTTCAAATAACTCATTGACATCAAAAATAGGTTAGAATAAGATCTTTTGACCCTATTTCATTGTTACTGTCATCAGTTAGTATTACTGTGGGAAAGACCATCTGCAACTATTTCACATCCACCATATACAAAAGAAATGACCATTTAGTGTTCCACAAAAGTCTTGAAGTGGAGGGGGTAGTTCTTAGCTTTAGATTTAGTTATTAGTGATAGATGGTTCGTAACGCCCATTATTCTGGTCGGTACGGTACATTTGGACCGAATATATCGGTCGGTATATTTAGACCGATTTCATCAGATGGTACATTTGAGCCGTTTACTGTCCATTCTCTACTCAGTTGGAGAACTTGCTTTCGATGACGAACGGACGCAGGTTCAGGAGAGTTGCGCATCCTGAACTATCTAAGTAGGCTAGTCGTGGTGTATACCACCCGTATACCTCATTTCCTTCAAATTTACCACTGCCATTGCGAATATCTTTTCAAAATTTTGGTGGGGGAAATGTCTCACGTTGGTTATTACCCTAATTTTTAATAAATCCCCCCCCCCCCAATGTTTGTTATTCCAAGGGGTGAAGTTTTTTTTCGTCTTTTTTACGAAAATTAACGAGGGCATTTCCGCTAAATAAATTGGTGACGTTAGGGTAAGTTAAAAGCTGTGAAAAGAACACAGTCGAGTAGACAACTTGTGTATCTAGAGTTGAAAAATGTCTAAAAAACCTTAGCAAGACATTGAAGATTCTAGAAGGGCAGGGTGCGGGGAGGATGAGCTGGAATTTCAATCAGCCATAAAACCAAATAATACAATCTATAATTTTCATTAATAAAGTAAAAGGAAATATTGAATAAAAAATAGAATCATTTACCTACTTTTGTTCCACCCTGAATCTAATTTTATTAACTTATGGATTTCCAAAATCAATACATCTCATAAGTTTAATTAATTATTTCTTTCACATTTATTGTTTTCATTTCTTCTATTTTATGGAAGAAATGAAAAGTCCAATTTAGGTATTCGATTTACAATCCCTTTTCAAGTCATTTGCAGAATATCTTTGTATGGCGATTATGTGAATGGATTAAGAAAATAGAAGTAATTTTGTATTATTCTCGAATGATTTAAAATCGATTTGGTTGTGAGATTCAAGGTTAAGAACTTTGTTGCGGTAACTAATGGATTTTGCTGCAATTATTGCCATGCAGTGGGGCTGCGTTCTTTGTAGTCATATATTACTGCCATATAGGTGTAATTATTGTAATATATAGTGGGGATCCATTCATAGTTGGATATATACTGCCGTATAGCTGTAATTATTGTTATTTAGTTTAGATTTATATTTGTAGCAGATAGTACTGCCATTTAGCTATAATTCTTGTAATGTAGTGGGTCTTCCTTCTTTGTAGGCAGATACGACTGCCATATAGGTATAATTATTTTTATATACTGAGGATTTTTTCTTTGCAAAGATGGAACTGCTATAGAGCTGTAGGTATTGTGATATAGTGGGGCTTATTTCGATGTGGTAGATACTACTGTCATATAGCTGTAATTATTGCATATACTATCATATAACTGCATTTATTGTCATTAAGTGTGCCTTCTCTCTTTGCAGCAGCTATGCTGCCATATACATTTTATCATTGGAATATAGAGGGCATTTTTTCTTTGCATCATATAGTACTGCCATATAGGCGTAATATTTTAGTGCACTGGGTCTTTTTTTCTGTAGCAAATACAATACCTTATAACTATTACTATTGGTTTTTAGTGAGGCTTCTTTGTTTGTAGCAGATATATCTGTAATTATTGCTATTTAGTGCGGCTACTTTCTTTCAAGATGATAGTAATATCATATAGGTGTAATTATTGCCATATAGTAGAGCTTCTTTCTTTGTAGCAAATTGAATTGTCATATATCGGTTATTTTCCTTATCTAGTAGAGCTCCTTTCTTGGCAGCGCTAAGTACTGTTTTAATTGATGCCAGGTAGCGACGATTATTTCTTTATAGCTGCAAAAATGCCATAAACTGCAATTACTATCATCTACCGGGTTTTATTTGGGCCGTAATTACTGTCATATAGTGAGTTTTCTTTCTTTGTAACGATAAATACTGCCGTATATCTGTAATTAGTGTCATATAGTGGGTATTTCCCCCGCTCTCTTTTTTTATTTTATAACGGGTTTTTTTCAACTGATACTCGGGTATTTTTGAGATTATGAGAAGGTGACAACTCTTGTTCGTAAAAGTTTTGGTTTGTTTGCTCCAGGTTTTGTTCCTTATAGTTGATAAAAGTTATGGTGGTCCTTATTCTCTCGTGTCCCATTTCACTGGAATGTTTTTCTTTATTTTTTACTATTATTTTTCTCTGCCCCTGTAAGGTGTTTTATGCTCGTTTGTTTGTGGTTTCGTACGAACTAGTTCTAGAGGGTTCATAATGCATATTCACCCCAGTTTGACAAGGTTTGTTGTTGGAGACTATAGCATCCTTAAACTCCTTTTATTATTATTGTTCATTATATCTATCTAGCTTTTCCTTTCTTCTCTATATCCTTTCCTTTATTTTATAGAGTAAAACTGTCATTGTTGGTGATATAAATTCCTCATTTTCTTAATGATATGGATTTTTTTCAATCAGCCTCGCATAAGGCCGGGGCCTTTTCCCTCTTTTAAATAAATCTATGCTTAAAGAAATGTAATATTATTTCGTTTTCTTTCAATGTTTTAAATTCAAGAGAAAATGCTCCAGTTGGGATACGCCACTACTTTTTTCATAATTTACCCTTTTAGTCCTACGAAAATGAAAATTCCCACGACTGCGCTGAATTTGGAAGCGATGGCCCATGTTCCCGTTTAATGCCTTTTCGTTTACAAGAAGCTTTTGTGAGCAAACATCATCAAATCTTTCGCCCTCCTCTTCGGCATGAAATCAACGAATTCAAGATTTTTAAGGACTAAGAACATTGCTATTTTCTCTAAACCGTTCGTATGTTTTATTCTTGGGGTAGACAAACATTTTCTATGCTTCGTTTGCGAATTCCCTCTCCCCTAGGCGATTTCTTGCTTGAATATGGAATGCAGAATGGACGCAGATATTAGTCAGGGAGACATCTCCTACTGATCGAGCAAATTATTTCTCATGCCTCCCTCGTCTCCCCACCAATAAATAAATATTCTCCCCCCCCCCGAAAGATTATTCGTTCCACTTATCAATAAATTTGATAATCCTATTTTTGAGGGTTTGTTATATCGATGACATTTTCGAGGTATTTTATATTGACGATAGAATTGTCAATACAATCTTTTCTACGTTAAACATACTATTGAGTTGAAAAGGGTGGCTATTATAACGTGTGTTGATTGTATCAACATTGATATTGGAGGGTTTCTCATGCATAGCAATGATCAAAGGGAGTCTTGCGAGTTGTTCTACATGATTTAGGCAAAACGATACAAGCAAAGTTCGATATGACATGTTTTGCTATTTGAATTGAATTCTTTCCTAGAGAGATCCTTAATTTTTCATCCATGTTCCCTCGGTGGTATTTGAATACTCAGAAGTTTCTCTTTTCAGAGTAATGGATACTGCGAAGTTTATTGCCATTTCAAAGTGTAGAATGCTTGGAAGTTTACCTTTGTAGAGTATTGAATAATTATAAATTTATACATTTTCGAGGTATTGATTGGTTAATTAACATCTTCAGGGTATGTAATACTCACAAATCTAGGTATTCAGAGTTAGGTATACTCATAAATGTACCTTTTTCAGAGTATTGAATACTCGAATATTTATTTTTTCAGACTATTTAATACCCAGAAGTTTCAATTTTCAGAATATTGAATACTCATAATTTACTTTTTTAGAGACAATGAATACCAACATTATGCTGCCATCTTTGCGTCGTAGAAGGTGACTAAATATCCTCAGCCATGAGTTAAAAGCGTTTACTCAGCTCAGACCTGGCTGAAGGACCTGCTCTACGGCACTAAATGACCTACTAGTATCCATCCTTACGATGTTTAAATGCGATGTGTATGTGTGACTGCATGTATGTGATATGCAATACTTTGATGAAGCTCTTGGAGTGTAAAAATCTACTTACAGCAAAACTCTCTTTTGCTTGTTAAAAAAAAATGGATTTACCAAATTTAAGGCAAAACCCTCTTTTGTTTGCCTTCCAAAATTTAGGTTAACAAATTTCGTAAAGGAAAACGCTCAATTGTTTGCCTTTAAAAACTCTTTAAGAATTTACTTACATGAAAACTCTCTTTTGTTTGCTGTGAAAAATTGGGTTTATCAAATTTGCTTAAGGAAAAATCCTATATTGTTTGCCTTTAAATACTGTGTACCGAATATGCTGCAAAACTCTTTTATTTGCCTTCTAAAATTAGTTTTACTAAATTGCCTTACAGTCAACTGCTATTTTCCCCATTTCACTCGTCATTTTAGAGATGAAATTCAGGATTCACTTTTCCGAATCAAGATTCCGAAGCGAATGTGGAGAGGGGTCGCTCAGAGAAACTGACTTGTGCTAATTAGTCAGATTATGAAGGAATACGAATGCTAATTCATTCCGGCTGTCAATTTAGTCGACCCTTTATTGTTAGCTTCTCTGCATTGATTGACTTCATTAAAATGAGCGCTCCATTAAGTATATGAGTCGGTAAAGCGATTAACGTTGGTGTTTTGCAGTTGGGTTTTTTAGGGGGATTTAGACAAAACGAAATAAAGAAAGGGAGTTTAGGAAGACCAGCGAAGGTGTGTTTTTAGATTAGTCTGAATTGAGAGGGAGATGGATTCTTATTTGGAATCAAGTGGTAGGCTCATTTGTATGAAAGGGGAAGGCTGGGGGATGGAGGTCTATTCATGCCTACTTCCGAGAATTGGCCTAGATAAGCCGGCGGGGTTTTGTAAATTTAGTTCTGGACTCCGTAATGGCGGCGGGGGAAGGGGGGGGGGGGCAGAGAGTCCGTAGCATTTGTTCCTGTGCTCTGTTTACGAACTAAATTTGGGAGTCATTCTAGAACAAGACACAACAAATAAAACAAACATCGACCAGCTTTCGTCCATTCATTCATGGTCGGGACTGAGAATCGAGGGGAGGAGGGAGGGGGGCTGGTTCCCCCCACCCCTTTTCTCTTGTCAGGGTAATGACTTTTGACATGCACTCTTCCTGTCCTTCTTTTCTACTGTCGCCCCCCCCCCATCTTTCTTCGCTTTATCTATCATTTTCGCACCCTTAAGAAGATGTGAGGTGTAACATAAAAAATACTGCGGCTGACATCTGAAAGATTGTGTGGTCTCCAGGCCCCAACGCCCTCAGTTTGGTGTCCCAACCCCAATGCCTGCAGGGGGATCTGCGGCTACATTTCTTCAACACATTTTCACGTCTCCCAATTCACCACTTTCTTTAGACATCTTCCCTTTCCAAACTTTCTGCGGGAGATGTTCTCGTTGGTACTTCACTCTAAATTCGAGGAAAGGTCAGCATCGCTGACGTCCACACACGTCACTTCCCTGCAATAATACAAATGAAATCACTAAACGTTACCGAATAAAGTGTTCAAAGCACTCCACTAAATCACCTCTTGTCCAGAGTTATGGTAGTGCTCAGATAACAACACCACCATCTATAGTTTCACCTCAACTTTCACTTCCACTTCCACCTCTCCGGATCAGTTTTTCAACTCTACACGAAATCCAACACTTCCTAGCCACTTAAAGCAAGATTCATGTGACCCTCCCATTACACTGAAACCAAGTACAAACCCCTCCCCGCTCCTATAACACAAGTTCAGGGTCCTAACCTTACCATGAACGCCATTCCATCAAATATCAACCAAGAAACTTCTCTCCCACCTCACAAACAAAGCTACGATGCGGTCACTTTGCAATACTCAACGAACATCAGTACCATAACGACTTGACCAAGCCACAAATGTAGACGCTTCTTCTATAAACTAGACGCGGTTTAAGACACCCGGAACTTCCAAAACACTACCTGCGAGAGGATCAGTCCTCTCGGCGGAGTTCATTGGGGCAGCGGAAACTGGGGCACGACCCGGGGATGGTGGATAGGACAATAATAACAACAACTACGAGGGGCGGTGAATAAGTTTTGCGAATCGGTAGGGAAAAACAGAGGGAGGAGAATGGTTGTTTGTGGGGGTGTTAGGACAAGTTATAACAAGTCAGGACCTGCAGCCGCACGCTCCTGCCTCGTCTATTTAAGAAGCAGTAGCTGATCGCAGATCGTCACTCACAAATTTTTCAACAATGGAGAAGGTTGAGCGCCACGCAGTGATCAAATTTTTGACTATGGAAAGCAAGAAAGCAAAAGAGATCCATGAACGCATGGTTGCAGTGTACACCGACACTACCCCTTCCTATGCAACCATTGCTCGCTGGAATAGGGAGTTCCGCCATGGTCGTGAGTCCCTTGAAGATGACCCCCGTCAGACGTGACCAACGAGGACAATGTGGCCCGTGTGGAGAGGATCATCCTCGAAAATCGACGGGGGAAGGTAAAAAAAATCGAGCGAGAACTTGGAATATCACATGGAAATGTTATCAACATCATCCACGACAATTTGGCCATGGCCAAGGTCTCTGCCCGTTGGGTCCCTAGAAACCTCACGCCCCATGATCGACTTCAACGTCGTCAAAGTCCACAAGGCCAGAGTTGCACAAGCTGCCCTACGCGAGTGTGGATTCAAGGAGCTCAACCATCCCCCCTACAGTCCAGATCTGGCCCCTAGCGACTACTTTTTATTCCGCTAGCTCAAGGCTGCAGAGCGTGGACGCCAGTTTGGGGACGATGAAGATGTCCAGCTCGCCGTCCAGGAGTGGATTGAACAGCAGTCGGGAGATTTCTGGTTGTCGGGAATTCGAAGCCTCAGGGACAAGTGGCGCAAGTGCATTGAAGTCGAGGGTAGTCATATTGCAAAATAAAAAAACACTTTTCCTCATATCTCGTTTCCTTATATCCGAATTGAAAAACCTATTTACCGCCCCTCGTAGGATGGCTATAGCCACCTTTCTTAATTGTGACCTATCACCATTAATTAATTCATTTTTATTATTTATAATTTTTTTCTTCGCTTCATTCTTCATTTTGAGTATTAATTGATTATGTTCTTTGTCTGGTTCTTCATTATTCAATTTATGTTATTTATCGATTTTCTTTGTCTCCTTTATTCTTCATTATTCATTTTATTATTGATTTTTCTTTGTCTTATTTCAATTACTCATATTTTGTTATATAATAAATTTTTCTTTGTCTCATTGTTTAGTTTTTGAATCTATCGATTTTTTATTTGGCCTCATTGTTCATTTTGGATATTATCGATTATTTTCTTTGTTTCGTTCTTTATTACTATCGATTTTTCTTTGTCTCATTTTCATTACTCATATTTTGTTATATAATAAATTTTTATTTCTCTCATTGTTTATTTTTTGTTATCTATCAAATTTTTTTTTGCCTCATTGTTCATTTTGGATATTATCGATTATTTTCTTTGTTTCGTTCTTCATTATTCAATTTCAGTTATTTATCGATTTTTCTTTGTCTCCTTGATTCTTTATTGTAGATATATAGAAACATTATTTTCTGTCTCGTACTTAATTATTCAATTTTTATTAGCGAATTTTCCTTGTCTCCTTATTTCTTCTTTATTCTTGTTGTTTAACGATTTTTCTTTCTCATTTTTAATTACCCATATTTTTTATATATTGAATTTTTCTGTCTCATTTTTTATTTTCGGTATTCAGCGATTTTTTCTTCGCCTCATTCTTTATTTTAGATGTTTATCGATTTTTTTGTCTTGTTCTTTATTATTCAATTCTTTTATTAATCATTTTTTCTTTTTTTCCTTCTTCATTCTTCATTATTCATTTTTGTTATTTATCGATGTTTCCTTTGTCTCATTCTTCTCCTCAAACACTACTTCTCCTCAACCACTACTGCTTCTAAAGCACTACTTCCCATCAACCGTTACTTCCCCTCAACCACTACTTCTCGTCAACCACTACTTCTCCTCAACCACAACTGCTCCTCAACCACTACTTTCCCTGAACCGCTACTTCTCCTCAACCACAACTCCTCCTCAACCACGACTTCTCAACTAGTACTCCTCCTCAACCACTACTCCTCTTCAACCAGTGCTTCTTCTCAACCACTACTCCTCCTCAACCACTACTTCTTCTCAAAAACAACTCTTCCTCAACAACTACTCCTCCTCAACCACTACTCCTCCGCAACACTACACCTCCTCAACCACTACTCCTCCTCAAACACTACTCATCATCAAACACTACTCCTCCTCAACCACTGCTTCTCCTCAACTACTACTCCTCCTCAACCACTACTTCTCCTCAAAAACTTCACGTCGTCAACCACTACTTCACCTCAACCACTACTCCTCCTCAACCATTACTCCCCCCTCAACCACTACTCCTCCCCAACCATTACTTCTCCTCAGCCACTACCTCTCCTCAGCCACTACCTCTCCTCAACCACTACTTCCGCTCAACTGCTACTCCTCATCAAACACTACTTCACCTCAACCGCTACTCCTCCTCAACCACTACTTCTCCTCAAACACTACTCCTCCTAAACCATTACTCTTCATCAACCACTACTTCTTCTCAACCACTACTACTCCTCAACCACTAGCTCTCCTCAACCACTAATCCTCATCAACAACTACTCCTGCTCCAACCACTACTGCTCCTCAACCACTACTCCTCCTCACCCACTACTTCTCCTCAACCACTACTTCTCCCAATCACTACTCCTTCTCAAACACTACTTTTCCTCAACCACTACTCCTCCTCAAACACTACTACTCCTCAACCACTATTGCTGCTCAACCACTACTCTTCCTCAACCACTACTCATCCTCAACCACTCCTCCTCATCAACCACTGCTTCTCCTCAACCACTACTCCTCATAAACTAGTACCTCTCCTCAACCACTACTCCTCCTTAAGCACTCCTTCTCCTCAAGCACTACTCCTCCGCGACCACTACTTCTCCTCAACCACTACTTCTCCACAAACACTAGTTCCCCTGAACTGCTACTTCTCCTCAACTATTACTTCTCCTCAACAACTACTTCTCAACAAGTACTCCTCGTCAACCACTACTCTTCAACCACTGCTTCTTCTCAACCACTACTCCTCCTCAACCACTACTTCTCCTCAACCACTACTCTTCTTAAACCACTACTTCTCCTCAACCACTCCTTCTCCTCAACCACTACTCCTCCTTAACCACTACTTCCCCTCAAACACTACTTCTCTTCAACCACTACTTATCAACCAATACTTCTCCTCAAACAATACTTCTCCTCAACCACTACTCCTCCTTAACCACTACTTCTCAACCACTACTTCTCAACCACTACTCCTCCTCAACCACTATTTCTCTTCAACAACTACTCTCCTCAACTACTACTTCTCCTTAACCATTACTTCTCCTCAACCACTACTGCTCCTCAACCAATCCTTCTCCTCAACCGCTACTTCTCATCAACCACTACTCTACCTCGACCACTACTTATCCTCAACCACTACTCTTCTTCAACCACTACTTCTCCTCAACTACTCCTTCTCCTTAACCACTACTCCTTCTTAACCACTACTTCCCCTCAACCACTACTACTCCTCAACCACTAGCTCTCCTCAAGAACTACTCCTCCTCAACCACTACTTATTCTCAACCACTACTTCTCAACCACTACTCCTCCTCAACCACTACTTCTCCTCAACCACTACTGCTCCTCAACCCCTACTGCTCCTCAACCGCTACTTTCCCTCAACCACTATTTTTCCCTAACCACTACTCTCCTCCACCACTAATTCTCCTCAACCACTACTTCTCAACCTCTACTCTTCTTCAACCACTATTTCTCCTCAACTACTACTCTCCTCAACTACTACTTCTCCTCAACCATTACTTATCCTCAACCACTACTTCTCCTCAACCACTACTTGTCAACCACTACTCCTCCTCACCCACTACTCTTCTTAACTACTACATCTTCTCAACCATTACTTCTCCTCAACCACTACTGCTCTTCAACCACTACTTTCCGTCAACCACTACTTCTCCTCAACCACCACTTCTCCTTAAACACTAGTCCACCTCAACTACTACTTCTCCTCAAACACTACTCCTCGTCTACCACTACTTCTCCTCAACCACTACTTCTCAACCACTACTCCTCCTCAACCACTACTTCTCCTAAACCACTACTGCTCCTTAACCGCTACTTCTCAACCACTACTTCTCAACCACTACTCCTCCTCAACCGCTACTTCCCCTCAATCACTATTTCCCTTCAACCACTAATCTCCTCCACCACTACTTCTCCTCAACCACCACTTCTCAACCACTACTCCTCCTCAACCACTATTTCTCCTTAGCTACTACTCTGCTCAACTACTACTTCTCCTCAACTATTACTTCTCCTCAACCACTATTTCTCCTCAATCACTACTCTCCTCAAACTACTACTTCTCCTCAACCATTAGTTCTCCTCACCCACCCCTGCTCCTCAACCACTACTTCCCCTCAACTACTACTTCTCCTCAACCACTACTTCTCCTCAACCACTACTTCTCCTCAACCACTACTTCCCCTCAACCACTACTTCTCCTTAACCACTACTTCTCCTTAACCACTACTCCTCCTTAACCACTACTCCTCTTTAACCACTGCTTCTTCTCAACCACTACTCCTCTTCAAACACTACTTCTCGTTAACCACTACTCTTCTTAAACCAGTACTTCTCCTCAACCACTCCTTCTCCTCAACCACTACTCCTCCTTAACCACTACTTCCCCTCAAACACAACTTCTCCTCAACCACTACTTCTCAACCAATACTTCTCCTCAACCACTACTTGTCAACCACTACTCCTCCTCAACCACTAATTCTCAATCACTACTTCTCAACCACTACTCCTCTTCAACCACTATTTCTCCTCAACCACTACTCTCCTCAACTACGACTTCTCCTTAACCATTACTTCTCTTCAACCACTACTGCTCCTCAACCAATGCTTCTCCTCAACCGCTACTGCTCCTCAACCACTACTTCTCCTCTCCACTACTTATTCTCAACCACTACTCTTTTTCAACCACTACTTCTCCTCTACTATTCCTTTTCTTTAACCACTCCTCCTCCTTAACCACTACTTCTCCTCAACCACTACTTCTCCTTAACCACTACTTCTCCTCAAGAACTACTTCTCCTCAACCACTACTTCTTCTCAACCACTACTTCTCAACCACTACTCCTCCTCAACCACTACTTCTCCTCAACCACTACTGCTCCTCAACCCCTACTGCTCCTCAACCGCTACTTCTCCTCAATCACTATTTCCCTTCAACCACTAATCTCCTCCACCACTACTTCTCCTCAACCACCACTTCTCAACCACTACTCCTCCTCAACCACTATTTCTCCTCAGCTACTACTCTGCTCAACTACTACTTCTCCTCAACTATTACTTCTCCTCAACCACTATTTCTCCTCAATCACTACTCTCCTCAAACTACTACTTCTCCTCAACCATTAGTTCTCCTCACCCACTACTGCTCCTCAACCACTACTTCCCCTCAACTACTACTTCTCCTCAACCACTACTTCTGCTCAACCACTACTTTTCCTCAACCACTACTTCCCCTCAACCACTACTTCTCCTTAACCACTACTTCTCCTTAACCACTACTCCTCCTCAACCACTACTCCTCTTTATTACTACTTCTTCTCAACCACTACTCCTCTTCAAACACTACTTCTCGTTAACCACTACTCTTCTTAAACCAGTACTTCTCCTCAACCACTCCTTCTCCTCAACCACTACTCCTCCTTAACCACTACTTCCCCTCAAACACAACTTCTCCTTAACCACTACTTCTCAACCAATACTTCTCCTCATCCACTACTTGTCAACCACTACTCCTCCTCAACCACTAATTCTCAATCACTACTTCTCAACCACTACTCCTCTTCAACCACTATTTCTCCTCAACCACTACTCTCCTCAACTACTACTTCTCCTTAACCATTACTTCTCTTCAACCACTACTGCTCCTCAACCAATGCTTCTCCTCAACCGCTACTGCTCCTCAACTACTACTTCTCCTCTCCACTACTTATTCTCAACTACTACTCTTTTTCAACCACTACTTCTCCTCTACTACTCCTTCTCTTTAACCACTCCTCCTCCTTAACCACTACTTCTCCTCAACCACTACTTCTCCTTAACCACTACTTCTCCTCAAGAACTACTTCTCCTCAACCACTACTTCTTCTCAACCACTACTTCTCCACTACTACTCCTCCTCAACCACTACTTCTCCTCAACCACTACTGCTCCTCAACCCCTACTGCTCCTCAACCGCTACTTCTCCTCAACCACTATTTCTCCTCAACCACTACTCTTCCCCACCACTACTTCTCCTCAACTACTACTTCTCGACCACTACTTCTCTTTAACCACTCTTTCTCCTCAACCACTACTCTCCTCAACTACTACTTCTCCTCAACTATTAATAATCCTCAACCACTACTTGTCAACCACTACTCCTCCTTAACCACTATTTCTCCTCAATACTACTCTCCTTGACTACTACTTCTCCTCAACCATTACTTCTCCTTAACCACTACTGCTCCTCAACCACTACTTCCTCTCAACCACTACTTCTCCTCAAACACTACTCCACCTAAACCACTACTTTTCCTCAACTACTACTCCTCCTTAAACACAACTTCTCCTCACCCACTACTTCTCAACCAATACTTCTCCACAAACAATACTTCTCCTCAACCACTACTTCTCAACCACTCCTTCTCCTCAACCACTAATTCTCAACCACTACTTCTCAACCCCTACTCCTCTTCAACCACTATTTCTCCTCAACCACTACTCTCCTCAACTACTACTTCTCCTCAACCATTACTTCTCTTCAACCACTACTGCTCCTCAACCAATGCTTCTCCTCAACCGCTACTTCTCCTCAACCACTACTTCTTCTCGACCACTACTTATCCTTAACTACTACTCTTTTTCAACCACTACTCCTCCTCTACCACTCCTTCTCTTTAACCTCTACTCCTCCTTAACCACTACTTCTCCTCAACCACTACTTCTCCTCAACCACTACTCTTCCTCAACCACTACTCATCCTCAACCACTCCTCCTCATCAACCACTGCTTCTCCTCAACCACTACTCCTCATAAACTAGTACCTCTCCTCAACCACTACTCCTCCTTAAGCACTCCTTCTCCTCAAGCACTACTCCTCCGCGACCACTACTTCTCCTCAACCACTACTTCTCCACAAACACTAGTTCCCCTGAACTGCTACTTCTCCTCAACTATTACTTCTCCTCAACAACTACTTCTCAACAAGTACTCCTCGTCAACCACTACTCTTCAACCACTGCTTCTTCTCAACCACTACTCCTCCTCAACCACTACTTCTCCTCAACCACTACTCTTCTTAAACCACTACTTCTCCTCAACCACTCCTTCTCCTCAACCACTACTCCTCCTTAACCACTACTTCCCCTCAAACACTACTTCTCTTCAACCACTACTTATCAACCAATACTTCTCCTCAAACAATACTTCTCCTCAACCACTACTCCTCCTTAACCACTACTTCTCAACCACTACTTCTCAACCACTACTCCTCCTCAACCACTATTTCTCTTCAACAACTACTCTCCTCAACTACTACTTCTCCTTAACCATTACTTCTCCTCAACCACTACTGCTCCTCAACCAATCCTTCTCCTCAACCGCTACTTCTCATCAACCACTACTCTACCTCGACCACTACTTATCCTCAACCACTACTCTTCTTCAACCACTACTTCTCCTCAACTACTCCTTCTCCTTAACCACTACTCCTTCTTAACCACTACTTCCCCTCAACCACTACTACTCCTCAACCACTAGCTCTCCTCCTCCTCAACCACTACTTATTCTCAACCACTACTTCTCAACCACTACTCCTCCTCAACCACTACTTCTCCTCAACCACTACTGCTCCTCAACCCCTACTGCTCCTCAACCGCTACTTTCCCTCAACCACTATTTTTCCCTAACCACTACTCTCCTCCACCACTAATTCTCCTCAACCACTACTTCTCAACCTCTACTCTTCTTCAACCACTATTTCTCCTCAACTACTACTCTCCTCAACTACTACTTCTCCTCAACCATTACTTATCCTCAACCACTACTTCTCCTCAACCACTACTTGTCAACCACTACTCTTCCTCACCCACTACTCTTCTTAACTACTACATCTTCTCAACCATTACTTCTCCTCAACCACTACTGCTCTTCAACCACTACTTTCCGTCAACCACTACTTCTCCTCAACCACCACTTCTCCTTAAACACTAGTCCACCTCAACTACTACTTCTCCTCAAACACTACTCCTCGTCTACCACTACTTCTCCTCAACCACTACTTCTCAACCACTACTCCTCCTCAACCACTACTTCTCCTAAACCACTACTGCTCCTTAACCGCTACTTCTCAACCACTACTCCTCCTCAACCGCTACTTCCCCTCAATCACTATTTCCCTTCAACCACTAATCTCCTCCACCACTACTTTTCCTCAACCACCACTTCTCAACCACTACTCCTCCTCAACCACTATTTCTCCTCAGCTACTACTCTGCTCAACTACTACTTCTCCTCAACTATTACTTCTCCTCAACCACTATTTCTCCTCAATCACTACTCTCCTCAAACTACTACTTCTCCTCAACCATTAGTTCTCCTCACCCACCCCTGCTCCTCAACCACTACTTCCCCTCAACTACTACTTCTCCTCAACCACTACTTCTCTTCAACCACTACTTCTCCTCAACCACTACTTCCCCTCAACCACTACTTCTCCTTAACCACTACTTCTCCTTAACCACTACTCCTCCTCAACCACTACTCCTCTTTAACCACTGCTTCTTCTCAACCACTACTCCTCTTCAAACACTACTTCTCGTTAACCACTACTCTTCTTAAACCAGTACTTCTCCTCAACCACTCCTTCTCCTCAACCACTACTCCTCCTTAACCACTACTTCCCCTCAAACACAACTTCTCCTCAACCACTACTTCTCAACCAATACTTCTCCTCAACCACTACTTGTCAACCACTACTCCTCCTCAACCACTAATTCTCAATCACTACTTCTCAACCACTACTCCTCTTCAACCACTATTTCTCCTCAACCACTACTCTCCTCAACTACGACTTCTCCTTAACCATTACTTCTCTTCAACCACTACTGCTCCTCAACCAATGCTTCTCCTCAACCGCTACTGCTCCTCAACCACTACTTCTCCTCTCCACTACTTATTCTCAACCACTACTCTTTTTCAACCACTACTTCTCCTCTACTATTCCTTTTCTTTAACCACTCCTCCTCCTTAACCACTACTTCTCCTCAACCACTACTTCTCCTTAACCACTACTTCTCCTCAAGAACTACTTCTCCTCAACCACTACTTCTTCTCAACCACTACTTCTCAACCACTACTCCTCCTCAACCACTACTTCTCCTCAACCACTACTGCTCCTCAACCCCTACTGCTCCTCAACCGCTACTTCTCCTCAATCACTATTTCCCTTCAACCACTAATCTCCTCCACCACTACTTCTCCTCAACCACCACTTCTCAACCACTACTCCTCCTCAACCACTATTTCTCCTCAGCTACTACTCTGCTCAACTACTACTTCTCCTCAACTATTACTTCTCCTCAACCACTATTTCTCCTCAATCACTACTCTCCTCAAACTACTACTTCTCCTCAACCATTAGTTCTCCTCACCCACTACTGCTCCTCAACCACTACTTCCCCTCAACTACTACTTCTCCTCAACCACTACTTCTGCTCAACCACTACTTTTCCTCAACCACTACTTCCCCTCAACCACTACTTCTCCTTAACCACTACTTCTCCTTAACCACTACTCCTCCTCAACCACTACTCCTCTTTATTACTACTTCTTCTCAACCACTACTCCTCTTCAAACACTACTTCTCGTTAACCACTACTCTTCTTAAACCAGTACTTCTCCTCAACCACTCCTTCTCCTCAACCACTACTCCTCCTTAACCACTACTTCCCCTCAAACACAACTTCTCCTTAACCACTACTTCTCAACCAATACTTCTCCTCATCCACTACTTGTCAACCACTACTCCTCCTCAACCACTAATTCTCAATCACTACTTCTCAACCACTACTCCTCTTCAACCACTATTTCTCCTCAACCACTACTCTCCTCAACTACTACTTCTCCTTAACCATTACTTCTCTTCAACCACTACTGCTCCTCAACCAATGCTTCTCCTCAACCGCTACTGCTCCTCAACTACTACTTCTCCTCTCCACTACTTATTCTCAACTACTACTCTTTTTCAACCACTACTTCTCCTCTACTACTCCTTCTCTTTAACCACTCCTCCTCCTTAACCACTACTTCTCCTCAACCACTACTTCTCCTTAACCACTACTTCTCCTCAAGAACTACTTCTCCTCAACCACTACTTCTTCTCAACCACTACTTCTCCACTACTACTCCTCCTCAACCACTACTTCTCCTCAACCACTACTGCTCCTCAACCCCTACTGCTCCTCAACCGCTACTTCTCCTCAACCACTATTTCTCCTCAACCACTACTCTTCCCCACCACTACTTCTCCTCAACTACTACTTCTCGACCACTACTTCTCTTTAACCACTCTTTCTCCTCAACCACTACTCTCCTCAACTACTACTTCTCCTCAACTATTAATAATCCTCAACCACTACTTGTCAACCACTACTCCTCCTTAACCACTATTTCTCCTCAATACTACTCTCCTTGACTACTACTTCTCCTCAACCATTACTTCTCCTTAACCACTACTGCTCCTCAACCACTACTTCCTCTCAACCACTACTTCTCCTCAAACACTACTCCACCTAAACCACTACTTTTCCTCAACTACTACTCCTCCTTAAACACAACTTCTCCTCACCCACTACTTCTCAACCAATACTTCTCCACAAACAATACTTCTCCTCAACCACTACTTCTCAACCACTCCTTCTCCTCAACCACTAATTCTCAACCACTACTTCTCAACCCCTACTCCTCTTCAACCACTATTTCTCCTCAACCACTACTCTCCTCAACTACTACTTCTCCTCAACCATTACTTCTCTTCAACCACTACTGCTCCTCAACCAATGCTTCTCCTCAACCGCTACTTCTCCTCAACCACTACTTCTTCTCGACCACTACTTATCCTTAACTACTACTCTTTTTCAACCACTACTCCTCCTCTACCACTCCTTCTCTTTAACCTCTACTCCTCCTTAACCACTACTTCTCCTCAACCACTACTTCTCCTCAACCACTACTCCTCCTCGACCACTACTTTTGGTCAACCACTACTTCTCATACTACTCCTCCTCAACCACTTTTTCTCCTCAACCACTACTGCTCCTCAACCGCTTATTCTCAACCACTACTTCTCAACCACTACTCTTTCTCAACCGCTACTTCCCCTCGAACCCTATTTCTCCTCAACCACTACTCTCCTATACCACTACTTCTCTTCAACCACCACTTCTCAACCACTACTCCTCCTCAACCACTATTTCCCCTCAACCACTACTCTCCTCAACTACTACTTCTTCTCAACCATTACTTTTCCTCAACTTCTACTTCTCTTGAACCACTACTTCTCAACCACTACTCCCCCTCAACCACTATTTCTCCTCAACCATTACTCTCCTCAACTACTACTTCTCCTCAACCATTACTTCTCTTCAACAACTACTCTCCTCAACTACTACTTCCCCTCAACCATTACTTCTCCTCAACCACTACTCCTCCTCAACCTCTACTTCTCCTCAACCACTAAATCTCCTCGACAACTACTTCTCCTCAACCACTACTTCTCAACCACTACTCCTCTTCAACCACTACTTATCCTCAACCACTACTGTTCCTCAACCACTACTTCTCAACCACTACTTCTCCTCAACCACTACTGTTCCTTAACCACTACTTCTCAACCACTACTTCTCAACCACTACTTCTCTTCAACACTATTTCTCCTCAACCACTACTCTCCTCAACTACTACTTCTCATCAACCATTACTTCTCCTCAACCACTACTGCTCCTCAACCAATCCTTCTCCTCAACCGCTACTTCTCCTCAACCACTAGCTCTTTCTCAACTACTAGAAAAGATGATCACTGCTCTAATGACGAATAATTCACCTGACTCAGATGGGTTTCTACCTAAAGTGTTGAAAGAAGTGCGCGATCAAGTGCCATGACACCTGAGCGGAATCTTCAACATGTTAATCCGGACCGAATGTGTTCCTAGAGACTGGCGTGAAGCGGAGGTGACTCCTATCTTCAAGAAAGGAGACCGTAGCCAACCGTTGAACTACCGACCTATCAGTCTGACTTTGATAGTCAGTAAACTCATGGAAATCATTATGGTTGACAAAATGATGTCGCATTTCAAGTGAAACTTGCTACTGAGAAGTTCTCAGCACGGCTTCCGAAGGCAACGGTCATGCCTGACGAACCTTGTGGAATTCTTCCACTTCGTCTTCAGTGAGCACGATCTGGACAAGGCGGTGGATTAGGTCTACTTAGACTTTCAGAAAGCCTTTAATAAGGTACCACACCGCCGCCTTCTCCGGAAAGTGCGAGCGCTGGGCATAGACGGAAAAGTAACAGGCTGGATAGAGAACTAGCTAAGTGGCAGATAGCAACGAGTGGTGCTGAATGGAAAGGCTTCTGAGTGGGTGCCCGTTACTAGCGGGGTGCCTCAAGGTTCTCTCCTGGGACCACTACTAATCATCTTTTACGTCAACGACATGGTTCCAAGATTTCTAAATTTGCCGACGATACAAGCTTGGTATGAACGTTGCAAAGGATGGAAATACTACCCTCCTGCAAGATGATATTCGGAAGGTTGGGGAGTGGTCAGATACGTGGAAAATGCCTTGAACATGAGAAAATGCAAAGTGATGCATATCGGCCACCGAAATCCCCAATCACCCTATATCTTAAAGGGCACGGCTCTTGAATCCACCGACGCTGATAAGGACTTGGGTGTAACTATCACCAGTGACCTCAAGTTCTTGAAACAGTGTATTGAGGTGGAGAAGAAAGCTAACATGACGATAGGGTATATAAAGCAACAGTTTGTATATCCGAACAAGAAGATAGTACTGTGTCTGTACAACTCCCTCGTCCGACCGTACCTGGAATATGCTGTACAATTTTGGAGTCCTTCATTTCGAAAGGACATCGCGAGATTGGAACGCGTGCAAGCCAAGGCAACCATACTGATTCCCTCTATCAAACATAAAAGTTATGAAGATAGATTAAGGGAATTAGATCTGTTATCTTTCGAAACCCGTAGACTGCGTTTTCGAAGTTTTCAAAATACTTCGAGGGTTCGACAATGTTGACCACAGGGATATTTTAAGCCTTAATGCGAGCAGAACAAGAAAGCACGGCTTCAAACTTGAGCTGAAGCGTTACAACAGCGATCTGTGTGGGAAATTTTTCACGTACAGTATCTGCAGTAGCTGAAATGCACTTCCGGTGGAGGAGTCAACAGCAATTCTGTTGACCAGTTTAAGTCAAGACTACACAAAGTCTTGAAAAGTGGCCGTTTAGGGAGGACGTACGGCAATTGAGCGGGGATGTGCCCGCTCGACAGCTAGTCCAAAGGTACCCTCATTGAATGGACCGTAAGGTCTTCTATGGTACTTATTTTCTTTGTTATTCCTTGTTACTCTCTTCTACCAATACCTCTCCAAAACCGCTATTTCTCCTCAACCACTACGCCTCCTCAACAACTACTTATCCTCAACCACTACTTCCCATCAACATTTAACTCTCCTCAACCACTACCTCTCCTTAACCATTGCCTCTCCTTAACCACTATTTCTACTTAACCACTACTGCTCCTTAACCACTACTTCTCCTCAGCCCCTACCTATCAAGGACTACACATTAATTTTGGTTTATTTTCTCTTTTTATTGAGAGAAAGGTGCAGCCTCCTTCCGACGAGTTCCCCCAACTGGATAATGAAATTCACATAAGGATCAGAATGACAATAGCTTGCAGGCTCGAAAGAAACATAGGTCTGTTCCCTTATGTGAGGGGGAGTTGGTATCGTGTCTTAGCACTACCCAGAAAGCATAGATCGCCGTTCAGGTTCTCAAGTTAGGAGTATTTGGAGTATGGGTACTCCCATAGGGGCATCAGACCTCCGTCGGGAGGGTTCCCGAACAGAGGAGAGAGTGGGTACCTTGTGTCGTGAAGGCGGGAAGGGGAATGATATTGGTGTTGTGATTTGCTGTGTCCAGGATGATGCGTATAGAGATACTTACGCCAGCGGTGATAAGTATCAGCGTATCCGCCCAATGGGCCACCAGCTTGCCAGAGCGATGAGTAGTTCCGTCTCCGCGTTCGCTGGGATCGAACTCTCCCTCCTTGACGTCAGAAATTCGACGCTACAGCCACTAGGCGAGCCAGAGCTCTTCTCTTGGTGAGTTTTCTTTTCTTGTTCTTGTACTCTTTTTTGTGTGTTGTCCTTTCTTGTTATTGTCCTATTTACGTGTGTCTTCATATCTTTCTCTTGTCATCTTTATTTGTTGTCATTTCTTGTTCTTATTCTCCCTCCATGCGTTGTACTATTTTTATTTGTTTTATTTTTGTTCTTATCCTCTCTTTATGCCTTCTCCTTTCTTGTTCTCGCCCTCTCTTTATAATTTGTTCTTTGTTGTTCTTGTCCTCTCTTTAATTGTTGTCTTTTTTTATTCTTATCGTCTATTTATGCGTTCTCCTTTCTAGTTTTTGTCCCCTCTTTATATGTTGTCCCTTCTTGTTCTTGTCCTATATTTATTGCCCTTTCTTCTTTTGTCTTTTCATTATTTGTTGTCCTTTCTTGTTCTTATCTTCTCTTCTTGCTTTCTCCTTTCTTGTTCTTATCCTTTATTTATTTTTTTCCTTTCTTGTTCATCTCCTCTATTTATTTGTTGTTCTTTCTTTTTCTTGTTCCAACTTGACTTCGGCTTTGCGTCTCTCCCTTCGGTAAAAAATATTAAGTTTAAATATAAAATTCTAAGTTTCTTAAAATGACTCATTTTTTTTTACTAACAAAACTCTCGGGAATAAAAGCCGACATTTTACATTAAAACCGTATATTAAAAATTTGAATTTTACTATTATACAAAGAGCTGTAAGTGCCTTTTAATCGGTCTCGTTTAAGTCTCTATTCTCCACATTTTGGGAAAATCTTGAATTTTTTAAGGCTAACTTTATTCAGTAGATATGAAATTATTAAGACACCTAATGGGGATTAATCGAGCTAATCACAAAGAGATTAATTGAGCTAATCATCAAGAGATTAATTAAGCTAATCACCCCGATCCATTTTTAAATTTGTTTTTAGCGATCCATTAGAAAGGCCAGGAAAGAAGGCAAAGCCACGGACTTTCCTGAAAGGACCCCTATCCTCTTCAGAAATGAATAAAAAGGAATATAGGAGTTATACCCATTAATAAAGGGTGATATTTAAACCCATTAATAGAGGATGTTATTTTAGAGTAAGGTAGGGAGGATACTATGCTATACTCATTAATCGAGTATGCTATGTTATACCTATTAATAGAGGATGCTATGTTAGATTGATTAATAGATGATGTTTTTTTAGACCCATTAATAGAGTATGCTTTGGTAGGTCCAGTAATAGAGGAAGCTATGTTAGGTTCATTAATGGAATATGTTATGTTATGCTAATTAGTAGAAGATGCTAGGCTCATTATTACAGGGTATTTTGTTAGGCCCATTAATAATAGGTATTGTGTTAGGCCTATTAATCGAGGATGATATAATAGACACATCAAGAGAAGACGCAACCTTAAAACCATTAATAGAGGACGTTATGTTAGACCCATTAAAAATAATCTATGCTATAATAATTAATAGAGGATTTTATATATATTATATTCAATAATATAGATTGCCCTATTAAGCTCACTAATAAAGGATACTACGTTATACAATTTAATATATGACGCTCTATTAGACCTATTAATAAAGGATGCAATTATTTAACAGAAATGTTTTATTGGTTGCTATTATTATTCATGGGATTACTAGACACCAAGGGGACATCTTATTGAGATTTATCAAACTTGTTAGCTCATTAATGCATGACGTTGTAGAAGATCCGCATGGCCAGGCCAGGTAGTGAATGAAGGGAAAGTTTTATAAAGAACGGTCGTAAACGAGGGAGCTAGTACATATCCCCTGTTTACGACCGTTCTTTAAAAAACTTTCATTTCATGCACTTATTTCTTCTTCAGTCTGCTTTACTCCGGCACTTGTGAACTTGACCTAGTCGGATTGATTTCCCTTTATTCCCTTTAGCCATAATTAAAAAAAATCGCGTACCACTTCATCCTCATCACATAATGCTCTCCCCTAACACACACCGAGCAACCAATTCACACAACGAACAAACTGGATCAAAGCGACGAAGAACTAAACCACTTCATACACATATATATATATATATATATATATATATATATATATATATATATATATATATATATATATATATACATACACATTCACGCACACACCTCAAGCTGGGGTGAGTCAAGAGTGACTTTAAGATCCGGGACCCGAAAACCCGAGTTTCGAAGTCAATTGCGACGTTCCGAGCGGGTCTTGAGTCGATCCTCGAAGGGCCGTTCATTGACTGGAATTTGGGGTCCACGGTCCCATAAATTAGAGTTCCCGATTGAGATAGGGGCTCAAAGACACAGATAAAAGGTGTGCGGGGTGAAATCCATCCTGGGGGAGGAAATGCAAGTAAATCGGGAAGGTTGAGGGGCTGTGTCATCGCGAGTGATTGGGCGTGCGTGTGTGGGTGATTGAGTGCATGTGTGATTGTGTATACATATGAGTCTATTGTAGGAATGTGGGTGATTGTTTATTTATTATAGGTTATTTTGTGGTTATGTTTGTAATTGTGTGTATATGCGAGTAATTGTATACGTGTGTATAGGTAAGGGTTTGTGTACTTGGTAGATTGTGTTGTCAATTATGTCTATATTGGTGTTTATGTGCGTCTGTGAGTATGTTTATAATTGTATGTGTATGCGAGTAAGTGTGTGCGTGCGTGGGGGTGTTTTTGGTATATCTGTGGAATTGTGCTTGGTAATTATGCATGTGTCTATATACGTGTTTATGTACGTGTGGCATTGGGTGATTATCTAGGCGTGTGTATTAGTGGGCATTTGTTTGGGCATGTGTGTATGCGGTTGATTGTTTGTGAAGGATTTATTGTGTGTACTTTTGAGTGATGGCGTGTGGGTGTCTGTCTATGTGAGTATTTATGTGCGTTTGCCTTGCGGGTCATGTAACTTTGCGAATTAATGTGTCTATATAAAATGTTATATGTGTGCGGTTATGTGTGGTGATTGATTATGCGTTCAAATGAAATGTATTTTATTTGTGTGTGTGTGTGTGTACACGTAGTGTAATTTGAAGAAATACGGATTGATAGATGTGAAGTAATCCCAACGAAATCATCGAGGTGTACATGTGCGTAAGTGAGGACTCGTGATCTATCCATGTGTGTGTTCTATTTCCTCTTTATGGGCCCTTGAGGTGGGAAGGAAATTAAAAAGTTTAAAATATTCATTAGTATTTTAGAATAGAAACGAAATCTCGCAAAAATGTCACTTAAGGGACACATTCATATTAAGATCGACAGCCACACACTCTTCCATACACTATCTGAATTTCTTATTTCCATCTTCTGTCCCACTCTTGTTTGCATATTTATCTATCTTATCTCTACCTTTGGCATTTTAGGGGGAGAACCGGGGCTATTCGTATCCTATAATTCAATGTTCTATTTACACGTTTAGTATTTTATTTATTTATTAACATCTACTCTTAGTACCGTCTACTGGACTTTCGTTTGTAAATTTTTATTACATTTTATACTTTCTCTTCTTTTTTATATAATTTTCCTGTTTATGTTTTTGCCATGATTTATTTTCTATTTTAAAAGGGAAGTGTAGTTTATCATACCAAGAAACGAGGAATTTAACTATAGCGTCAGCAATATCCTTCCCTAAGGTGGATACTGTAAAATATTGAAGTATGTCCATCAACTTTTAGGTTTTGTCTAATGAAGTGTTTCCTACAAGTCTAAAGAGACAATTCTTCTATTGTACAAGCCCACGGTAATGATGCGCTTGGAATGTGCGGCACCAACTCTGGTGTTTTTATATTTAACAAAATGTATAAAAGCTTGAAGTGGAGTGGCGCGCGCAACTGTGATGGTTTCCTGATTGCAACAGACACAGATCAGATGAGACAAATTGAAGGCACTGAATTTCCATTGTTTAAGATATCATACGATTTTGCTCATGGTCAATTTGATTAATTCTTCAAGATTAGTAACTCAAGTAGGACAATAAACAGTGGATTCAACTAAAGTACGGCGTTATGGAAGTACAAGTAACATAACTGAAATATTTTTTTCATTTACAAGGTAATAATCATTGGAATTCCTTGCCTGTACTAGTCATTATGAATTTCTACGAAACTTTGATCTATCTTTATATTAGAGATGATTGATGTAGTCTGGATGCGTGGGCTTGTGGAAGCAATTTGTTCGCACAAAGGTTCGAATCCATGTGCTTCGACGCAACGTTAGAAAAGGATTCTGGACCATTATCTCCAATTCTGCGAGGTTCCTCTAATGGGTTCTATTATTGAATCTTCGTTATACATTTTGATCTGCATTTTCTAACTGTGTTAGTCCATCTTTATTTGTTCTTCTTATAGGGGATCTTATTTTACCTAATCTATGGCGATTTAAATTTAACGTCATTTTTTGTACACTGTGGTCTAAGAATAATTACGCTATTTTTTCTTCTCACCCCAAAATATAAGTCTCCATAATTACTGCAGATGGCACGAAAATATTTGGTAGGTGAACAAATTGTGACAAATCTTAAGCGATTCGCTTTGGCAGATACCCACAACAGAACAAAGCTTACAATATGCCCAGACTTTAGATAATTGATATCTATAGCTTTCCTACGAGAATGGAAATAATAAATGATCAGAAAGCTTTGAGAAGAAATAATACACCCGATATGTAAACAATATTTACCAAAAGTGCTAAACAATATAAGCTTCGGTGTAAAATACCCTTAACCACTTAAGTGAAACTCAACCGGGTTTGAATAAACACCGCAATTATGCATGCGATTAGAGAGAAATCAGAAATACCTTGCATTAAAATTCAAAATAACTGTATACCTAATCTATGGCGATTTAAATTTCCCTCACGTCATTTTTGGTACACGATACAACTTTAACCTTTGGGGAGTTAATGTTGAAACTAGAGAGCAACTCTAAAACAGAACTGTCCATTCTATAATTTAAGGTCATAACTTCGGAGACGCAACTCAATTGGCAAAGGATATTGAATAATGCGTTCCAAAGTGGATAATGATAAAGATTTTAATGAAACTCCGAGTTTAGAATGACTAGTCGTTACAGAAGATGATCTGATTCTACTTGTAGATAAAATTAATCTTACCAGGTCACCTGGTCCTGATTCTACGTACCCATGCAACTTTGAAGAAGGAATGTGACTAAATGGTTCCTGTCGCCAGTGATGTCCACGATTCATTTTGGGGGTTGGGTAAGATATATTTGTAAATGAGATTAACGACGGTTTATTATGTACAAATGCTAAATTTGAAGAAGGTAAAAGGTTGACACAAGGCAACTAGTGTAGAAAAGGAAAAGACACAACAGGATATAAAATATGATTACTGAATGTTCTTTTAAATGGCAATTAAAGTTTAATGTCACAAATAGCAAACTTATGAATATCGAGGGTAATAATTGTATAGAAAACTTGGCTATGAGAAGATAACTTAAAATACTAGTGGGTAGAGCGAGATCTAGAAATTATCAGCTCAGATAATCTTTCCAAAAGATGAGTTAAATGTGCAAAAAAACAACAAAAAAAACGGCGCATAGAACCTTTGGTCTAATTGCAGGTCAATTTGATTATAGATAGATTATAGAGTTAAGGGCGTCGTTCTATATCTCATTGATTCTCCCACAGTCGCATTGTACAACTTTGGTCTCTTAATCCTTCTAAAAGATATAACTTTAGGAAAGGTTCAACGACAGGACACAAAACTAGTTTCCTAACTAATAAATTTGCCTTTAGGAAGAAAGGCTTAAATTAAAAGATTGAGCCTCTTATCGTTAAAAACTTGTTTTACTAAACTCATTCTAACTTGCTTTTCGAGCTTTTACTGGAAAATTCAACCAGATCAAATGGGATCAAACTAAATTATAGACGTTTAATATTAGTCAATTTCTTCATTTGTTAAAAAAATGCCATATGGTCTCTTCTCTCGAAACTTCATTCAAAGAACTTCGACAAATTTCATTAAAAATCGATTGGTTCAGTACTTTACAATAAAAATAATGTAATTCATAGATACACAGAGAAGAACATTTATATTTAAGGGTCAAGAAACTGAAATTGGTATATAATGCAACAAAAATTATGTTTTTGCATTTTTCTGCCACAACTTATCTCAATCCAATCCTTTTTCACCACCAGTAGATGGTGTCCTGTGAGAAGAAGAGCTTTCATGTTATTTTCAGTTTGTGAATTCCTCAGTGAGATGATGTGACTGGCAGCGAGTGTTCTGAGTGATCACTGGTAGCACTTAGTAAGATAAAGAGAAATTTGGATGAATCTTTGCTACACATGTAAAAATGTGTACACCACTAGTTGTAGGCGTTATTAAATTATGTTTATCTTCGATATACATGTAAATATGTGTATGATATTATCTCTAGATAGAGCTTTCAAGGTTCATACGTATAATAAATAAAAGTAAGAATCTACTCTTTTTCAAATTTACACTAGAATACTATTATATTACTAACACCGATTAGCTTGAAAAGGACACATTAATCTTCTCTGTCCTCAAGAGTACAATCCTGTATTTCTCCCCTGTAGGAGCTACATGAAGTGTACTCAAAATGTAATTTAGGCGTCACTTCTTTAGTTTATGTATTTCCTACTCGTTCCATCGCTTTATTAGGTATTATGTCAAGTCATCGATTTCCTCCTTGTTTTATTTTCCTTCTATTTCGCCTTCGCTTTCTTTCCCTCCGTTTCTCCTTTCAGATCATTTTCATTATTACAATATAGTTACACTTATGATGATGCAATATTTCACACGTGAAGAAAAAGAGAGAAAGACAATCGAGTAAACCGAGAAGTTTATTAATGGAGACAAGTCTTATAAAACCATGGCAGAGGAAAATGAACCTCCAATTTGTATGTCTATTCCTGGACAGATCTGAAATAGACCCCCCCCCAAAAAAAAGAAAAATGAGCTGCGAACTACATAAACATATATCAAGACACTGGACGCAGGTCTGTTATGCGATGACCGAAATCACTGGAAGATGAAATCACTTTTTAACACTTGCTATTCGCGATCAATTTCAACACAATCAGATCTTCTCAACACATCACGACGGCTACTAACTGAAAAGAGACGCTTTGTTTGGGGTTTACTGATGAAGGTCACATAACCTGAGAAGCGAGAGAACTTATATAAAAAAATAGAGGAAAAGGGAGAGAATAAAAGAGGCAAGATAATTGCTGATTGATTAATAAGTCAGCCTTTGATAGGTGTCACATTTTAAGTCATTCAAGCAGTAGAAAAAATACTAGTGATTATCCAGGAAAATAATTTAATAAAGTTAATTTAAGTTAATGACAATTTATAATGTAAGAATTTGGATGATTGCCGTTAGATTTGCTATTCTGTATTACAAATTAATATTATTTTTCATCGCACGTTAGGTTGTACAATTAATTATAAGGATATAAAAAATGCGAAGATTTTTATGATATCGATTATTAAAAATTAAATATAGAAAAATAATTAAGCTGGAAAAAGGAAAAATTGGGCGAATTTGTAATCTCTGTTTTTAAACAAATCCATTTTTAAATGTTCTGACATTACCGCTTGAAATACCACAATAACAAAGAAATCACAAAATTTAATTTGTTTTAATTATTAAATCTCCTATCTAGTTTATAACTCAATATACATCAAACAATACATATTTCATCAAATATAATATAGTAAATTTTCACTCTGTGAACGAAATTCAGCATAAATTGTGGCAGGACTAATTATGGCAACTGTAAATTGACAGAAGAATCAGTCAAAATTTACGAAAAGATGGGTACATCCAATTGCTTCGATTATAAAAAATCTCATCATTATTTTTTTTTGCTTAGATTATAATTACTCATGGTAGATCGAGGGTAGAACATAAAATTACTTTTAGGACTTCCAATGGGGACGGAACTCGGAGGTCAATCCGAGCCACTCAAGGACAAAAGCTAAGAGATATCAAAATAGGCTTTTCCGTATCATTAAATAGGCTTTTTACTCACTGAGTATCCTTTTACTCATTGAATAGGTTTTTATGCTGATTGAATAAGCCTTTTTACACATTGAAATATACCTTTTTACACATTGAATAGGCCTTTTACTCATTGAATAGGTCATTTCACTCACTAAATAGGCTTTTTACTCATTTAATATGAATTTTCGCTATTGAATAGGCTTTTTACTTATTGATTAGGCTTTTTACTAATTGAATAGGCCTTATTGTACTCAGTGAATAAGCCTTTTACTCATTGAATAGGCTCTTTACTGATTGAATATGCCTCTTACTCAGTGAATAGGCCTTTTCTTCATTGAAGAGGCCTTTTTGTACTCATTGAATAGGCCCTTTTCGCCAATTGAATAGACTTTTTACCCATTTATTAGGCATTTTTACTCATTGAATAGACTTTTTATTGATTGATTAGACTTTTCCTCATTGAGCAGGCCTTTTTACTCAATAAATAGCCTTTATTACTTATTGACTCGCGATCTGGTCAATTTTAGGTCTCCTGACAGCGGCGTTTGTACTGACTGGAGATCTGTTGCTAAGGTGGAAAGAAGGAGGCAGAAAGTGGCAGAAGAAGAAATATAAAAGAACGAAACAAATAGCAGTGAAAAATAATCTGTACTGATGGAACTGTGGGCAGAAAAAAAACTTCATCAACCGTAAAGGGATGGGGTCGGAAGGGCACATTCGTACCTGGATAACTTTGTATATTGGTACACAAAATTAGAATTCTGGAAAGGAAGGTGCGAGGAACGGGTGACTGGACCCACCTCACCAAAAATGTGCATGGTCAGAGGATGGTGGTTGTTAGGTAATTCCACCCCCCCCCTCACTACTCACCCTTCAAAACCATCGGACGTCGCACTTGTCTCAGGGGTGAAAAAGACTCCTCCCAAGGATAGAGGAGGGAAGGGGGATCCACTGTGCATCAACTGAGGCAAGGCGCCTAATGGTCACTCAAATGGTCTGAATTTAAATGGTTTTAATTAATTCTTCATTACTCCATCATCAGCCGCCTTTTAAGATGCAATATTTTCCATATAAACAAAATAAAATTTTTAAATACAAAACAAAAAACCTCGTCTATAGTCACATTTGCCTAATGTAGATTTTGAAAGTAATTAAAATCTTTATACTCTTATCAATAACTAAATGCACAAGGGTTTATTTAGAAAATGTAGCTTAAAGAAATCTACAGAATTCTTTCCTTTCACAAAGCGTTAATTTGTTATTCAAAGTTGAAAAAAATAAAATTTCTTAATTCAAAAGGAATTTGAAGCCATTTAGAATGAGACACTCTTAGTGCTGTCTTAGCACCTTCTCTCAAAGACCCCTTGCGAGTTTTTGAAAGTGGTGACGTTAGGGTATGTGAGAAGAGCTTAAAATTAAAGTACTAAGAAGGAGAAGAAAAAAGAATGAAAAAAGTATAATATTTTCCACCATACAACGAGGTAACAATTAAATTTCGGTGTCATTTTATACTGATTTTTATCCAACTCCCCCCCCTCCTTTTCATACACACACGCCACTCGTTTCAGGTGGTAAATTGTTACCCCTGCTGGACCCCAATCGTGCCATTTGCAATGCACAAGAAAGTTCACTGCTTCATTTTCGTTGTGCAATCGTCCAATTGCATTGAAAGCAACTCTATCCCTTCCTCATACCTCATTTCCACTCTCAGCTTCCACCTACACCCCTCTTCCAACACACCGAAACAACGAATAAAACCCCCAAGTTAAATAAATAAATCCACAAACACTGAACATAAAAACCCCCAATTTGTAAAAATAAAACCCGTGTGACGAGAAGACAAGAAATATATCAAAAGGTAAAATAAAAGTGTAAACATTTGTTTATTTCCATTTTTTATTTCCCCCTAGTTCCCGCCTCTCACCCACTTTCCCCCCAAAGATCCTTTCCAGTTTCCCACAGGACATTCTCCTAGCACCCCCACCCCATTTCCAAACTATTAAAAAAATATCATAAAAAGATAAACAAAAAAAGCGACGATTTTTAGAAACATTTCCCGGCGTCTCTGAGCGATTTCCCGTCGGTAGCTCACAGGGTTGCAAATCAGGAACGACCCGGTAGCAGCTACCGCATTCGTCTTATATTTCCTCGTATGTATGAGGTGTTACTAAGATAATTTCCCAAGTGTGGAGCTCGGGGCCGTCGGTTCTTTTTGGGGTAGGGGGAAGAGGGAGGGTTGCTGCGATGACACAGTATCCCCCTTTGAAGGGGGAAATGGTCGTGAGCGTGCGCTTGTGACAGAAAAGTGAGAGAAGCAGAAGGAAAGAAAGAGAAGGAGAGATATGGAAAGAGAGAGACAAAACGGCGAGAAAGAGGCGTGCCTTTCGCGCCAAAAAACTCACCCGAACATGCAATGGAACACGGAGGCAGATGTCTTTCTCCACCTCTCATATATACGAGTATATATATATATATATATATATATATATATATATATATATATATATATATATATATATATATATATATATATATATATATATATATATATATATATATATATATATATATATATATATATATATATATATATATATATATATATATATCATCATCACTAACTCTATAATTTAAGAAGGGGAATTTTTTAAATATTTGAATAATAATTTCAACTTAGTTTGATTATGACTTAGTTTTTTTTTTTTATCGAAATTTTGTGATTTTTTTAAAACCCAAAGAATTACAAATCGTGAAGTTCCGAAAATTTATTTTTATATATCTTCTTCTATAACTATATTTTAGCAACGTGATATTTTGAAGAGGGGGAAATTTATTTCCTTTTTAAAATTATTATAATTAGAAAAGTTCAGAAAATTTATTAAAATTTAACCATGGCTGCTTTTTTTTAGATTTTAAATTTTAATCTTAGTAGCGAAACGCAAGCGGGGGAGAGGCGAAGCCATTGCCTGGTATATATATATAAATATAGAAATTAGGACATCGTTCCGAAACCTCGATTTTAGTATGTAAATTAAAGCCAGAACCAGTATTCGGAATATATATAATTTGGAACGTTTCGAACATTAGCGATGTTCATCTTCAGCCTATAATGGAGCAAAACAATATGAAAACAAGCAAGCTTAGAATACATAAAGAGATAAATGTATTAATAAATGACAATAAGTTTAAAGTTTGTTGAATTTGAGAGAAAATAATGCGACAATGTAATAATAAATAAATTTAGAGTTTAGTAAATTTTCGAGAAAACAATGCAAAAAATTACGGAGAGGACAATGCGAATCGCCTCTTTTCCCCCCTATACAAACACCTTATAAGGGACGAAAAAGTGAATCGTCAGAATTGCAAAAAGTGATTTTGTGAGTTTCTTTCATCAAAAAATTTAGTGGTTTTTTATTTTTATTTTTTCTACAAAGCTCGGAAGTGGATTCGGGATACTCTACCCCCACAAAATGGGCTAAGCGTTAATTTTTAGCTGATTAAAGATGAAAAAACTGGTTTAAATTGGAGATCACTTTTTTTGTAAAAATTTCATATTGTCATTAATATTTATGTTCTACAAAATACTTTAGTACTTTAGTAACAAACCGGGATTGGCTAAATAATAGTGTTTTATTTTTATAAAATATTCGACACATACAAATCATTCCATTGAATGAATATGAATTAATAAAATAATAGACCTTAACTATACATAGAGAAGAAATTAAAATAGTGGAAAATAAATAATCTTAAGTCCATAAGAAAAATAATAATAATAAACTTATGAGGCAATTTTGCCCTATAGGTCGGGTGATTATACAATTAAAATAAAATGAGGCGGCTGCTACCTTTATATATATATATATATATATATATATATATATATATATATATATATATATATATATATATATATATAGGGTGTCCACAAAGTCTGGGTACATAGGAATTTTAATATTTTATTTATTTATGTTACTTTTCCTCCCCAGATCGGATGATGGCTCTGTCTGAAGAAGAAAGAATCGAGTTGGTACTCTTAAGTGGACGAGAAGGATGGTCTTATCGCAAAATCGCCGATGAATTTAACCTTCAACACCCTGATCGGCAAACTATTTATTTTACTGCCGTCAGGAAATTGGTCACAAAGTTTAAAGAAACAGGCAGTGTCTTGGACAAACCCCGTTCCGGGCGACCAAAGACTTCAGACGAAACGGAAGAGGTTGTCATGGCCAAGATTGCTGCTAGCCCAAAGAAATCACTTCGTCGGACATCCATGGAGTTGGGTGTTCCAAGGTCAACTATCCACAAAATCCTGGTAGAGCAGAAGTTCCATCCGTACAAATTACAGATATTGCATCACTTAAATGAAGACGACCCCGAAAGACGAATGCAGATGTGCGAATGGTTTTCGGATAAATTGGATGAAAATATCAATTTTACTAAAGACCTTTTGTTGTTCAGTGATGAAGTTTTGTTTTATGTTAATGGTGAAGTTAACAGACATAATCTTCGATACTGGTCTCAAGACAATCCACATTGGATGGATCCATCTAAACAGCAAGGTTGCCAAAAGCTGATGGTGTGGTGTGATTTGTGGAAAGCTCATGTGCTAGGACCCTTCTTCTTTGAAGAACATGTAACCGGTGAACATGTTGAGAGACAAATTAATGCCTCAAATTGAGCGCCTAGGCGAAGGACTTCCGGACTAGTTTCAGCAGGATGGAGCCCCTGTCCATTTCCCTACAAATGTTAGAGATTGGCTGAATAGCACTTTTCCTCACTGGATTGGAAGAAGAGGTCATGTGGAGTGGTCCCCTCGTTCACCAAACCTTTCTCCCCTTGATTTCTTTTTCTGGGGTATGTTAAAAGAGAAAGTTTACTCAATGAAGATTGCAAATCTAAACCACTTCAGAGAACGCATTATCAGTCAGTGTGCTGAAATCGACGGCAATGTACACCTATTCAATCGAGTTTACCAGAATTTAGCAAATCGCATCGAATTATGCATTGCAAATAATGGAAATCATATTGAAAATATAATTTCTTAACATTATAATTAAATAAAATTGTTTTGTTCTAAAGGTATGTATTTATCCCCTATGTACCCAGACTTTGTGGACATCCTCTATATATATATATATATATATATATATATATATATATATATATATATTATAAAAGTAAAAACAGGCCCCACCCACCCCTAAATCTCTTTTGCCTTTTTGCTTAACATTCAACTGATTGTCGTCTTCCATTTTCTCTACAATAATAATTATTTAAATATACATTACAGACACTATTTTTTTTTTACCTAAGTTATTGTCTTATTGAGCCCCAAATGTACCCCTTTTGTGTAACGCTGCTGTTCCCTAAGGATATCATCTTTGTTTTTATGGGTGATAAGAAGAGGAAAGTTTTTTTCCTTAATTATGTAGCAACAGTAACCAGGTAAATATGTAATAACCACTGGTAAGATGACAAATAGGGTTTTGAATAGCATCTTATTTTTTCTTTACTCGACTGCACATAACTCAAAGTCAAGATTTGCTGCATTTCCTGACAATTATCATTTACTAAATTTTTTAAAATCTCTGCATATTTATTAAAAGGCAGAAAAAAAGCTTCAGAAGTGAGATAAGTCTCGTTTTATTTTCACATTCAAATAACTGTCTTAGTTGGACATTATAATATGCACCGCCTAATTGGTGATATTGCCTAAATCTTACCTCTGCTATCATGGCAAAATATACTTAAAGCCACATTCTTTAATACAGTATTTTGTAAGCTCAAGCATTGGTGCAGTAGTAAGCATAAGAACAGTGAAAGTTTCGTGACTGAGCTTTCCATTATACTTCCCCATTTCACCCCATTCACTTTGCCCACTATAAAATAATCCAAACAATCGGTATCTTTATCATATTTGGTCAAAGGAGAGCAGCTGTAGGTGTTCCTTAATTGTTTACATTTTACAATATTTTTGTACTCATTAAAATTCGACAGGTGCAAAAGACTTTCATGTATGCACGAAAGGGCAGTCGATTCTTTTATCAAAATGTCACTAGTCCTTCAATTGTATAATCATTAAATATTTGTAAACAAGTTTAACATTTTGTTTTTCCTGATTGGATGGATATAAAGCTTTCAAATATAGTTTGCAAGAGTATTTCATTAGAGTCTGATTCTAAAGTGTAAAGTTTCACAAAATAGATAAAGATACCTCGATTTGTTGAATATTTTCAAAGGAATTCAATAAAATCTATAGCTGGAAACATTGTTTTATCTAAGTCCTTTGCTAACCAATTATTTCTAATATTTTAATAGAGAAACATTCTCAATTAAATAAAAGAGTGGCCTTGAAAAATCTACAGCGTGCTAATATTCAATTTATAGTTTGTGTGGTGAAGCAAAGGAAATTGCTTTCCTATTAATAGCATTATTGCCTATAATAATGACAATTACTTGAAATCCCATACGTTCTACGCCTGCAATACTTGTGTTGCGCAACCATACAAACACTCCATTTACTTATTTTGGTCGAGTAAGAAACATATGAGCAACATCTATGAAAGGAAGATTTAACACTACTTATCATAAATACCTGAGCACTTGGTGCAGCTTCCTTACTGTTAGCTGCAGTACTACCTTTAAAATCAATATAAATTGAGTTCCTTATATTTCAGTCACATTTTGATCATTTTATCAGACCTTTTTGTCATATGCATCCTTTTATGTAGAACTTTCTTCTTAATATGTACACACCCAAACGAGGATCTTAAGTATAGCATTGTTAAGTATGCTGCAGCTTAAATCTGAGGGATTGTGTGCAATTCTGGCACCAATACCCGTAGGTTGCCTATCCCACGCCAATCTCCACAGTTTGTTTATCCGGCTCCAATGCCCGAAGAAAGATTTGCGGGTATATATCATCCACATATTTTAACTTCTTTTAACATCACCACTTTATTTACAGATCCCTCTTTACAACCTTTCTGAGGGAGGAATATGAACTTGGGTTGTTGTTTTCGTCGAGTGAAATTTGAGAAAAAAAGACATATTCATAGCATATCCTATACCCCAACTAGGTAATGTCCCTGTAATACTGGAACTAGCACATATCTTAATTTAATAGATGATAAAAGCCACAAGGGCTTACCAGGGGTCATTCGAGTCAAAGAACCTTATATAAAACATCCAAAAATCACCCTCCACCCCCAACTACTTCCACAGGATTGCGTCCAGAATCAAAGGGATCACTAATAAAGGCTTGTCTAAAACTAAGTCATACAACTACAAATATATAACAAAATATATTAAAATCTGTACAATTATCAGCACCCTAACAACTAAAAAACCATAATCTTCCCTTCCCCCAAACTCATCTAACCTGTGCCCTTAAAGCATATTTAAATATTGACTACTTACGACCTTCCGGGTTAATTTATTCTAAAAGTCTATTAATCAAAAAATATTTTCTCAAATCCAATCGACACCTCTGGGATTTTTTTAAATTTTCAAGGGATGACGACCCCTATTCTTATTATTATGGTACAAATCAAAGAACTTCACGACATCCAATTTATCTAACCTCCCCCCCCATATATTTAAAATCTCAATCATATCCCCTCTCACACACCTTCCAAATGAGAACATATCTAGCACCTTCACTCTATCTACATATTCAAGGTCCCACAGGGAAGGTAACATATTTGTTGCATATAATATAACATAATTTAACAGATGATAAACCCACACGGGTCTATCAGACTCATAAAGCCTTCCCTTTCTTTGCACTGACTATCCAGGTTGATATCGAGTCAATAAACTCTCATTCTTGTTATTCTACAGTTTCTTTAATAACTTTCTAGAAAGCTTGCAAACTTTCTTATATTATCACAGGTCCTTTTCACATTTTAATATTCATTGGTTTAATAACTATAATTTAAATAAGACTATTAGATACAATAGGCCGAATCTTCCTTAATGGTGTGTCTGTTTTGTGTTTACTCCTGACGAGGGATTCACAAAACTCAATCATTTATATTTATTTCATTCTTAACCTTTGTTATTCATTGTTATTTAATTTTCAACGTTTTGTAATTTAATAATGACACCAAACACTAGCTTTAACTAATAAATACGTCATAAACTATGACGAACTGTTTTTGGCAGTCAACGCTTCAGGTAGGAAATATAAAATTGTCGATAATGTTGACAAAAAGGAAGGCCCGGAGACAAGTGACGTCACGTATCTAACAGACCTTTGTCTAAGGGTGTTCTTGCCTCCGCTGATATAACCTACCTTGAAAAAATCATCTGTAAGAAAGAATCTCCTTTTTAAAAAATACTCATTCTACACAGTGAGCAATAAGTAACTTTAACCTTAACCATATAGAGAGAAGCCCTTTTTACCTGCGGCGAAGCGCCAGGTCTAGGCGTCGTTTTTTTTTCAAAAGGAGTAAAGTTCAATTTTCAAAAAGAGTAAAGTTCATTTGTACCCATTTAAAGCCATGTAATGACTCATATGACCATTTGGACATAGGGTTATTGACTCTGGAGATTTTAAATCTGCCATCGGATTTGGCGCTGGGTGGCGCCATCTAGTGGCAGAAGCCTCATGTAGCCATTCAAAGGCACTTGTAAGTGATTTGAACCATGGAAAACCATCAATGCAATAACCATTGATCATCTTATCACAAAACGCCGCTGGTCATTGGAGGGACTTTCCCCCTTGTTCATCTTAGTGGATTTGTTTCGTCATGAGGATTCCGGGCCATCAGCTACCAACCTGCATAATGCAGATTGGTAGCTAGGGGTCGTCAGCGAAATTTGTCAACACTGGATTTTGCTTTTGTTGTTTTAAGCCACGTCTGGAATCGGACGCTAATCTCTACACTACCGACCCCGTATTCAATTAGACGAGGTTAAAAAAAATTGAAGAATATTGAAAATAAATATTGTTAAATAAAAATTCAGAATCTCCTCTTTCGCTTGTCTTTTATTGAAGTATATAAGTAATTAATACACGCTTAAAAAACAAAATATTGTACTAATTACTTTCATTATAAGTTTATACTCCCAATTTGCAGGTTACGTGGCCTACATGCCTATAATAATAATTACTAACTAGGCATAAATTCCTTAACATACACGTATGGGTTTATTCAAACTAATATGTATTAAAACATGTCGCTGGCAGCATTGCCGAAAAGTACCGCCATTATCTCACTTAGCTTTGTGACGTCAGGTTGCATTCAAAAATGTCCCTTTCTGAACCCTGGCTTAACGTGATTTCGAAGTTAGGGGGAACATTAAGTTTTTAACGAAACTTAATTGGAGTAATTTTCAAATCCACGAAGGTTTACAACAAATTTATAGAGAATTTACGAATATCCTCATAGGTCGATAGTTATGAGGCTGATTCATACTTTAAATTAAGGTAGAAAAGACCTCAAAGATGAAATAAGGCTGGTAAAATTCCACCTCAGTTAATGAAGAAATGTAGACAGAATTGAAGAAAATGTCGGAAAAAGATTGCAGAACTACGGTCATTCTGTGGGCTTACAATTGAGTGCAAGACAATTGAGCGTAAATTTAATTGAGTGCAAATAAAATTAAGTGCATTAGTAAAATAATAATAATTCAATTATATAAAGGACGTCTAATTACTTCTAGACAAGGAATTTGAAATATTTGGAAATTATATAGATAAATATTTTGGTATTTAAGTGTCCTATAATTTTTTTTTAAATGTTATAAGGTTGGAAAATGTTAAGACAATTATCGTTGCGGTTAATAGTTTTGGGGTGAAATCGTCATTGCGTTCAATTCTCATACGCTAAATTATCTTGCGCTCAACTGTCGGCGCTTAAATGTTACCACCTAATTGTTCTGTGTGCATTTGTCTTGTGCCCAATTGTGGACCCTCAATTGCTCTGCATTCAATTGGTTTTGCGCTCAATTATCGGATCTCAATTGTTCTGCCTTCAATTATCGGCTTTCTATTGTTCTGCGCTCAATTATCGGCTTACAATAAATTTTCTTGCGCTCAATTATCTGGCATTTAACTATCGGCACTCAATTGTCCGCACTAAATTGTCCTACGTGCATTTGTCTTGCGCCAAATTGCGGATACTGAATTGTTCTGCGCTCAATTGTCTTGCGCCAAATTGGCGGCGCTTAATTAACTTACACTCAAATGTATTCGATCAGTTATTGAGCTCATTTACCTTGCACTCAATAGTTAGCGCTCAATTATCGGCTGTCAAATTTCTTACACTGAATTACCTACGCTCAATTATCTTACGCTTAATTGTCTCGCATTTAACTTTCGGCGCTCAATTGTCTTATGCTTAATTGTCTGTACTCAATTGTCCTGCGTGCATTTGTCTTTAGCTCAATTGTCTCGTGTTCAATTGTCCGAGTTTAATTGACTTGGACTCCAGTGCCTTCGTTTAGTTGTCGGCACTCATTTACCCTGCACTCATTTGTCTTTTATTCAATAGTTAGAGCTCAGTTTTCTTGCGTTTAATTGCCAGCGACCAATTGTCGACGCTTAATTGTCACCTATCAATTATCGTGTGCTCAATTATCGTCTCTCAATTGTCTTGCGCTGAATTGTCGAAGTTCGAGTATCTCACATTCAACTGTCAGCGCTTAATTGTCCGCACTCAATTATCCTGCGTGCATTTGTCTTGCGCCCAATTGTGGTCACTCAATTCTTCTGCGCTCAACTGTATTCGCTCTGTTATCGGCGTTTATTTGTTCTGCATTCAATTTTCTTGCACTAAATAGTTAGCGCTCAATTTTCTTGCATTCAAATGCCAGCGCTCAATTGTCGGCTCTCAATTATGCTCCATTATTGGCTCTTAATTGTCTTTTCCTAAAGTGTTGGCGCTCATTTTGTCTTTCGCTCGTTCTTCGGGGCTTAATTATATGGCGGCAATTTTGGGTAGCATTATCAGCTTTCAATTGTCAAGCGCTGAATTGTCGTTGATTAATTATCTAGCGCTGAATTGTTGGTGTTCAATTAACTTGCGCACAATTGTCTCGCATTCAAGTGTCAGTGCTCAATTGTCTGCACTCAATTATCCTGCGTGAATTTGTCTTGTGCCAAATTGTGGTCACTCAATTATTTTGCGATCAATTTTCTTGCGCTTAATTAATTATCGGCACTTAATTGATTTTCGCTCAATTGTCTTCGCTCTGTTGCTGGCCTCATTTGTTCTGCATTCTATTTTCTGGCACTAAATAGTTAGCGCTAAATTTTATTGCGCTTAAATGCCGGCGCACAAGTGTCAGCTCTCAATTATGTTCAATTATTGTCCCTCACATGTCTTGCGCTAAATTACAGGCGCTAAATTGGCAAAGCCCAATTGTCTGGATTCAAGTGTTGGCGCTTATTTTGTTTTGCGCTCAATCTTCGGGGCTCAATTATCTTGCGGCAATTGTTGACGCATAATTGTTGGAGCTCAATTTGCTTGCACTCAATTGTCTTACACTCAACTAATGACGCTCAAGTGTAGGCTCTCAATTATTTTGCACTCAATTGTCGAAGCTCACTTTTGCCCGAAATTATCCTTGCGTTCAATTCTCATATGCTGAATCATCTTGCGCTCAATTATCAGCACTCAATTTTCTTGATATCAGTTTTCGGCGCTTATTTGTCTTGCACTAAATTCTCCTTCGCTCACTCGTCTTGCACTTAATTTTCTACACTCAATTGTCTTGCGCTCAGTTGCCCTGTATCCAGTTTTCGACGCTAAATTGTCTTGCGATCAATTGTCGGGGCAAAGGTTCATTCCATAGCTTACGAAGCTGAAATCTCGATAGGTTCGTTTTCTCTGATTCTGCACGGCCAACAGAACCTCAGAAAACTCTTTAGTTGATGGGCTCCGAATTCTTTGTGCCTGAACAGTTTGTTAAAAAGAGACCTTTGATTGATTGTTTTAAGCCAAATTGAGGAGGAGGAAGAAATTTATTTGAAGCGAATCATCATCTTTGATGAGTCTTGGATTTACCAGTACCATTCAGAGACCAAAATGTAGTAGAAACAGTGCCTCCTAGCCAGGGAAATTATCTGGCCCCCTCAAGTTCAAAGCCGATAGGTCGGCACAGAAAGTTATGATGACATTTTGGGAAGATTCCAAATCGGGTAATTTTGATAGACTTTCTCGAAGGGAAACAAATGATCATAACTTCTTATTATGACTACGTTATCAGAAAATTTAAAGGAATAATAGGGGGAAAAATAACAGCAAAACTGCATCCAGGACTTCTCTTTTGCCAAAATTACGCACCAGCTCATTCTTCAAAGGTAGCGGCACTTTGCGGATATTCCAATGGTAACTCTTTTGCAATCCACCTTACACCCCAAAACCTGACCCTAAGGCTTTATTTTTATTACTCAAAATGAAAGAAAATCTCAAATTAATCTGATTTCCGTTGCTCGCTCATGCCAAGTCAGTATTTTCAACTTGGTCCGATTCGTAACCCTCAGCATTTTTTGAAGACGGGTTACAAAAGTGAAAACATCGCTTACGTCTAGTGACGTAGAGGGAGGAGGATATTTAATTACATACTAGTTTGCTTTTATATAATAAACTTCAATTTCATTTAGTAGCGAACCTTCTAAAATAAATGGTATATAAAAATATATAGCAATAATCTTAAAACAATAGGGCAAATAAATAATAACAACTAAAACTTCGCAGAATTGCCATAATTAGTAACCCTCATATGAGTTCGCTTCTTCTAAAAACTATTTGTTTTAAACCGTCTTCAGGTAGTATTTTGAACCACTCTTCCTCTCTGATCTTGTTCAGATTTTTCACATTACTAGGTTGAGGAGCAGTAGCATAGGTTTAAATTCCTACCATAGGTTTTCGATTGATATGTGGAAAAATTATATGTAGGAATTGTTCAAACGATCTTAATAATCCTAACATCATTAAGGATAATTTGACATGTGTGAGAAAATGAATTGAAGAGACAGAGTATTTTTGTCTCTTACCAGGCTTATGCTACCTGAATACAAGTCGCTCTCGCTAAATAAGAGATATTTACTCGAGAATTTTGAGTTAGTTTCCAACGTTTTTTATTCTGCCTCTCCATATGATCTCACTGTTTGCAGCATATGATGTTTAGGATCTCTTGAAGCCTATTTAATGACAATTATTATAAAAATAATTGTTAAAAAGCCATTTTCTTCCAAATAGGCAATATGTGGAGATTTAGTGAGCATAATATATAATACTATACCTAAAATATTATTTTTAAATAAGTGAATTGTGAGGTAGAAGTGATTTTTACAGTTGGTAAACTTTGGGTAGATTGCTATATAAAGCTCTCATCTAGTTCCTAAAAGTAGGAATTCTAAACTACTCTTAGGGATTGGGACGATGATGGGAAAATGGCTTTAAGAGCCAATATATAAGAATTCTTCTTCACCATCATCATCCTCATTAAGCTTTCAATACATATCAAATAGGCTTAAGTAGGCTAACATGCCATAGGATGAAAAAAGAGAGTAGAAAATAGATATTGTAACCCCCCTCCCCCTATAACTAATTTCAGACCTAAGGTATTAAATCTAAACCTAAAAAGCGACAACGAACGAAGTAATCTCCACCAGAAAGTTTGTGACGAGAGGTTCGAAAGAAATTGATGAAGTTAGGAGAAGTGAAAAATGACGACGGTTCGTCACTTGAGTATTATAGAGAGTAGATTACTTGAAGCAGCTTGGTCATAAAGCGCCTACTCTAATGCTTTAATGCGCATGGTAATAAGCAACTTGGCTCGTCGTCATCCTGGGAATTTAGCCCCCCCGCCCACATGCATGTGGGCTTCAAACACACACTCATACCATATCCTCCAAGAGCATCTGTCATATACCCATTCTTCAAGTGTTAAAATTAAAGCCGTAAGAAACTTAAAATCTTATTTTTAACATTTTTAAACCTTTTAAGGATTAAGAAGGCTAGTTAAAGCAGAATTTCCGCTCATCCTTGGGCTTAAGGAACATCATCCATCGTAACAACCTTTAAACCGCCTGTTAATATCACCCTTTAAGAATCGTTATCCATATTCACAAGTAAAATTCAAGTTAATCTGCCTTTTAGGAATATTCTCAATCTTAATAGTTCACGTATAAAATAATCGTAAACAAACGGTTAAAATGCCGGTTTATCCCCCTCCTTTAGGAAAGTATCTATAATATTAATACCCGCCGTGTATTTATTTCTTCTTTTTTTAGTCACACTCGAATCTACTTATTTTGAAAAAAATTGTAATTTATACTTCAACGACTTGGTATTATCTATAATAATAATACCCGTCGAGTATTTATTTCTATAATAATGAAATATAGCTCTAACTTACAAATACTACCGTCATATTTGACGGCACAGGTACACTAGTTTATATAATAATTAACAATGAAGGTCTTTAATCACGTTAATAAACGTATAAAATCTTTTAAACTAAGACATATAGGAACGCCCTCCACCTTAAAAATTAACACCTAAACACGTTAATCTCTGACCTTCGTTAATACCTTCCATTTTAACAATTAACGTCAACAACCTCCTTAAAATCTTCTTTTAATTATATCCTCCCCCTAAAATTAAAGCCATAAAACACGTTAAATTCTAACTTCTAGGAGTGTTCTTTCTCTTAACAATTATCATGAAATCCCCGTTAATCTCTGAACTTAAGAAACGTCCTCCATTTTAACAAACTTATAAAACATTTCGTATCAGTAAATTATCCTACTGTCTGCACATACATTTACATCATTTATCACTTTCTTTTAATGTTATTCATAAAAAATTAGGGTTTTATTTATTTATACATAGTCCCATAAATCAGGTCCCGCGTATGGGTGAAAGATGGCAATAAACCGCTTAATAAAGGGGGAAACTACTTGCCAGTCTCTTCTATTTTTAGTATAAACTAGAGTAGCTGTGCCCTCAAAAAAGACGGCAATATTTACATATTTTGTTCATTTGTGCCGTACTTTTATAAGGTGCATTTTTTTACGTTGCATTTTCTAGTTTAAGTACGTTTTGTGACTAGTGCCATTAAAGGCAAAATGAGATAAAGGCAAGAATGATATACCGCCTTTGTTCATGTTATAAACCAATTTATAAACCTAACCTAACCTAACCTAACTGAAACAGCAAAATTGAAGCTTCATGAATATATAGAAGCTTTGTATCAACCGAGAATATTTCCAGAGAAGAGAAGGAGATTTCAAGTATAGTTACACCCAGTTACACCCAGTTACACATAGTTACACATATGGATACACTCTTTGTTTTACATAATTAAAACTATTTTGACTGATTTCACATGCAAGGGAGTTCGAGTCCGTCTGCTGTTTGTAGAAACTTGTTCTCGTATGTCTGTAATGTAATCTACAGGTATCTATATGTATAGTTGGCTTGATTTGATATTTTGTTCTTTGTCAGCCTCATTTCTTTACCTTTCTATTTTTACCCTTTTCCCTTCATCTTTCTGTAACTCACATTCTTTCTTAATTTCTAGAAAATGTCATCAACGGTTAGACAAATAAATGCACAATGCGCCCATGGGCAAGATTGGAGCTACGTAACTCAAATGTGCTTTGGGGGCACTGTAGAAGGGCTCTTTAATTGCTGTCTTCCAGTTCGAGGACGAAGGGGTCACGCTGGACTTGAAGTAGAGACAGTTGTCTAAAAATGCTAATACATTAAACGCACCAATCTTTCTCGCAATTTTTTCCACATATATATATATATATATATATATATTTATATATATATATATATATATATATATATATATATATATATATATATATATATATATATATATATATATATATATATATATATATATATATATATATATATATATATATATATATATATATATATATATATATATATATATATATATATATATATAAATATATATGGTGTTCGGGTTTAATTTGACAGATTGGATCGGATTGCATAATAAATGGGAGATAGCCGTTTGAAGCCGCCCTCAGCTCTTCACCCACGGCCTTAAGACGGCTCAGGAACCTGGCGCGTGGGTTCCTCATTGTGCCCCTAGAAGGATATTCGAACACCTTATTGATTTTGGCCAACAGTTCGGCCTTAAGATGCAGGCTGAGCGGTTAGGGCCTTTCTCAATCGCGATACACAAATAGTAACCCCATGGGATTACAATTGTGGGATCTAGGATGCCAGAAAGTGGGGTTGGTGAAGTCAAACAAAATTCTTGGACAACCACACCTTACTCTTTCCGGACGTATGGCCTTCCAGCAGCAACCCATGGTTTGACCACAATATTCAGCAGCTCCACATACCCGTATACATTAAGTCTAAGACCCTGCTCAAAGATGTGGGGCGGCTGGCACCCCACTCACTGGAGAAACATCCACATACCATCACAGTTTGGGGTAACTTGGTTTTCAAAATACGTGGACTGTCGCAATGTATTATAGGGAAGCCACTTGTTATTTTGGGTGTTGTATAACTGATCTTAGAAGCGGTTCCTTTCATCTGAGAAGAACAAGATCGTGCCCTGCTTAACAGGATGTTCCAGCATGTTCGGAAGTTAATTTGCCTTCGTCAAGCGGTACTACTTGGCCTTGGCTTTCAGAATATTTCCCTTGCGTCTTTTGTACGAGTGGTAGATTAGGTCCTCATTCAGGAGCAGCTTCATGTTGGTGACTCTAACACCCATCTCTCTCTCGCCCAAGCTCGGATTCCCTTGTTCAGTTCTTCCATCACCTTGTCCTGCAGTTATTGGATGAATTCCGGCGTACGGACACAATCAGAATGCCTGCTGTGTTCCTTTCTGCCGATCACGGCTCTGTATTCACAGTCGCAGCTTCCCATATCACGTCACACAGCCTTTATAGTGTTCACAGAGCACTGAGTAGCCGTCATAAGGTTGGAATTTGGATACTCGACGCAAATTATCATGTTACAGGTGACTCTTTTCTAATATTCCGATGACTTCTAGTCGCCATGCTATGTCAGGTAATTTTTTCTCAGCTAAAAGATTACTCTTCATTCTCTTAACGCAGTTACCTGTTCACCGATACATCGACATGTTCCTAAAAAAGGGAGACATTAAAAATCGTCCAATTTAGCTCAAACACTATATATATATATATATATATATATATATATATATATATATATATATATTCCTTAAAATATCATTTTTTCTTATATGATCTTTTATATAATTTCTGAAATAAAATTGTTAAAAATTTCTATCTATAATTCTATCATTAATATCTTAAACAAGAAATGGTATTATAGATCTTTTACTAAATTTCATTAACGTTTGTTTTGCTACTTTTCAGTAATCGTCATCACAAAGGCTCACAATACATTGAATCAGGAAGGAGTGTAATAAAAAAAATACCGCTCACTACAATGTGGAATGCTATTAAGAGGTTTAAAGAGAAATGTATACTATAGGATATACAACGGACAAGACGGACTAGAATGACTTCAAAGTCACAGCATAAGTTCATTAGAGTGAGATCTCTGCGAAACCACTGCCTTACAACCCCAGAAATATATCGGCAATTTATCAGAGCAGACAGAGCAAACGTCTCCGCCACGACGGTTAAGAGGAGGCTTAGAGAAACTGGGGGTTTCGGTCGAGTGAGAGCAAAGAAACCTCTGCTAAGACATTGTAATCGAGCAAAGAGGTCAATTTTGGCTAGAAAGGATCAAAACTGGGCGATAGATGAGTCGAAAAGGCTTCTTGGGACCGATGAGTACAAGTTTGACATATTTGGTTCCAACCGTAGTTTTTGTAAGAAGTAGTAGTAGCGAGCAAATATTGCCTTAATGTATTATGCCTAAGGTAAATCATGTCGAAGGTAGTGTGATAGTTGAGAACTATTTTGCTGGCGATGCAGCGATATATCTTTATAAAACATCAAATAAACTAGGCGCCGTGTCTATCGTTCAATTTCACATCATCATGCTCTCTCATCTGGAATCCATCTTATCGGTGAAATATTTTATTTTACAGCGCTCTTTTTATTTGGAGAAGATAGAACAAGAAAGACAGCTTAGAATCATGGATTGACCTCCCCAGTCTTCTGATTGCAAACCTATTAAACTCCTGTAATAATATCTGACCATTCGAGTGAGAGAGAAGCAACCGACAAATGTGCGGATGCTATGGTAGTGTTTGTTTAAATGTTGGAATTTAATTATCAAAAATATTTGGTTCTCTTGCAGTTTAATGTTATTGTTATCTAAGTCTGTATCATTCATTATGTTCTTCGTGTTCACGTTAACGTCAATCTATAACAACACTACTCTTTTATTTACTTTAGGTTTCACGTGTTAATTTTTGTTGTTGTTTTTTAATCGTTGGAGGGGGCGAGTTTTTTTGGTCGGCAAAAATGATGAAAATTTATATTTTTCTTCAAAACAAATTAAAGACCAATGCCAATAAAATACTTTTCATACATTAATTTAAATATGCGCTACATATATGTTTACAACACTAAATATAGAAACCATTTACAAGGTACATCCATAAAAACTGCTGAAAATTTTGATTTGCACTGTAGATAAAAATAATGATATTAAAAAAAAATAAAGAAAACCAGTCATTAATGAATCAACGGAGAAATGCTATGATTTACTCAATGATGAATAAATATACACTTAAACCAGAAACTATTCGCCATAAGGTAACTAAATTTTGGACCAGTGCGAAAAATGTATGACTACACAATTCCAAAATTTCAAAATGTTTCATAGAAATATAAAGGATTAATACCATTTTTAAGAACATTTGTAATTAAAAGATATTTATACACTATACAATTATTATAGTTTTTGACTAGGTACAAGCAAAGTCCGGCTGGAACTTTGGACAACTAGTCCAATTCATCGGTGTTTTGGAGGTGTTATGAATTGACTTTGAACTTCACTTAATGCCATAAATTTTCTATCGGGCTGAGGTGTGGCAACTGCGATGGTCATTCGAAAATGCTGAGTTTAGTTTCCTTCGAAGAGGAAGAAACCAATTTGGATCTGAGTTTAGGGTGGTTTGTGTTTTGAAAGAATCGCCTTTTTCTTAGGAAAGGCTTGCTGCCATTTTTTACGACTCCAAAACTTTAAATCTTTCTCCAAATGATCGTTGGTGTACTTTCATGCATTTCTTATTGATGCAACATTTTATACACTGAATTCAAACTAACATCGACGCCTTCCTATCCGAAATAATCGTTCATCTTCTTTCTAGTGATCCTTGAGTGAATTTTAACAGATATAAGGATCTTCCGAAACGTGTTGAGCGGAATTTTCCCAGGACGATCTGAACGAGGGAGATTTACAGTTGTACCCAATTCATAACTTTCTAATTACTGACTGCACTATAGAGTTAGAGGTATTTGACGCTTTAGAAACATTCTTGTAGTTCAACTTAGATTTGAATTTCTCAATTATTCTCGATTTAAAGTGGCAAAACAGTTCACTACCTTTCGCCTCGATGATTTCTTGTAGAATAAGACTGTAGAGTTTGCGATGCCAACGGCTTTTTAGAATGTGAGAATGAAATCGTATGAATACCTTTTTTCTTGCAAATGTTTGTAGAAGTGTTGTTAAAACTATATTTACTGGACAAATTTGTTAAAATTTTGTAGGTGTGTATTCTTCTTAAGGTCCCTCAATTTTGTTACCTTGTAGTAAACGGTTCTTGAAGAAATATGGTGTTAAGGAGTAGTATGAAATTTTTCTGGATCAAATGTATATATATGTGGAGTCTCGATAGGCATTATTAGTATTAGTATATAAACCATTCTGTGCAAATCTGAAACCACCTTTATTTATCTATATTTCTTTATTTTCTGGCTAATAAAGAGGAGGGGGAAAATCATAAAAATAAACACATTATGGCGTCAATGGTCAAGTAAAAGATTTTATGACGTTTAAATGAAACAGAAAATTCAATTGCCTTTTTTTCTACTTTACTTTTAAAGGCAACCTTCTATCGAACAGTCTTGGAACAATTCAATAATAGGAGGGCCACAGCTCTGGGAAATGATTCTAGGTTACATACAGATAGTAGTTCGTTGCTAAATAAATACTACCTAGTTTTATTGGTAGTGTCCGAGGAGTGATTGCCTTGGAATAATGTTGTATTAATATATGTTTATACTTATTTAAATTTATTCCTGCTACCTTGCAAAGGTTACCAACTTCATACGATGAAAGACCTTTCTAAACTTGAATAAAAATTCTTACATGTAAGAGAAAAAAACTATGGAAATACTTCATTTAACCCTTTACCAATCACTAACAATCAGTTTTCTCTCACACGCCAAAATCCCTAACTTAACTCAGTCAAAGTCATGGTTTTTGCACTTCCCCTGTCTACTTCTTATTCTTGAAGTCATATTCCTTTTTTTTTTTATTTGTTTTCTTTCCTGAAAATTGTTTTTCATTAGCTACCAACTTATTAAATCTTGTGAGTTAATTTTTTTTCTCGTAGTTCTTCAGGAAGATTCAGCAACAAGTTCAAAAAAGGATATCACTCTTTCTTAGGAATGTTCTTTAAAACATGTACCACTGGTTGACAATTTTGAAAGTCTTCCTTCTACTTCGTGGTTGTAATTCAATAGACGTATTTTAAATTTTATAACTACAAAAGGTTTTGTTACTCCTAGTTATTGAAAATGCAGTTTCAGCGTCACTGTAGTTTGTCTCTCAATCCGTCATATATATATATATATATATATATATATATATATATATATATATATATATATATATATATATATATATATATCAAGTGTAAAGATGTTCAATAGGGCTGCATTTATGATCTCCATCAGTGTTCTTTATTTCTTAGGGATCAACGTTTCGGGTTCGAACCGATGCACAAGGAACTAAATTTAAATACAAACGTGCATAAGAGTTTGGCATGATCTTAACATGCAATTATTTGGGATAACAAATTGAAATTACTGGACACTAAAATGAAAACATTTAAATGAATGAAGTTAAGTAAGACGTTTATCTGTTTATTTTTAAACATCTATAGATTGTTTGGGGAAATATTGAGGGTAAATGTAAAATAACGAAAATTGAAGCGGATTAACTGTAAATCAATGGAAAGGTAATAATGATCATTAACACTTAGGAGACTAACCTGTTGCGTGTTTCATCAATATATCTAAATTACCGCATGGAAAAGGAAAAACTTGATTCTGAGCGCTATTGTCTGTAGCTTTAGGGCTCATTCAGGGAATTACAAAATAAATGAGAATTAGATCGTTTAAATAGTCAGAGACAAAGGTGAGCGAGGTTATAGTTTATTAACAAAATGTGTTCTTATATTTAAATTTTATAATGTTTATAATAAATGTATCGAGTTCACATTGGAATTCTGAATTGAGGCAATGCATACAAATTTCAGATGTTTCCCAAGTTATTGGTCTGGAAAAACTAAACAAAAATGCTTGGAAAAAATAAGAATTGCTATACAAAAGACTTTGAACGGCAGAGTTCCTTTCCCTAAAGAGGAACAAATAAGGACTAGGTCAGCGGGTTAGGCTATCACTAGTGTGTGTAACATTTTTAACTAGTTCTTTACAGCCCAAATTCTCTTACTTCTGCTAATACTCTTGTCTACTCCAGGTTAATAACCTAACTAGTTTAACTTAGTCCTCCTATGTCGTTCACCAGGTAGAGGTATGTAGTCAACGCAATTTTTTTTACATATTTCTTATTTTTCAAAGAAATTTGTTTTTAAACAAATCAAGTGGGAACATTTTGGGGACAAAATATTAACTACAGGAGGTCCCTAAAGTCTGAAGACAAGAATGATCACAATAATCTCCTTGGTCACCTTAGCCCCCTTCGCTTCTCTTTTGGGGGCATGCGAAAAGCTTCCTCATTGGTTGGTCTCCTGGTTTCCCAGACATTACCTACCCTTGACTTCTTTTTCTGTCGTATCCTTAATTAGAAGGTGACCTTAATGAAAATTAAGGATCCGAGACACTTGAGGGAACAGCGCACCATAAATGAATGGGCTTAAATTGACGGAAATATGGAGTAAATGTATCAGGTTTATCGAGGGAATCTCTCATCACAAATGGTGGAAATCACACTGAAAATGTTATTTAGTAATATTTCAATTAAACAAAATGTTGTAATCCATATTAAATGAAATGTAGTTTAATTTTTTTTTAGCAAAGTATCCACTTTACCTATATACCAAGACTTTAGGGACACCCTGTATAGAACTGATTAAATTTACAAATATTTTGTTGTCATTTTTTATAAACGGCACGAATTTTCGGGATGCCTCCCCTAATATACTGGTGAGTATTCAAAAGCGTCTGGGTCTCGTATTTTTATAGCGAGTCTTTATTTATAAGATGTTTGGTTGCGTGGATCCATTTGTTGCATTTCCGTCTTTAACAAGGAGCCAACGAGATGCCTCTGGAGAAATTAAGGAGAAATTACTGGCATTGGAGCGGTTGAACCTGGGGACGCTCGATTCATCATCGCCATCTTCATTCTTTTCATTCCACTTTCGTGAATAAATATTTTGCCTCTTTTTTACTTTTTTCTTTTAAATCCGAGTTGGAATGGATTTTGTGAGGTGGGGAGGGGAAGGGGCGGTGGGGCTGAGTGTTCAGGAAATGTAGAGAATCCACAGGGAATAGTGGAGTAAGTTAGGGGAGTACTCCATACCCTCTCTGACTCAATGGATTAATTTTACATTTTCACTTTTACGAGTACTTTCTTACATTTTCATTTTGTTCTTTCTTTAGAACTACAGGAACAATCGGAACTCTGGCTAACCTAGGGAAGAAGGCGTTGAATTCCGAGCGTCTAGGTGTCAGGTGCAATACAATCGATTCTGGACGCGAAACTTTAATGGGCATCAGTTGACTGATCGCCCATTGGCAGGTACGCTGATGCTCACCCCGCATCATCATGCACAAAGCAACTGACAACGCCGCTATCATTTCTTTCCCCGCCTTCACAACACAACATATTTATTCTCTGCTCGGCTCCGGTGCTCTATCGATGGAGTACTAGTATCCACTCCATGAGTACTCATATACGCAGTCCTCTGACGTGGAGTACTTAGGTCTCCTATGGGGGTACTAATATATACATGTCCCTGACGCTGAACGGGCGCCCCCCACCCCCACGGAGCCAAGGAGGGTTCTACCATCGTTGGTTGCTATAAAAAACTACCTGCCCTCCCCCACCTTATCTAAAGAGGACTGGCCTCTTGAACTTTCGGGCTGACCAGTGATTGTCATTTTGATCTTAATGTACATTTCATTATCCTATCGGTAGGATATCGTCCACGAAGCCAGGGACGGATGGCGCCACACAACAACCGAAAACAGATGTCAGGTTCGACTCAAGGTTATTCAATACGGAAGTGGATCTTAAGGAGTTTGTACCTAAGAGGAATCTGGCGTTGGTAAGTCTGAGCGAATCGGTGGAGATAATTTGGAGTACACGCCCAAAAGAGGGCCTGATATAAAGGTCGATAAACAAGGTTATACAAAGACCACAGAGACTCAGAAGTACGAACAAATCAATTTGTAGGACTAATAACTAATAATAAAATATAAGAAAGATAAATTGATAACAATAATAATAATCGAAAAATTCTATCAGTTTTTATTTTATTGTGCTTTTAAGATTTCCCTTCCAATAATAATAATGGTAAGAAGAAGAAGAAGAAGAAAGAAGAAGAAGAAAAAGAAGAAGAAGAAGGAGAAGAATGATAATAATAATGCTAATAATAATAAAAAAATAACCGCTACAACCAAAAGGACAACAATATTACCCCTCCTAGGAGCGCAAACTCGTCTATGTGACGGTTGTGTGAGAGTGAAAGCGATGAAAGCTATGAAAGCGATGATCCCGCGGCGAATTAAGCTTCTGTTATTTGCTCTTAGGAGGAGACGAGGCGTCTCTAATGAGTTGCCGCCGTGTTTATCTTGACGCCGTCAAACTGATATTAGCGCTCTGCGTTTGCTTAAGGTCCGCAGGAACCCTCCCACACGGTGCTTTTGCCAGCCAACCCCACCAAGAACCGCTCCAACACAACCCCAGGGGGTCTCCGAACGTGGGTGAAGGATATAATCCATGGTGTTTGAGCGAAAGATCTAATGAATTGGACACGGGTTCCAGTGATTACGGAACATCCGCACCGAATATATTCTATTAGACGTAATTGTGAAATAGCTGGTGTAAATATAGGTCCCCAGTCCCACTAGACATACAAGCAAATACACCTGACAAATACCCCCGCTTTACACATGCACATAAGGAGATACACACATGGAGACAATCTTTGTGGGAGTTTTTAGGTGATTTTGGACGGGAGAATAAGACCGAAAATAAATGGAAGCATCTCAACCAGAAAATAAGAATTAATATTTATTATTTATTTATTTGATTGATTGGGGGTGTAGGAGCTTGTGGAGAATTCCCCTGTACCGTCTTCGGGTGTGTTGTGTAAGAGGAGACAAAGCCCGGATATGGGCCAATGGTCTTGGGATCCGCCTCCCCGAAATTTCTACATCCTGGGAGCGCTCCGACATATTTCGCAAATGGGAGGGGGCGCGCAGTCCCCATCCATTTAATCCCTTGTGCGGTTGATAAACGCCGATCCTACTTTTTGTGGAAGAGTGGTGGGGATAAGATAAAAAAGATTAATTAATTTATTTAACAAAGAAAAATACAACAATGGTCAAATTCGCTATAAATCGAATTAAAATAAGTGGAGTGGAAATTAGCCGTTGCCAAAAGAGTCTGGAGGGAGAATAAGATTTGAGACCACTGTGCTACTCCCTAACGCGAGCAAAAAATCGGCCTAGAAACTAGAAAACTGCGGGGAATTAGCTATTAAATGGTTTACTTTCAACAGATCATCCGAGACACTCGGATTACCCCGCCTTTCTCAAGGCCTCTTCATCAAATGCCTATCGCTCGTGCGGGCTTCTGATTACAGCGAGATTAAGCGACATCCGGTGCGGTCAGTGGACGAATGAAGTCCCGATTCAGAGAGACATCCCGTGCACTGCCATGCGCTGTAGATATCCGTAGTTCGGATCCTACGTTGACTTATGAGTCCCCGATGAGGAAACAGATCTTCTTTTCCTTACCATACTTTGGTTACCAATCCGAAAAACTTAAAAAAGAGTTGTTAAAACTGTTAAATTCAGCCTATCCTCAATTATTACCATCTATTATTCTCATTAATGACTTCAGACTGGGATCATTATCTAAGTTCAAAGACCAACCACCCACCATTATGCAATCTAAAATTATATACGTTTTTCGTTGTACGTGCAGTAGCACTGTATCATATGTGGGGGCAACAAGGTGTACGCTTTATTCCCGCTTCATGCAGCATATGGGTAGATCTGAAAGAACTGCACGACACCTTTCAAAACCTGATCCATCCCCAATTCGAGACCATCTGTCTCAATGTGGCTCTAGGGCTACACTCGAGAACTTCACGATACTTAATGCAGTAAGAAACATCTCGGACCTTTACCTGCTAGAGTCAATTTATATTACACAACTTCAACCAAGTCTAAATAATAACTCATTGTCTGTCCCATTAAATATAGTGACTCATTAAAAAAACATGCTAATTTGTTAGATTTCACATTGTTTTTTTAGGGGGGGGAGGGAGGTGCAAGAATAAAATCTACTGTCAATTATTTTCCTTCCTATTTTTTTAGAAATTCTTTCGTTGGTTTAGTTTGTTCTTTCCTCCATATTTCTAATGTAGATAATTAATCTCAAATTTTATATTCATGTTTCACAATTTTATTACATGTGTTAACTTTTTATGTAAACATTTAACTTTGTATTTTGTATTCTTTCTCTAGCACTGATGATGGGATTAGTTATAATCCTGAAACGTTTGAAATGAATGTTACGAGGCATTTACGGCTCTGTCCTGGTTATCCTGTTTATATATATATATATATATATATATATATATATATATATATATATATATATATATATATATATATATGTATATATATATATATATATATATATATGAGAATGTAAGTGAGTATCTGCATCTTACAAAGAATAAATCAGAAGATTTCTACTCAAACCATTGTCAAACAAAGAAAAAAAATCCAAGGGGAATCAGAAGAAATGGTTGTAAAGTGATGTAAGTAATGGGGGTGAACATGTGTATATATATGGCATGGGGGATGGGGTTAGAGTCTGATGCGGTAGGTGGGGGAGGAGGAAGGAGGAGAAATAAAGAAAGAAAGTAATTCATTTCTGGATAATTTCCCCAGTGTCGTTCTCCAGTTCAAAGGTTTCTTTGTTTTGTAGATTTTGATGATGGAATATTTTAATATTCGCTCTTTTACGGCGTTTCCATCAGCCACGACGCTGGTTTGAACCCGCCAATTGGAATAATTGCAATTCACCACAACCCAGCGAGGAAGAGTAGCGTATACATAGGCATAATCCCCCCGATATATATATATATATATATATATATATATATATATATATATATATATATATATATATATATATATATATATATTAGACTGAACCACCACCCCAAAAAAGAAAAAATCCTTGGTCTCGCCCATGGATATAGTGAGATTTTTGATGAAAAAATGCGCTGTGCAAATTAGCAGCAAAATATAATAATATTTAGTAGTGCTACAACGGATGTTAGTTTCACACATATTAATAATATGTGCAAAATTTGAAAAATAGTTAAATATTAGTGAATTTTGGTCTTTTTTCAGAGTAAGTATTACCGAAATATAGATTTCTAGTACTTATTTTTTTCATAGATAATGTGAGCTTCTTACATAATTTCCTCTTGACATATTTTGACTGCATATATGATTGAAAAACGACAGGAAAATACATCAGAATTAAAACTCCTCTTTCAGAAATAAGACTTGATGTTACGACTATGTACTTAAATCTATGTCTTTTTACCAACAGTTATTTCCGATCGATGACTGTGAGCATCGAAACTTTAGGGAAATTGGCGTGAAATGAAGTATTATTTCAGAAAGAGATATGTCATTTTTGTTGTTTTCTCCTCTTATTTTTTCTAACATAAGTTCGTTCTAAAGAGTTTCATTTTAAATAAAAAAAAATTTCATTTTGGTCTCCAGTGTATTTTTTCTATGTTACTCTTCAAAATCTTGTAAAATATCTACATATATTGTAAATTAATAGAGCAGAAATTCTTTAAATTTATCAGTATAGCCCTTGGAGATGACCAATGTGGTTGAAAGGCGTCTCGGCGAATAATAAATAATGATTTAAAATGATATTTATGGTCCCGCCTCTTTTAAGGGATAATCATTTATGAAAGTTATCAAGAAACTAAAAAATGCTGTCAAATATAACAATTACTATATCCAACATGGCCTCTTTATAAAATATATATATATATATATATATATATATATATATATATATATATATATATATATATATATACACATTATATATATATATATATATATATATATATATATATATATATATATATATATATATATATATATATATATATATATATCACACTTAAAATTCAACCACACGCCGAAAAAACATTAAAAACACATAACCATCTACCCACTTACAAATGTGTCTGATCATGTATGTACATCTACATCTACGTTCGCACACAAATAAAAAACAAGGACGAGTTATAGTCGTGTTATCCAATTTCATGGCAGAACTTTTGGTTGGGTAGTGTCGTGTTAAAGTCGTAGCGTCAGACTTTCTTAAAATCATCCGTGGAAAACGATGGATATCGGTCAGTTTTTTAAAGGTTGTAAAACACATCCGTGGCCACCGTTTCGCTCTGTTATCTCGATCGATATAAATAGTGGGCTTTCAATAGGTTGACAATAAGTTCCTCGTCCAATATTCATGGCAGTTTTGTTTCAATTTAATAACATGGCATACAAAATAAGGCTATACAGTTGGTAAAACTTGGTCCGAATACTGTGGCCACGGAAGAGAATTCCAACTTTAAATTGCGGATATTTTTCGCAAACGGCGAACATAATACGACTATACCACGATCATAACCAACCGTATTCTTGGATAATATTTCTAAAAATCTACCTCAATTTATATTAGGGTAAAATAGCTCCTTCACTTTCCTGAATTTAGTTATATAGTTTTGCAATAATGGTGATTGGTAGCGTGTGGTTGGGTCGCCCCTGAAAGAAGGGCAGATCCTATCATCCTATCGTAACAATGAAAACACGACGGACCATAAATAATGAAGCAATAAATATTTATTAAAGGCAGAACCCGTGGAGGATTGGAAAAGCAAACAGTGACTTTCAGTTACCACTGGACCACGCGCCAGTACCAGTAACTACCTAGATGTTTACCGTGCCCAGGGCCCTAGGGAGTGACCGAAGTAAGGGCATTGAAATGATGCCCCGAAATTCATATAAAATAGTGCAGTTCTAATTTTTCATGACATGGCCTGAAGAGTTTCAGAAATTGAAACGAAACGTGGGTTTCTGGGTTTGTTTTTTTTAGGAAACTGCTTTATTTCTTGCTATATTAATTCTGAAAGAACAAACTGTATGAAAACACATAATATATTATTTTTTGTTTCCAGGTACATTCATTTTATTTAACAGAGAAAGGGGGAAATTTTAGATTGTTTTATGAACACTATCTAGATTATGATCGTATGTTCTAGAAGGTTTAGTTTGAGAAACCCTATACTACTGACATCTTCCGTTGTCTCTTACTACTAGAACTTGTATTCTTCATCTGCCTGTTCTCTGCCTCTCACGTTTTCCCCCAAAGTCACTGTAGCTCATGCGTTTGTCGCTCTCTCTCTCTGCCGTCTCATACTCTTCAATGACGTGGGTCCTTAACACCATAAGGACGACGCATCTCCCGTTTAGGATTCATAAAAACCATCATTCAGGCCAAAAGGAGGCATTAAAACCGCATTAAATTTAAACTTGTTCGTTTCTATGCGGGTTTTTTAAAATAATTTTCCTGTCTATTTTATTGCAAGTTTTCACCGTATGATTTAATCATAGGGAATTTTGTTAAGCCCCTAACCTCTGAAAATGGCCGTGCAACGAACGAGCGGGAAAGAGATGTAACAGACCGGTAAATATACAGGGTGTCCGGCGAAAAAGCGAACCGAAATTTAAATGATTTAATTGAAAAAAGTATTTGGAATTTTTACATTGTGTAAATGGGAGCTTGTTTAGTAAATAGGTATTTATAAAGGGGGTTACCCATGCTTAAGGCATGTTTCTGCAAGGAAAATTTGTTATTGGCGGTGAAGATTTGTTCGAGACGTATAAATTAACATATATATGGGGATTGGGTATCCATAGATCAAGAGACTAGTTGGACCATGGTAGATGTGGCTTTCTAGGTTCCAGAACTCAGTAACAACGGTGCAAATATTCTCAGGATTTATATTTTACGTCGTGTAATGCCCTCTTTCTCCTTTTGTTGGGTCTAAACAGGTGCGCTAAAGATAGTATGACATTTAGTAGAGGTGCAAAAGATGACCTCGAGAGAGTGCGCTAGTTTCTCGTGAGGCCATGGGGTCAGGAGGGCGTGGCGCTCCTCCAAGTTAAATATTTTCAGAACGTAACTGACCCAGGATTCTCATTAATCGGACCTTCAGAGTTTTAGATTTTTGGTCATATCCATACTTTCTATGGTTGATGTACAATAGCATCAAATAAGACTTCTCGGATGTCCTGATACCCAGATTTAAAAAATAGTAACATTTTCACCAAGTTTACTAAATTTTCACTAATTTGCTGAAATTTTGACCAAGTTTTTTAAAGCGTTCACCAAGTTTGCTCAAAATTTCACCGAGTTTGCTAAAATTTCACCAAGTTTGCTAACATTTCATCGAGTTTGCTAATATTTTCACCAAGTTTGCTAAAATTTTTATCGAGTTTGCTAAAATTTTCACCAAGTTTGCCAAATATTTTCACCAAGCTTGCTTTAATAATGGTGAAGGGATATTGATGTTAGTGAAGCTAACCGAAATTACATTTGCGCAAGATAAGAGAATTTATATGTAATATTTTTTAAAAAGAATAAATTTATTAAAATCCAATAATGCAGAAATTCCATCGCACATAACAACAAAAAATATTCCTATGTACCACTTCCTTCCACATCCTGTCCATTTCTCTCCAAACAGTGCTTAAGATCACATTGCTCGCAAGTATAATCTGGATTATCCGTGAGCAAGTTGACTTTTTCCGTGATTCTTTCTCTCAATTGGTTTACATTCACAGGTGTGGGTGGAGTACACCCTTAATCTTGAGATTTACCCACAGGATTAAATCGCAAATTGTTGAATCCAGTGATCTTGAGTGCTATTCAATTAAATGATATAGTGAAACTATGCGATGGTTGAAAATTTCTGTCAATCTCTCACCGCAGTCGATGTGCCGGAGCACCTAGTTGAACTAAACGTGGTTGTTCACTGGTTGCATACTATCGAACATTTTAGTTATTCACTTTTACATCCATAAAACAAGAGGCCTCTTCACAAATCACAACAGTGTCTAAAAAACGAGCGGGTCAAAGGAGAAGCCATTCGATACATCTTTTCCGGTGAGGAAAATCAGTCTTGCAGAGATGGCGCCGGAGGTGCATCTAATAAAGATTCTAGAAGCTTTTGAAGAATAGAGGTCCCATTTGATCCTTTTCGACAATAGCGGTCCTAATTTTTCCCATTTAAAGAATATTGATAAAAAAGTAAGGATACAAATTAAAAAAGGTATGATAATAAATTAAATCTTAGTTACAAACATACTCTACGACAATTGTATCACAAAAAGCATGAAATAAATTTTCCTTGTGTCTTTCACGAAACATGGATTTCTGTAAGTGTAAAAAGTCTCTTCTGCCTCCATTTATCTTTTTTTCATTTTATATTTGCGTTTATTCTAGTAAGATTCTTCTGCCGGCTATGGACGCCTGATTCTTGGCTCACAGTTTTAAGAACGTATCCTATGTTCTGTATTTTTTGGTATGCTTTCATAGTTGAATAGTTCATACTTGCCTAACAACCCTTTCAATTATTAGTAACAGGGTTGCAGTATCTTGGCGCTCGATAATTTCCATGTATCCCAGGGTTGGTGTCGTCGATGTATCGACAATTCTCAAAACCAGTATTTGTGAATGGGAGATCTTTATCTATGATGTTTGGGCTCGTGTGAAGAGCACGACTTGTCAAATTGTATTGTGGCACCAGACACACCCAATTTAATCGACTTATTTGCAAAAGGTTTAATACATATTTCACGAAAGAAACTATACAAACTGACCCGAGCTTTTGCGAGACGTTCAATAACTTATATGCATTAGTTTCGCCAATTTCCTTACACCAATAGAAAATTGCTTCAGTCCATTTTTGAAGGCTCAATTTGGAATTAAAAAGAGAAAGAGTTATTTCTAATTGAAACTTTGTTTCTACTTCATACAGTTCTTATTTCGACACTTTTTGGCAGGACATCTTGTATATAAAGCTGAGCATGGGTATAGGAAACACCTATATGATTCATATTTTTAAAATATTTTCGGTTTTAGACTTTACTTACATAATGTATCGGCTTTATATAAGCTTCATACTCCATTTTGCCTAATTATCAGAACTAAATGATAAAATAAAGGCGTGTGTAACAATGGCAAAGATTTATTCATCAGAAAACAGGAAAAGCATAAATAATGACAACATCTAACATTTCTCCCTTTAGCCTCCATAACAACCGTAAGGTGTTTCTTTTAACAATGTCCAAGATTCTTGAACTTTCTGGATGGATTTTATTCCACTTTTATTCAGCAAACTTTTCCAATTTAACAATATTGCAAGAGCCTCTCTTTTGCACATGCTTCTTTCGCTTATTGCAGACATGTCCGATGGGGTTCAAATCTATGCTTTGAGAATGAAACCTGAGTATAGTAATGTGTTGTACTAGATTTGCTGGTATGCTCGAGATCTTAGTCCTGTTGAAAAGTAAAATGCCTAACAAGTACAAATTTCTTTGTTTATTGCTTCACATTTTTATCAAGTATGTGATGATAGTTGTGAAAATTCAAGATCCATCTATCACTTTAAATGCATCATTGCCAGAAGTAGCGAAACATTCCCACTACATAATCGAACCTCCTCCATGTTTAACAGTAGGGACGGTGTTCTTTTCCATGAGGGTCTGCTTCGCTTGATTTTTGTCTCATCTGGTCATAATATTTTATTTAATTTAGTCTGGCTTTCTCCCAGATGCTCTTTAATGAACACAAAACTGGGCCTATTTATGAGCCATCTTCAACAGACAGAGGCTTTCTTTTAGGGATCTGTCCATGATATCATTTTCGATGTAAATAATGTACTATTTAACTGTATACCTCTACGCCACGAGTTGTAAGATTTGCTTATGACTCATTTGATCAAGTCTCAGAATTGTTTCTGTCTTCATCATCGACCGAATATCACTATGGCTCAGTTTCTTTGGTCAAATTGACGGGGACGATTTACTATGATACCATTAGATTTATACATCACAATAATATTCCTTACCGAAGAAAGAAAAATGTACACATTGAAGGAAATTTCTCGATAGGCATGACCGGCCTTGTACAATTTAACATCATGGTCTCTTGCAGATTCTGAATGCTCAGCGGTTTTTATCTTTGCGCTCTTGGAAATGTTTCCTCGACGAAGTCATGGAAGCGAACGACAAAATTGCTACCTAAATTAGCAGCTAATCTATATTTCTAAAACGATCTACTTTCCTTTAGAATCGTTTCGAAATGTTTTAAAACTTCGAGAATGTCGTTTTATATGAAAAAAAATGCATCTATCATGAAAACACAAAACCTATTCATTTGCCTATACTTTTGCACGGTGCATAATATGGACTTGTATACAAAGCCAGCATTTATTTAATATAATCAAAACTAGAATTTGTTTAATATAATCAAAACCAGTTTTGGTATAACAAACAACGAATTTATAAAGGGTTTCCTACATGAGACCGTGTCTTAAGTTGCTCATACTCATGCACGCATATATATATATATATATATATATATATATAAGCAAAGCATGTCGCAGCGTGCCATCACTGTCGAGATTGGACGCAGTAAAAGAGTGATTTACAATTTTCTGAAAGATCCCGAGGGCTATGGAACAGCGAAGTCAAGTGGTAGACCTCCTAAAATTACGCCAGCAATAGGTAGAAGGATCAACGGCGTTGTCTGTCAAGACATGGCACGGTCCTCAAGTCAGATTAAGGCATTCACCGATGCTGATTGCACTCCAATAACCATTAGACGTCATCTCAGAGGAAAATGCATAACAAATAAAAAACGGCTTCAAGCGCCTCGTCTGCTTCAACGTCACAAAACCGTCCGTTTAGAGTTCGCCAAGGAGTACCAGGCATGGGAAATCGCAAAGTGGAGGAGGCTTTTATTCTCTGATTAGAAAAAAATAACCTCGACGGTCCTGACGGTTTCCAACGTTACTGACATGACAATTAGATCCAACCTGAGACGTTTTCCACACGACACAGTGGTGGAGGCTCCATCGTGGTGTGGGGGGGGCTTTTTGCTTCAATGGAACAATGGGGCTTCAGGTTGTGCAGGGGCGTCAAAAGGCGGCGGCTATGTAGAGATGTTGCAGAGGGTATCCCTCACGACAGAGGGCCTTCGTCTGTGTGGTGATGACTCGGTTTTCCAACAAGACAATGCGACAATTCGCAATGCCCTCCTGACAAAGACCTTCCTTCAGGAGAATGGCGTCCCTCTTTTAAACCACCCTGTGTGTTCACCGGATCTAAACCCAAATGAAAACATTTGGGGATGGATGGCAAGGGAAGTCTACAAAAATGGACATCAGTTCTTGACAGTGGATGCCCTTCGTGAGGCCATCTTCACCACCTGGAGTAATGTTGCCCCGTCCCTCTTAGGAACCCTCGTATCAGGCATGCCCCGTCGAAATTTGATGTTATCAACAGGAATGGTGGAGCTACTCACTACTGAGTCCTTATTTTGAAGGTTTAATTCTGTTTTGAGGGTTTTTTCATGTTTTGGGAGTATTGGTCTTAAACCTTTGATCAGCTGATTAGCAGCTCATTTGGGTAAACTATCTTTTCTCTTTAATTTGTTTAAACTACCCGTTGTTTGACTCAGCTACAATTTAGCTTTTAGTATATCGAAGCTTCACTTAGAACCTTTGCGTTACAAGCCTCTCCTCTCCTATCTCTCTTGGCCAACCTCTAATTTTGCTGGCTAGTCGACCGAACCCATAAGAATAAATATCCCATAGGAATATATAGACCATCAGGCAAAAAAATCCATAAGAATAAGTTACTTTTAAACTTTGGTTTGTGTTCTAACCTAATACCTGGTATTGCAAAAGCCCTGCCACACTCGTTATGACTCTCTTAACAAAGGAAACAATTATTGGTTTGATGCAGTTAGACACGTTTTTATTGTTTTAACCACATAAATACGTGTTTAAATTGCAATATTAATCAATGTGGCCGCCCTCGACGGCGATCACGCGCTCCAGGCGAGACGTGAAGGCCGCGCACACGTTTCGGGCCCACACGCGGTTCACGAAGGACTTTAGCTTGTGGAGTTGCTGTGGCGGACAATGCAGGCTTTGCCTTCGACTTGTGCTCACACTCTGTAGTCGAGAGGATTGAGATTTGGCTACTGCGGCGGCCAAAGTTCCTTCCACCAGAAGTTTATGTTCAACCCTAATAACTCTTGCACTGTCTTGAGCGTATGGGTTGATGCACCGTCCTGCTAAAAGACAGACTCCGCCTTCTTCCTGACTTATCTCACCCAGGGCAAGACTTCCGTGCTCAAGATGTCCCTGTAATCTGCTGCAGTGAGGCTGTAACTGGGCGTGAACCACACTGGCGGCATTTTATTGCCATTCGAAGCCACGACGCCGAGCATCATTAAGGAGGCCGGGTGCTTGGTCGGAGACAGGTAGCGAACTTCAGAGACCTCCTTGACGAAGCTTACCACGTGGTCATTCTGTTTATTGATGAATGGATCGACCGTAGAGTTTTTTTATTAGAAAGAAATGTGAATTCGATTGCCATGACTCTTCAAGTGGTTGAGAAGGCGACAACAGCGCTCCCGACGTTGTTCTGGCATATGGTCGGTGAACAGAGGCCTTTTCACACATCTCAAGCTCTTGCCGCCCTCCTCCTTGACGGTCCTGGACAACGTTAGCACCTAGATGTTTTCGTGAGTGCAGTCATTTTGACCTTCGGAGCACTTTCGAAGATCTTTCTCACAGTCAAACACGTGACAAATTGAGGTCGGCCTGAACGAGGTTGATCTTTGAGGTCTTCCCCGTTTTTGAGCCTCTCCGCGACTCTGTGGACGGTCATCCGGTTGACGTTGAGCAGCTTGGACATGTCAGAGATCAGAGATCCCGATTATTTTCACTTCTATCTCAACACACCTGCACACAATGGATAAGACATTTTACTAGTACGTGTCGGTAAAGTATAATTTTAATTTTGTTTGACAGAATTTTCTCTTCTTCGGAAGATCAAAAAACCGAGTGTAACAGAAATTTTGTAAAATATGGTATGGGCTCTTTATTCATATAGGTTCTTTATTATTATTGATTATTCATTCAAATTAATTTTATTTATTTTGAAAATCTATATTTGCTAATATCTACCTAAATTTAAAATTTCCAATTATAACTACGTGACAGAGATTTTCAGCATTGATTGTCATCGTAGACTTACAACTAAACATTTTCAAGTCTTTCGCGCTGAAAACTTTCCCTTATATAAGGCCATTATTTCTCCCGAAATCCCAGAAGAGGAGTTTCTCTTTCTCTTGACATCTTCGGTACTTTTTTCTCTTATTTCTTACCATTTATTTTATTATATTAGACTACTCTCTAATCCTATTTGGTACTTTGTTTGGAAAATGTTTTCTTGAATCTTGTGGCAATCTCGATCCTAATACGTTTGTTTAAATTTTGTTGACAGAGGATGATGAAGATGAAGTGCTGACAGAAGATGGCGAAGATGAAGTCTGACAGAAGATGGTAAAGATGAAGTACTCAGACTTTGATAACGTTTGTTGGGTTTGCAAAAGATGGTGAAGTACTGGTTTTTATTCACTCATTAAAAGGTTTTTTTGTTATGAACGCTGTGGCAGAAATAGAAATTCTTCGGTAGAATGTTAAACATTAAAAGGTTTTGAAGATTCGGTGGGGTTAAGTAGAGAGTGATTAGTTTATATATATTTTATTGAAGTGTTTCCTCTTGTGTTGTATACCTCCCAAGTTTTGTGAAAGTAAACAAAAGAAAAAGGCATCGCGCCGGTATAGACTGCATTTATCACAGATGCCGTACCCAGAATTTCCAAGTTGCTTGTTTGTTTTTCTCCTGCGCTCTGGAGTGGAATGAGTTGACACAAAAATCGGTTGATGTCTGCAGTATTGGATTTCGCTGTATTTGGGGGACATTTAAGTTGAGTTAGGTTAGTTTGGATTCTTATGAAGAAAAATACGTAGTATTAGGATCATCTTGAGGTGCCTCATCCAAATATGACATCCCTTTGTTTTGAAATTGCTTAAATTTAATTAAAAAATATTTTAAGTTAAATTTGAAGCGTTTTCACCAAAAAGTGGTTAGATTTGAATCAAACACCTCGAAATGAACAAAAAAAATGCATTTATTAAAGTAATTATCACAGCCTAATATACATAATTACGTCCCTAGCCCCAATTCCTGCAGGAGGATTTAAAGCTCTCTATGTATCTTCCACACATTTTCACGTCCCTCAAATTCACCACTTTCTTTACAGACCCTTAAAAACTTTCTTTTGGAGATGCACTCGTTGGTATTTCGCTCTTAATTCCGTAAAAACCCTATCTTGTGTATAATGATACCTTACATGTGTCTTTCTGTGCTTGTGTGCATGGGAGAAGGGATTGCATACTACTATTTCAACATGATTTACGACCAGATCCGTATACAGGGTATCCCTTAAGTCTGGACAGAGGCAAAATGCATAGTTTCAATAAAAAAATAAACTATTTTATTTACTCTTGACTACATTTTATTTAATTGAAATATTAATAAATAACATCATTGTGATTTCCACCATTTGTGATGAAAAATTCAATCCGCTTTACCAGATTCACCCGATGAATCCGACGCATTGACTCCAAATGTCAGTTAATTTGAGCACCTCCATTTATGATGCGCTGTTCCCTCAGGTGTCGAATATCCTTACTTCATTGATTACACCTCCTTTACCACAAATACCCCAGAAAAATAAGTAAAGAGGTTTGGCGAACAAGAAAACCATTGTGATATTTATTTCCTATGCGTCCAGACTTGTAGTTAAAAGGACCAGAAGTTGCCCTCCTTTCATTTTGGTATCAATTTTCACTTCGAATTAATTTCGAGTAGCCACCTTGTCGTTCCCCCAGAGCTGCTCGGAAGAGAACGTCTTAAAGAACTCTCAGATTGTTAAGAACTTCAAACATAAAGGTAAAAAGTACGCCCATAAAGGTTTCGAAGAGTCCAGGTGCGCACAGCGTCATCAAGAAGGGTAATGCTTTGTGGAACTTGCTTATAATTGGCAACGGGCCTAGTTGAGCACCTCTAAACGTAACATAAGACGTGTATACTTTTGAAGAACAATCCCGTGATAAGGAAGGCATCAAAGAAACCGATTCTCATGCTTAAAAAACCCCCCAAAGAATAACCTTCCCTGTTATTGTGAATTCTTTGTTTCATTAACCTGGTCGCTATCTTTCTTTTTCTCAAATCCAAAGAGGGTGAATCTAAAAATGCTCGGCTTAAATTCTAATCAGGATTTTTTCAACCAACCGGGGAATCAGACTTGTTTCAAGATGGACAAATTACATTGGTGATGATGCCAATTGTATTTTTTATTAATAAATTCAGTTTTCGTGTTTTTATTGAAATAAAATAATGATGTCCACTGTTTTTTCGTTAATAAATGTATTATTATTCGTGTTATTATTGAAATAAAATAATGATGTCAATTGTGTTTTTTCATTAATAAATGTTTTTCGTGTTTTTATTGAAATACAATAATTATGTAAATTTTATTTTCAGTAATAAAGTTTTTTAAATACAATAATGGTGTCAATTGTGTTTTTCATTGATTAATTTATTTATTATATAACCCTGCTTGTGTGGTATCAAACTGTAAAGCATGGAGGTGGTTTTATCATGGTATGGGGCTCCAAGGGAGATGTTTTTATTTCAGGGAAGAATGAACTTCACAACTTATGCCACCATGTCATCGCAGGTTTTAGAGCCACCTCTCCATAAATTGCACCCCACAACATCAAGAAATGAAGTTAAAGTTTCAGCCGGACTGTGCCCCATGCCATACATCCAACCGCACCATGAATTGGCTTACGGAAAGGCAGACTTAAATCAAATAGAACACTTGTATGGGATAGTTAGAAAAGCAATACGAAGTACAACAATTACAAATAAAACTGAAGTATATGAAAAAAATACAACCTGAGTAGCGAAGATTTGGTGAAATCCATCCTACGAAGAATTATGGCTGTAATTATAACAAATACAAGTCCAAATAAGAATTAAAATATTTAAAAATATATATGTGTACTAAATTTATTTACAACAAATGTCTAATTACATTATATGAATGATTCCATAGAGTGCTTATGATAGGAACTATTGAATGGAGTCTTTTCTTCTTCGAATAAGAAAACCGAGTTCTCTCTGTTTAAAATCTCCATATTAATCACCTTTTGAAACCAGGAGATTCGAAGAATCCTCCTCAAGCAGCGATATTGAAATTCACTCACCGTTTTAGCTGATGAGAAGCAAAGGGTAGACAAAATTCGTTATTAAAATTAATTATGGGCTTAATCTTCAACATTCGACCAAAGACTCCTTCACGAAATCAAACACCACTGTCGCTTTTGCCATACGAGTTGATATTACTGAATTAGAAACTAGCAAAGACCCTAGTGTTTACAATTCAGATAAGAAGGCAAAAGGTGGAATCAAAGGTGAAGGAAAAGGTTTAAGAAAGAATTTGAATAAAGAAATGGTTTCACAACTCTTAAGGTAATATTTGAAATAAATATTCATTGATTCTATTCCTAGACATAATTATTTTGACTGAATTCCTAGGCTGGTTATTCTAAGTTTGTGATATCATCACTAACTCTATAATTTAAGAAGTGGATTGTTTTGAGTATTTGAATAATAATTTCATCTTAGTTTGGTTATGACTTATGTTTTTTATCAAAGTTATTTCTAATAATTCTTTTATAATATCAAAAAACAAAATGGTGAAGTTCAGAAATAAATATAAGTATTGAAATTTGTGAATCTTTTAAAACCCAAAGAATTACAAATGATGAAGTTCAGAAAATTTATTTTTATATATCTTTTATAACTATATTTTAGCAACGTGATAATTTGAAGGGGGGGGGGGATTTACTCTAAAATTATCATAATTGGCGAAATTCAGAAAATTTATAAAAATTTAACTATGGCTGCTTTTTTTTAGATTTTAAATTTAGTTTCAGTAGCGAAGCGCAAGCTCCCCCCGTAGAGGGAGGGGGGGGGGGGGAGTGGCGAAGCCATTGCCGGATTTTATAAGAAAAGAATTTTCTGCTATCGCAGCGTTGAATCTTTTGTTTATTAGCTTGAAACCGATTTTTCTAGTTGCCACTGAGTTATTTAGTTCAAATATTAATTGTATTTTAGAGACTTCAATAAGTTGGTCACAAAGATGAGGATCTTCCAGTGAAAGTAAATTGAGGGGCCACAGTCTTTTATCGTACAATATGTTTTGCGCTAACAACGCACCTATCCCTAATACCCGACAAATCAGGACTAGGCTAGCCTATTTAGACTATCACTACTATTCTATTTTAAACTATTCCTTCCTGTCAAAATTCGCTTTTTTTCGGGTAATAGGATGGCTAGCCTCAGCTAAGTTAATAGCTTGACTAGGCAAGACTAGTCCTCATTTACACTCAATAGGGAAAGATTCGTTGCTGGCTCAAAGATGTTTGCATAGCAATTCTTAATTTTCAAAGAATAACATTTCGCTTTCTTTTTTAAATAATAAAATAGGAAAGTTTGAGAACAAAATATTAACTATATAATTGAACTATATCGACGTAGAAATGAGATTTCGTGTTTAAGCATCAATTGAAGGTGATGAAGACCCATACCAGCGAATTTCATCTATAATTAAGGGTATAAAAAGTTTCCAACAAAAAGCACATCGATGAATTTGTACTCTTTTTTTTTCCTCCCAGAAAAGGTTACTCAAAGTTGCGCAGAGCATCTCAGAGTTGCCTAGCAGAATTCTGCTCTTGAGTAACTAACGGCGCGAGACTTAGCAATCGAAATAGGATAATTACAGAATAAATTCCTCCAGAAAATTGCTGAACTGTCTTAATGGCCGTCATTAAAATTGCCCCGAAGGCCTATTAAGACAAGGCAGGAGGATTAAAGGTCACGTGTTAATTGCCAAATAGTTAATTGCAGGAACTGTTTAGGGGAAGGCCGAAATTTCAGAACAATTTCGGAACAAATTTTTAGCTGAGGAGAATTAAAAAATTCTAAATTAATCCACATATATCTTAGCGTTACTTTTCTAAGATTAAAACCTTAATTGGATCCACGGTTCAACTCCTTCATAGCTCCCAGAACATTTTTTCTTACATTTTTTTTATTAGGGGGCTATGGGGTCGCTAAGGGGTCGGGCTAGTATATCAGTGCATGGATATTATGGCAAGTTAAGCACTTGCGAAGTTGGATATGTGTGTGTTTGGCTCTGAATGTGTAAGTACTTATCTTTTAAAGGAGGATGTATAAGATCGAATGCGCAAGAGGAAGTCTGCGTACGTGTGTGTGGATGAAGTTGGGAGTCTGTGTGCTTGTAAAACTAAATGAGTGTATAGGTTTTGTGAATGTACGTTTGTTTAGTTATGTGTAAGAGTGTAAGTTAGAGGGTATATTTTTTTAGTGCGAATATAGGGGATTGATTGATTGTTTAATGGCTACGCAACTTCAATCAAGAATTATTGTCGCTCGTCAGAAGGAAGGAGAAGAGGCTAAGCTGGGGCCGGACGGAGCGCTGGATCCCGTCGCACGGCGGCCAGGATGGTAAATCGCCGCGCCCCTTACGGTGGAATGTAGGAGAGGAAAATAACTCGAGATGAAGGGAAAGTAAGGGCTAAAGTGAGTATGAAAGGCAGAAGGGAAACAATTAAGAGAAATGATGATTATAATATCAACAGAAGGAGAGTCACCGTAAAATATTTACTGTAATTTAGTAGATGTTCAGAAACCAGTAAATTGCTGTAATTTTACAGCAACAATGTACGTTACTGCATTTTGTTCTCTGTGTTACTGGGAAAGTTACAGTAACAAGTATATATATATATATATATATATATATATATATATATATATATATATATATATATATATATATATATATATATATATATATATATGAAATGATTATTACAGAAAATACAGGTGTATAGGTGCTTAGTAATGAGCATATACTGAACTTTTTACAGTCTTTTACTTGAGGCTCGGCAGGGAGTAACTTGCTGTTTTTGCTCCCACGATGAATGCTAATGTATTTTTAGACAGCAACGATGCTGTAATTTTTATAGAATCATAAAATATGTTACTATAAGGATTACAGTTATATGTATCTTACTGTATTTTAATAGTGTGCTATGCAATCCATATAGCAACATATTTTATAGAAAATATACTAAGGTGCTTCTTACTCTGATTTGCCAGTAGCACACATAACAAAAGTTCAGTAACGGGCATTTGTTGCTGTAAAATTACAGTAATTTACTGGTTTCTGAACATCTACTAAATTACAGTAAATATTTTACGGTGACTCTCCTTCTGTTGATAATATAATCATCATTTCTCTTAATTGTTTCCCTTCTGCCTTTCATACTCACTTTAGCCCTTACTTTGCCTTCATCTCATTATTTTTCCCACAAAAAGCAAAAAGGTTTTTGAAAGTTAGAAATTAAATATGGTGAAAGCCCTTGTGGTGGTTGCTACCACCTACATAACTTGTATTTGCTCTTTCTGTCTTTATATATATATATATATATATATATATATATATATATATATATATATATATATATATATATATATATATATATATATATATATATATAAACGCAATCAATGTCTGCTCGTAAATTGGGGCGAGGAAAGGATATACTCCTCTAGATACCACTTGAAGCATGTTATGCCTATTACATCCAACAGACTTTTGACAATGAACGGTTTACTTTAGAAAAAATAAATAAAATACTTTTTGTATATTACATAGGTTGTATTGTTGAAAAATACTTCACCCTCACAGTTGAATCAAACATTTCTTCAGAAATAAAGAAAAGCATCCCGAAATTCACAAAACATATAGCCGTCATTATAAAAGATGGAAGAAAACTAAAAAAACAAAACAAACAAACCGAATACCTACACAACAAGAAACGCAACAAATACAACACCTTAACACTCATCACTGGCCTAATATCCAACAACAAACTGAAAACTAGAACAAAAACAAGGGCACAATAAACCACAACGCCTCTGTCCTCACACGAGACTCACTGATTACACACAACAAAAAATAAACACCAAAAAATACCCACACATAAGAAACAGAAAATCCAAAGAAAAAATAAAGGCACAAATAAATACTAAGCCCCCTAACCCAAACATTCACCCAAGAAAACATTATTTTCGACATGAAATTAACAAATTCTCAAAAACTCCAAAGCAACAACAGGCTATCACAATATACCAAACATTTACCTAAAACAACTAGAAAACAGGAATCTTAACCATCAGACATTTTAAACCACTCCCTAATTGACACCATCCTGAGAATAATCACACCCGATCTAGCTTAACTTTGATGTAATCGGAAGCCATCTTCTTTGGAAACGAGGTTCAGAAATATGTGAAGTCAGACCCCTTTGGGTAAAATGACCCTTGTCATTGGTTAAAATGTCCCTTCTCTTTGATTACAATGTTTCTTCGATTTTGGTTGAAATTTCCCTTCCTTTGGGGTAAAATGTCCCTTCCCTTTGGTTAAAATAACCCTTCCATTAGGTTAAAATCTCACTTGCATTTGTTTAAAATATCCCTTCCGTTTCGTTAAAATTTCCCTTCCTTTTGCTTAAAATGTCCCTTCCTCTGGACTAAAATGTCCCTTCCCTTTAGTTAAAATGTCCCGTCCTTTTTGAAAAAATGTCCCTTCACTTTAGGTAAAATGTTCCATCCATTTTGTTAAAATGACTTTTCCCTTTGATTAAAATGTCCCTTTCTTTTGGGGAAAATACCCTTCCTTTTGCGTAAATGTCGCTTCTCTTTGGTTAAAATGTCCCTTTCATTTGGTTAAAATGTCCATTCTTTTGGGGTAAAATGTCCCTTTCCTTTGGTTAAAATGGCCTTTCCCTTTGTTTAAAATGTTACTTCGGTTTGGTCAAAACTTCCCTTCTTTTTAGCTAAGATGTCCCTTCCCTTTGGATAAAATGTCCTTTCCCTTTGGTTAAAATGACCCTTCCCTTTGCTAAAAATATCCCCTTCATTTGGTTAAAATGCCCCTTCCCTTGGTTAAAATGCCCTTTCAATGTTTAAAATACTTTTTCCATTTGGGTAAAATGACCTTTCATTTTGATTAAAAAGATAAATCATTCGTCCTTACAAAAAAATGCAAGTTTGCATCTTTTACAATCAAATAAATAGTGTTTATTTTGTAAAGAATGACTTTTTTTATCACAATTAAAATGCTAGTTTCGGAGCATTTCCCTCCATCTCTTAGGCCAAACTTAACTAAAATAAAGAAAATAGTGGTTCTCTGAAACAAAAGCTTACATCTGTATTGAACTATAAACGTTAAAACTACGCTAATACTGTGAATATGATTTGCATATTTTTATTATTAACGATCAAGCGAACCCTTGAGTAAACATTAAAATACTTAGTTATGCTCGAATAGTGTTAAGAAATTATGGTTACAATCTAAATATTAAACTATTGTGTCTCTACCTGACAATAGTTTATCACGCAAAATTTCCAGCATACGATTTTCCCAACAAATACTCTCAGAAAAAATTGCTGTAAAAGTTTACAGTCCGGCATGTCAATTTTACAGCAATATTTTTAATGTATAATTGCTATAAAATGGGTTTAAAATAAAGAAAAATGACACTGATTTACTATTAATAACAGTTTTGATTTTAGTTTAACAGAAAGTTAATATAAATAGTCGGAGTCACTAACTACAAAACTCATTATATCAACAAGTGAGCATGAATAATATGAAATGGGCACAAAGAAATTGTAAATGGTAGAAAATGAATATTAATAGCAGTGTTGAGTCTAGTATTAACAGAAAGTGGGCATAAATCGCTTAAACGTGGGTATAAATGGCATAAACGGATATAAACTAAGCATAAATAGCAGAAAGTGCATAAAAATTGCATTGTTGATTACAGTATTAACAGAAAGTTAATATCAAGTTAATGGAAGGGGTCACGAATTGTTGTTTATTAGAATATCACCCCAAAATACTGCCATTCCCCTTCTTATCTTCATTCTAGGCGCATATCTTTTTACTTAAGCCCCTTCTCCTGTCATCACTGATGATATTACATGAATTACACGTGACGCACTAATGTACCTTACAATTCTCAACAAGGACAGAAAACCTTTTGGTACCATCCTCATTACTGGTTTGATTTAAGGGGAATGTTCCTAGTTTATTTGATTTTATTAACCTCAAACTTCATTCCAGACACTAAACATGGGTTTTTTCATAATTATCTATGTGTATATGAGCCAAAATAAAGAATATAAGTAAATTACACAAGTTACTATATTGACCTTTCTCCTTTAGAAATTAGAATAAAGATAACGCGCCTTTAGCGTCAGTTACGTGACTTAAAAGGCAACTCAATGTGACTGCATCCAACCTTGAAATGGATGAAGATATTGGGTTGGGAAGAGGTTCCCTACTATAATAATATCATGATAGCGTTAAATATCTGAACCACTCATTCTCATTCTCTTCTCTGCAAACTATCCGCGAATGTCACAGTAAGTTGTCTTTTCATCACCCACCTTCTCCAGCACAATCTCTTACAGATTAGTATTCAATCTCCTCACTTCTTATCCCTATATTCATTCTATTATGCCCATCCTACACCCCATTTAGAAAATACCAAGCCATTTAGTTCCTACATCATCCCATATATCCGAACATTCTAAACACCCTACCAAAGTACACGCAAACTACTACAATATTCTCACATACAAATACCTTCATAGACGCTCTCCTCTCTTTTTAACATACAAGTGTATTTTTCACCAGTGCGCAATACACACATTCACTAAACGAACTATTTATTATCTTACAAAGTTGAAAACTCTGTTTATAGGACTCCCAAGCGCTACTCACCCTCCTACACTCTCCAGATCCCTAATCACCTCCTTCCCCTTCAACTCCTATAGAGGCTTAATACTTCTCCTTATCCATAACAGTCAACTCTCGATACTGAGGCGCAGATATCGGGAATATATTGGATAAAAGAATAGAGATGCTTCGCATTTGATATGATGAAGGGGAAAAGTATTCCTCGGAAAAGTGGAGGAAAGTGAAGAAGATAGAAAATAAGGTGGACGGTAGAAGAGGAGGGAGGTATCCTACAGGGAGACGAAGTTCGACATCTTCCTAAGGAGGAAAAATGAAGGTTTGGCATTGTGTGAGAATTTGGAGATGCCTTAGAGGCGAGGTTCCAAGCACTTGGCTGTGTTTTTGTGCAAACTGTGTAGCATCGAACGAAGAAGCGTCTATGGATGAAACGATTAGGTGGCAGTGTGCGATTGTATATATGAGAAATAAAGGAGCATGAGGCGTAGTTTATAGTCCAGTATGTGAAGAAGTTATTAGTCTTCACTGTGTATTAGTATCATATATGTGTAAACGGAAATTTCCAAATAAGGCTGGAAAACGTCAAGTACACTAAGTATAAAAGCAAAATAAACAGCCCATTCTTGCCTAATGTAGTGGAATGGGGAGAAGAGAAGAAGAGACATAACAACGCTAATATCTTTTGAGCTGCTTTATGCAGTGAAATCGTGCAGACATTTCCCCCAACTTTACTCATGCACCTATTTTAATACATTCATCGATAAATTCATTACGTGGCATTGGTATGTTTATCTCCCCCTTCTTCTTAGATCCTACAAAATAATATAGTAGCTTTTCGATGCACCAAAAATGAACATTATAGTTAAATTCTGTATATATATATATATATATATATATATATATATATATATATATATATATATATATATATATATATATATATATATATATATATATATATATATATATATATATATATATATATATATATATATATGAATCTAGCAAACCGCAAGAAACAGAAAACAGGTTTATTTTTCTTGGGAAATGGTATTTCCTAATTCGCAAAAATTTGAGAATTAGGGAATAACATTTCGAAAGAAAAATTATCCTGTTTTTTTTCTGTTTCTTGCAGTTTGCTAGATTCATTTCATCATTCTTTCACGTTCATGAAAGATTTATATATATCTATATATATATATATATATATATATATATATATATATATATATATATATATATATATATATATATATATATATATATATATCTGAAAAAAACATAATATTTTGAACAAATTTATTTTAAAGCTAGGTTTCAACGGAGACATCCGTCATCTTCAGTCGTTGGCAAACTAATAAGTACAGATAGATGCTTAGCTTAAGGACACACAAATTTACAAGTCAGAAATTAATCAAGGAGTTGGTGGGAGACGACAATTTTGGTCATAGGTTTGATGAGTGTTCTGCTTATCAAGGGATTATTAGCGTTGAACTGACCATCGGATGAATTGAAGATGGTAATTTCCTTTATGAGACCTGATTCACTTAGACGCGTATGGATATAAATGTTGAAAAATAATTCATAATTCCAACAATTATATCATTAGACGCCTAATTTTTACTACTTTTTGAGCAAGCTTGCTAATCATTAAGTCCACAATATACTAAAAATTTCAAAAAATAACAAATTACCCTAAACATACTTGTACGTTTTTCAATATTCTTTTCAACCATGATATTTGTTCACTTAGGTTTCGGATCCAAGCGAATAAAGGTAAGCTGGTATCTCGTACATTGATTTTATTTCATTTCTTCCTTGTGCATTCTTTTGTTATCTCGCATTTTTAATTCCTTCGTTTAACACCGAATTAATTCATCCTGTTTTGAATATCTTATGCCATATTATATTTTTTTTCGACTTTTATGTATCCATTTTTTTTAAGTAATTTATTTCTTAATATATTGAGAACCTGAAGATGAGCGAATTGGCTGGAAACATAGTAAAAGCTATATATATATATATATATATATATATATATATATATATATATATATATATATATATATATATATATATATATATATATATAAATATATATATATAATATATATATATATATATATATATATATATATATATATATATATATATATATATATATATATATATATATATATATATATATATATATATATTCGTATATTTGCGCAGAAGATTCTCTTCGTGACATATATTATTGAAGGTGACTGCGAATTCAACGTTAATAATTTTATTTTCGAGTCTCTCGATTTCTCTAATATTCTGCTTTTGGTCATTGGTTAACCCGTGTATAAGCTCTCCAAAATTCATTAAAACGCAGTGACGAACGAGGGCAAGAAAATAGTTTACTGGAGAAAACGAAACATTTATTGGCCTAACGCGTTTCGATAGACTCCTGTATCATTATCAAAGGAAGGTAGAAATAATATAAGGATTTAAAAACATGGTTATATATATATATATATATATATATATGCAATATCCCGCAGGAAAAAATGAAAAGGTGTTTACAAGTACTTTCGAACTTTAGTTATCCTTGATAAGGAACTTATTAAAGTTCGAAAGTACTTGGAAACACCTTTTCATTTTTTCCTGCGGGATATTGCATTCACTTGCCACCCTCACGTGATACTTTGTGAGTTTTTCATTTCATATATATATATATATATATATATATATATATATATATATATATATATATATATATATATATATATATATATATATATCAGGTTTTGAAGGTTATTAGTTATACGAACATATTTATAAGGAATGGGAATTCTTAAATACAAAGGTACATTTAGGCAAGGGTTAAGACGGCTTAAAAAGCCGTCCTTATATTATTTCTACCTTCCTTTGATAATGATACAGGAGTCTATCGAAACGCGTTAGGCCAATAAATGTTTCGTTTTCTCCAGTAAACTATTTTCTTGCCCTCGTTCGTCACTGCGTTTTAATGAATTTTGGAGAGCTTATACACGGGTTAACCAATGACCAAAAGCAGAATATTAGAGAAATCGAGAGACTCGAAAATAAAATTATTAACGTTGAATTCGTAGTCACCTTCAATAATATATATATATATATATATATATATATATATATATATATATATATATATATATATATATATATATATTATATATATATATATATATATATATATATATATATATATATATATATATATCATGATCGCGAGAGAATGATGAAATAAATCCAACTTCACCGCAGGAAAGAAAAAATGGAATGATTTTTCTTCAGAATTTTTTTTATTTCTTACTTCTATTTTTTCGAAGTAAGAAATAAAAAATATTTCCTAATTATTCTGTTTTCTCTTTCCTGCGGTGAAGTTGGATTTTATATATATATATATATATATATATATATATATATATATATATATATATATATATATATATATATATATATATACATATATTGGTGGGTCGTCGTGTTCAGGATTGGGATCTCAACCGCAAATTCCAGAAATTTACACCTCTTTACATTTTCTATTTTAACATATTTTGGAAATTATTTTGTTGAAACCTTGTCAAAACGAAGTAGCATATAATGGGTATTTTTTAACCTAACCTAAACATGACCTATGTTATTTTATTATAACAATAAATAAACTTTCATGTTAAGTTTATATACTGTGATTTCATTGTTAATTACCTTTAAAGATTACATTATACTAGGCCGATTTGCGCTCATAATGGTGTGAAATTTCACTCAATCTACCTTTCGATGTTTATGTTTGGCTTAAAATGTGACCTTTGTTCAATTTTTATCGCTCAATCTGTCTTCGCCAAAGCGAAATTCGCGCAAACGGCTGCCCACAACTGGAATCTGGCTGCAATGAGCATTGTTCAATTCTCGGATTTTTAGACTTAATATTCCGTCTAATGGACGGTCGATAAACACCAGCTCTAAGTTTAATCAATCTATCCCTTTAAGTGACCGTCCGTCAATAAAATAAAGTAAGTGATCCACGTATTCCGAAGACCCTGTTACATGTTAAGTACTGGTGAGGTATTCAAGAACCCGGATTGCCAGGATGAAGATAAAGACGAATTCATTAGAAAGCGTGGTTTCACCAACGAATCGAGGTGACTACTAACCCAACCTAATATAATCGAGAAAAAAAATAAAGTTACAAAATTTGGTCATTTGCTACGGTAAAATAATCGTTGCAAGTTGAGTTGGATTTAAGATTATTTTGCTTGTGAGAGAATTAGCGGATGATACGTGCACATGAGTCATTGGGTTTCTAATAAACAGCAAGTCACTGATTTTGCCACCCCGGAGAGCCAGATATCAGCAAGGAAACGAGAGTCCCTAGAATGTCACTATGGATAAAGTACAAAATCATCCATTTGAACTCACCAAACATCGATAAGCACCAAGTGATCGCCTTTTGTTCTGCCTGGTTCTGCTACCGGTTTAATCTTATTGATCTGCGTAAAGGCCTTCTTGAATCTTGAAACACCCTTCTTGAAGCGTGAGATTGCGTCTTAGTCGGAGGTGAAGTAGCAATTTCGGCATGGGATCGACTCCTTGCCAGTTACAAAATTAGGTGCAAAAAAGAATTATATTTGAACTTTTCAAGATAAGGTAGAAAATACATTATAATATAAGATACTATGAGCTGTGAGTATTTCAAAAACATCGTCTCAGAATTGTGTTTCCAATTTAAATACGATTCACCTTCATTATTAATGTCGTATTTGGATTAATTGGCATTTCTGAATAAAGAAGCCTTTTATGATTTTTAGGTGTTTATTTTTTACGTGTTAATTAGTTACGGTACGCTATTTAGGTCTCCTCACCTATGTGATTTATATGTGTATGTATTATACATGTTATATAATTGGTTTAGGTCAGGCTATTTTTAGGTCTTACTGCCTATTGTAATTTTTAGGCGTTTCCAATTTACGTGTTAATTAGTTTAGGGAGGCATTTTAGGTCTCCTCGTCTATTTTAATATTTAGATGTTTGTATTTTAAATGTTAATTAATTAAGGGTAGGCATTTTAGGTCTTCCCGCCTATTGTGATTTTTAGGTGTTTGTATTTTACACTTAATTAGTTTAGGGTAGGCATTTTAGGTCTCCTCGCTTCTTGTAATTTTTTAGGTGTTTGTATTTTACGCTTAATTAGTTTAGGGTAGGCATTTTGATCTGCTCTCCGATTGTAATTATTAGATGTTTGTATTTTATGTGTTAAATGGTTTAGGTTGGCCTATTTAATTCTCCGTCATTGTGTTTTTAGGTGTTTGTATTTGTATTTTGCGGGTTAATTAAGTTAGTCTTTTATGTCATCTCGCATATTCTAATTTTAGGTATTTTTTATGTTACTATTAATTGGTTTAGCTTAAATTATTTTTTTTATTCCCACTCATTGTAATATTTAGGTTAGACCTTTTAAATCTCTCGTATTGTGATTTTTAGGTGTTTTTATTTTAGGTTTTAATTGGTTTAGGACAAATTTAAGCGAGATTACCATGGATCAATGCCAAAATAAACCTTACCTATTTACTCTAACACTAATTAACATGCAAAATACAAACTCCTAAAAACCTCACTTGGCGAGGATACCCACAAAATTCGCCTCTCCCACTTACCTCTTACACCTGGTAAATATGAGGGAGTCCCAGTTAATGGGTGATTGTTGTAATTTTTTCCCATTTTCCTACACTGTCTTCTTATCCCTCCTCGATCATCCTATCCCTCGACTCACCCTCACATTTCTTTTGCTTCATTTCACCTTTTTTCTATTCATACATATCTTTTTTTATTAATTGGTTTAGGCCTTGCTTTTATATTTATTTTTATTTGGTTCATCCTTCCTTAATAATGGGCGCTTACCTTAGACAAAGTTCAGGGTCATGTATTGGTTATTGTCACCAATTTTGGTTGGGTTTTAGCCTTTATAGGGACGGTGGTTTGGTGGTGTTTGTTTGGGTTGGTTGTGTTTCTTAGCGTGGGTGTTGCTTTCAGACGATGCCGCGTCTTCTCTTTGTCATCGCGAATTGGATTTCATTTGTCTTTGAAGTTCTCGCATTAACATTTCGCACACGTTTCGCTTCTTTTGCACCCGCCTTTTATGTGTGGATGTGTGTTAAAGGGAGGAATGTACACATGTGCGCGTATATTAATGTCTCTGAGAAGAAACTATATACATCAAGTGATAAAATATGTGCGTTCGGTTTTCGTTGTTCTCCGGTTCATGAGTTGGAAGTTAATAAGTCTCTCCTTGTATTCCACTGGTTTGAAGCATCTAAGGGTAGGTAATTAATCATCATCATAATTGAGAGAAACCCCTCCTCACCAGCATCATTTCAGGCATTTGTCTCACCCTGTTGAGAGAAACTTATCATAATACACATTGCCTCCCATGGCTGAATGAAAATCATCAATATAATTTCAGGCATTTGCCTCTTCCGGTTGAGAGAATCTCATCATCATTTCAGGCAATTGCCCCTTCCATTTCAGGTATTTGCCTCCCACTGTTGAAGAAAACACCAGCATCATAATTTCAGAGATCCTTCCCATAGTTAAGATAAACTCATCATTTCAGGCATTTTCCTCTATCTGTTGAGATAAATGCATCATCATTTTAGGCATATATCTCCCACTATTCAAGGAAACATCAGCATCATAATTTCAGGTATTTATCTCTTCTTGTTGAGAGAAACTCACTCTTATTTCAATCATTTGCCTCCTACTGTTGAAAGAAACATCAACGTCATCATTCCAGGCATTTTCCTCTTCCTGTTGAGAGAAACCCTTTCTCATATTTCTGTCTTTTTCAATCCGTTTCCAATAATTAATCAATCACTACAAATGACTTTAAGAGGAATGTGTCTGAACTACTAACAAGTAGAGACAACAAACGGTAGTAAGATACTCATTGAGCAGGTTTTGGTTCGGAAACAGACTAATGGAGTAGTTATTTGACAAAGATTATAAGAAGAATGGAATAAACTCACACCCAAACAATACATAGAACAAATTGTTAAATATGTCCGGCCAAAGATGTACTCAAGTCCTACAGAACAAAGGCATGAATACTTCTTGTTAATATTTAATTCATTTTTCTATGAGATAATTATGCTTTTCCTGTATATGGATATATTTATGCTTATTTTTCTTTAGTTTTGGACGCATTATTTAAATACACGTTCTTGTCCTCTTGATAATTTTTTATCCGCTGTTCTACGAAATTAAATAAGAAAATTATCCGAGGCAATTTTCCTTGAACTTAAACGAGTATTTTCAAGAAAATGTAGATTTTGGATTTTGGTCTTTAGTTTCAAAACTCTCCTTTACAAATGTTCTGATAGAGATGTTCTCGTTGATTTTTGCTTTGAATTAAATATTTGAAAATAAAAATTTACCATATTGTCTTGTTCCTAGATAAACCTTTATGCAATAAAACACTAAAAAAAAGAAACACGAACTAGAAGTTAATTTTTTTTTAACTTATTCACTAACTACCCTTAGTACAGCCTAAATATCCTTAATAAATATCGAACAATGGTTTATAATATGGTCAGTTGGATTTTAGATCAAACCAGAGGTTTGCTCGATAGTAGGCTTTATATGTAGAGCCGCGGGAGATTGCTCATTGACAATCATTTGTATCCTCCCAAATTACCCCAAATTTATTTTATCCAATCAAATGGGTTGCAAATAATCGAGAATTCGAAAATGTTTGGAAAAATGGGAATCTTCTTACAATTTTTCTCCAATGGAAATTGTTGAATGCTAAATTATGGTGAAAAGGTAAAGTGTATCGAGGGATTTGACTTTTTGACTGATTTAAATGAAATTGATGTTATGTTGCCACAGCCAATATTACTTTTTCATCTCCCGACGTAGAATAGCGTATCATGAATGGATTTAGTTTTGCAACTAATTTTGTCAGCCAAAACTGATTTATAGATCCATAATTATAGCCTTTGATTTATAATTAAAATTCCTGAAAAATATAAACACTGTTTGCTTTTTTAATAACTTATATACACTGTTTTGAAAATTTCGATTCTCTTTTAATACTATGACCGCATTTATTCCTATACTTTAGGCAACACGATCAGAAGAGGTAGTCAAATTCTAAGTGCAACAACGTTTTCTACATCGACTTTCAACAACCCATATATATATATATATATATATATATATATATATATATATATATATATATATATATATATATATATATATATATATATATATATATATATATATATATATATAAATATATATATATATATATATATATATATATATATATATATATATATATATATATATATATATATATATATATATATATATATATATATATATATATATATATATATATATCGAACTTTGGAAATGGTAAGGCTGCGAACTCCTGCCAAAAAGCGCTCGCTCTTCGGTTTGGGAAGTCCTCGCTTTGACTGCCGTGTCAATTCATATCGAACTACTCAAGACATCTCGAAACACCCGTTTTTAAACAAGAACGAAGACTTTCGTCTGAATTAGTTTAAATACGACTAAATAAAATGGATCTTCTTCAGCTGATTTTTAATCTCCAGTCATATATCAAAAAATGCATTCGCTAGTTAGAACGTTCTAAAATAAAATTGTTAAAGTCACAATACAACCTAGTCTTTAACAAAAACATGTATATATATATATATATATATATATATATATATATATATATATATATATATATATATATATATATTCAAATACATTTATTTTTGCCTGAGACAACCCATTGTATTTAGCTTGAATTGCCCTGTATAGTTCAAAACCTCGTGTGGGCGTTGTGGGCGTTGTGGGCGGGAGAGAACGGAATCCTTTCGATATCAGCTCCAGCTTGCTAGCCATGTCGCATTGTGTGGAACACAAAGGGGCCCGGAGGGCGTAACATCCCTACATGTTTCAACCCTTTTTGTTTCAATAGAGAAGGGGCTAATAAGCTGTAGATTCTGTTCGAGAGTACTGAAGGGGTTTCCTCGTTAGTCCTTGGAGGGAGTTAGTTTGTGTTATGATACTGCGGTATGGGTGTGATTGGCGCATGCATGTCTTGGTGTACAACATTATATTTTAATTCTAATTTATGTCTGTTTCCAATAGATTGACAACATGGCTGATACAACTGTCTATAGAAGAATGAATTATAGCTCACGTATGGATGCCTGATAGTGCTAGGGAAGGTATATGAGCACGGGTTTCGCAGAAGATCAATAAGGTTGCCCCGAAGCGTGAGACCCTGTAATCTTGAGAGAAGAAGTCTTTTAGCAGTAGAAGTGAAAATACAAAATGTTCTGGCAGTCCAGCAACACGAGAGCTTCCTGTGGAGAGAGTACAGGCCTAATTCACGAGGTCGTCTTACAAATCTTCTCGAAAGAGATCTTTTGAGGTCGGTATTCACTGGGCTACAGTCCTAAAAATTACGAAACGAGATGTGGGGTTGAAACCATTTAAACCAGCGGTGGGGAACTTTTCCTATTTTGAAGCCCGCATTAAGTTAGCCCGCATTCATAATAGTTGAATTCTATATACTGCAGGTCACACATTATTTTGTATATAACTAACTACTAAGTCTATGTATCAGCTTAAAAAATAAAAATAACAATTCTAAAGTTAACGAACTTTTTATAACCTTTTTTACGAGTAGTTTTGAGGGAAAGAAATAAAATGATTTGATCTGCACAATTTGAATTCATTCAAAAGGCCTCATTTAATGGCCAAGAACCCGTATGCGGTCTAAAGATCGCAGGTTCACCACTTCTAATTTAGACCATGTGGAAACGAGCCGTCCGATATGGATAGGGCCGCACGTGAAGCTGCTTGCAAGTCTCTTTTGAGAATATTTCGAGCTGTTCAGTCCAAAAAGAACTAATTTTTTCTCGCATAAATGTGCCATTTATATGAGAGGTCGAAGCAGGAAGGCTTATTTCTAGTGTAAGTAAATTCCGCATAGAGAGGTTGTAGAGTAAGGGGAAGAGGATGGTCTCAAGAAAAGGAAGTTAGTGAACCTTATTTTGTCCTTTTGGTTACTGCTTGTGTTTACTAATTTTGGCATTTTGGTATATCGGAAGACTGTGTAATATTCTTTGTTAATGTATAAAGCTAATGGTATGTTCGTTGTGCTGGTAAATTTGGGTTAAAACCTTTAAGTATGTGTTGTGTTAAGTTTTGAAGTAAAGTTGTGGTGGAGTGGGTTTTACGGAAATCGTGTAGGAAGAGTTCAAGTGCGATTAGTGTTGACATTCGTTTTTGTATTTGTATCTCTAATGGTGGGATAATGTGAAGATAATATATATATATATATATATATATATATATATATATATATATATATATATATATATATATATATATATATATATATATATGAAAAAACTCACAAAGTGGCACGTGAGGAAAGCAATAATATGAAAATTAACCCACAGGAAAATAAAAAGATGAATCCAAGCACTTTTGAACTATACTTGCAAGTTCATATTCAAGGAATAGCATAAAAATGGAGAAGAAAACCTAATATAGGGTACAAAGATACGAAGGGAATGCCCATCACATAGTACAAACTAATGAAAAAACACAAAAACAAGACAGAAAAATACCAAGAAAAAGAACAATAGGCAACTACTAACAGACATATGCATCTCTAAAACGATATACACACAACAACGCCATGTATATGAATGGAATATGGTGGGTGAAAAAACAACAAAATAAAACCAACATTTAAAGAGGATTATAATCATTAGAGCGAAAACATTGAGGACTAAGAGTTAATCCACGATCATAGCAGAAACACGGGGTGGGGGAGGCAATGCGAATGAATTACACTAATAAAGAGTGACAACCGGCTGCATTATGAAGTTATTTCATTTAGTACAAGTTCTTTTAAAACCGGGGTTGAGTTTAAATAAGCCAGGGGAAATATTTATATTAGTTAAGATGCCAATTAATGAACACTCGACAATATTTCTTTTTGTGAAATCAGTGGAATGATAAAGAAATTTTGCAGAGTTCCAGTCAATGGGGTGGTTATTTTCGGATAAATGTAAAAATAAAGCGCTGTTTATAATTCGAAAGTGCTTAGATTCATCTTTTCATTTTCCCGTGGGTTAATTTATATATATATATATATATATATATATATATATATATATATATATATATATATATATATATATATATATATATATATTATATATATATTGAGAGTGAAGGTTCCTTGCCGCCATAAGCCCCGTCAAAACCACGAGATCAGGCACAAAGTCAGTACACGTGAGCGAGGACCGTGAGAACACTCAGAATATCAAACTGCTTTCCGCGATAAACGAGGGATTGGAATCTCAAACGCGCGCTTCTGTCGTCTCCCAGGGCGTTATCAAGAAACACCCGCAGGAGTACTTCCCATCCCTCAAGCGCCGTGTTGGTTCGTGGAAAGATTCCCCCGTGTCCACCCTTGTCGGAGTCAGTAACGGTTCCGGTTGGTCCCTATATATTTTTCGTTCCAATTGGGCATTGACAGTATATGCCTGCCTTTTACAACGAAATACGTCATTCTCGATCACGCTCCCTTTTCTCTACGAGCCGAAGGCTAGAATTATACTGAAGGATCTGAGCCCCCTTCAATTGATCCATGTTTTGGTTTCGGTACATTTCGTTTGGCACGAATACTCCCTCCATTTATTGTTACTACTAGAGGTTAAACTCCCCATGGTTAAAATCTCTCGAATAACCATTCGATCCCCGTTTCATCTCTTAAAGCATCGAACCCAAGCTAGGCTGAGACGAATCATCTGTGGCTACCTTGCCAATCATCCCTGTGTGCATATGTACAGAGGCTCGTATCGCCTCCCCCCCCCCTCCCGTAGAGCTCACTCTGAGTAGCTCTGTTAGTTCGGTTATTGAATACATCGAGTATTCATTGCCATTATTCTATTTATTCTATTTATTGTGTATAACTGTGTGAATATTAAAGTATATTTTGTTCCTACTTTTTCATAAGCCTCATAGCCCGCAACCTTCATTAGTTTAATATCCGCCAATTGTACTCAATCATTTGTATTTAAATCCTTCGCACTCGTCCAGGGAAGTTAGACCCCAACTCCCCCCCTTTCTATCCTCGCCCATCTCTGTCGTGACCAGAGTTGAGTTAAGGTCACTTGTTGACCTTGAGCGTTCACGCATATTCGGTAAAAGTGGCGCATATGTAGGGGTCATTCTATGACATATATATACTTATATCCTTGGCCAAAATTTTGGGGCAGGTATGAAACAGCGAAGAATATGATTGAAGCTCTTTTATTTCATACTTGACATAATACAAATAAACATTTTTGCGTATATTCTATCAATAATTAATATTTGATTTGTCCTCCTTTTGCTTTTATAACCGCTTTTATGCATTTTTACATACTTGATACAGAGTTGGCACAAGTGGTTGGCTCAATTATCTGCCACTGTTCAGAAATTTTGTCTGTTAATTCACTTTTTGAGGAACATTTGTGGACACTAACTCTTGTGCCGAAGTGTGATCACAAATGTTCACTGAGGTTTAGGTCTAGAGATTAAGGGGGGCAGTCCATCAACGTCAACTCTTTCTTTTGAAACTAACCCTTTAAGACTCTAGATGAGTGTCATGGAACGTTGTCTCTTTGGAAGATTACACCATCTAGTATGTCATCATTGAAAGTTTTACCTAAGGAAAGTTGATAAACCTGGTCTAACATGCTGGTGCAAGTGTTGGAATTCATTCTGCCCTCACAAGTGAGCAAAAATCTTAGACATGAAGACGAAAAACAGCCCCAAACCATTACACTGCAACCTCCAAATTTGACTCTTGGGACAACAAATCTTTGATCATAAGCTTCTCCAACTCTTTTAAGAACATAAACAGTTCCAGGGGTTCCAAAGATCCGAGTAGAAATACAAATTTTACTGATCATTTTTGGTATCCACTAAAAATTTTAGTATCCAATTGGTGGAAACTAATGTGGACAACCTACCCCAAAGTTAATTTTATCAGACCAAACAACTTTAGCTCAATCATCATCAGTTCAATCTTCATGCTCTTTTTTTCCAAGAAAATTGCTTCTTCTTGTTCACCTGAGAGAGCACGGTTTCTTTCTAGCCTTACATTCTTTGAGCCCAGCTTCTAATAACTTTATTCTCACTGTGCGTGTTGATATCTCTTTGTTTGTTGCTGCCCGAAACTCAGCAGCTACACAGAAGAGGTTTTTTCCTATCAGTCAGAGATGTCCTTTTCATCAACCTCTCTTCCCTCGGAGTTATAGAACTTTTGCGACCTTGACCATCACGGTATTTGAAATAATTGGTCTCATTGTACCTTTTAATGGTTGTTTGGACACCGTTTCTTGAGTATTTCAATTCTATTGCAATTTTGACTTGTGATAATCCCTTTCACGGCAATTTGAGCTCTTTAAGCTTCAGGAATCTGTTTCTGCGGAGACATTTTTACAAAACTTTACCACTTGTAAGTTAACAATAAGATAATCACTGAAAAAATAGGAATAAATGTTAGTATCACACATTGAATGGCTGAAGATTGACCCAACCACTTATAGACAATATGCAAAAGCGCATTGAAGTGGTTGTAAAAGAAAAAGGGAAAACATATAAAATAAAAGGTATAGATGGGATATACTCGACTGTTTATACAATTGTTTTCAATTATTATGTGAATGAGTTTCATTCGTATTCTCTATTTTTTTATACCTGCCCCATAATTTTTGTCAAGGCGGCTATATTATATATATATATATATATATATATATATATATATATAATGTTAAAATATAATAATAATAATGATAATCTGAGAGCATTGTAACAATCTGATAAATCGATATATCTATTGATGGAATGGTTTCCACCTGAGTGCCACGTCGCTAAAACTCTTGCCGGATCTTTTTCGGAACCGACCCGGCAGTGAATTGGGCGTTCGAGGCTATCACGAGATTAAGGTTCGAGGCTCGTAGTGTGAGTACAGCCAATCAGTCAGTCAGTCAGGTCAATAGATAGCACATAACTGTGGACCATTCAAAGAATTTTAAGGATCCATTAATAGGAGAGCACACAAACGAAACATACTCCTTTTGGGGTGCGAAACAAAAAAGAAGCAGGCTCCTCACGGTTTTTAATTAATCACCCCCTTATTTGTGCTAATTTATATGGCAGAGGAGAAACTAAGGCAAAGATTTGGTCAAACAAATATACCATGACAATGCTGCATATTTTCCTCTACCTAACCTAACCTAACCTAACCTAACCTTATCATAACCCAACCTTAATCTAACCTTAATCTAATCTTACATAACCTAAACTAACCTAACATAACCTTAGCCTAACTTCAACCTCGCGATAGCCTCGAACGCCTAATTCGCTGCCGGGTCCGTTCCGAAAAACACCTCTATCGCTCCATTACATTTCATCACGTGCAATGTTGTGCATTTCTGATAACAGCCCGTAGGTTTTCTTGACACTCTACCATCCTCATTTATTTCTCTCTTGTGAAATTTTGTTATTTCAAAGAATTGTCATTTAACTCATTTCTAGTTTTGTGTGCACGCCCAGGCCAAACAGGTATGACCACGCCGTTGTTCACTGCCTCTCCCATCCCATCTGGTTCTGTTCATTAGGCTTCCTCCATTATGTCGTATGCAAGCGGGACTCCCACACTGTAATTCCTTTGTGCACTGAGGAAGCATCCTCGGTTGGATTTGAAAGCTTACCCAATAAACCATTATGGCTCGGTAGTTCCTTCATTCCATACATTATATATCCTAAGCCATAAGAATTTAGTGATATATATATATATATATATATATATATATATATATATATATATATATATATATATATATATATATATATATATATATATATATATATATATATATATATATATATATATATATATATATATATATATATATATATATATATATATATATATATATATATATATATATATATATATATATATATATATATATATATATATATATATATATATATATATATATATATATATATATATATATATATATATATATGTATAACTGAATCACGAAAATAAGGAACGTGAGGAATTTATGAATAACGTTACAGCCACGAGGAAAATGAAACAACGGAGAACTGCGAGGCCTTTCGACTAATGGTCCTTTACTAAGCAGACTAAAAGACGGAAAAAGAGAAAGATATTTATACACCTGATTAATGAAAATATGGGATATAAAGATTAAAAGGGGTGGGATTAGCAGATACCTGGAAAAATACTATTAACGAGATGAGCCGTCAGGGTTAAAAAAAAAGAAAAAGTTTACGGGTTACAAAAGAAAGGGGGGGGGGCAATGTTTAGGAATCACATATGCAATATGAAAAAAAAAAAGTTTACACATGATAACAAAAAAATATGACAAAAGAAAAATATGAGGAAAGGTTTTTTTTTATAAATAAGCTAAAATAACTTCTAGGTGTTAATCATTAATTCAGAAATTTTATCTTTAAAATCATTCTTAAACATTCTTTTGATACAAGGGTCCAAAAAATACATTCCAGGGCTAAGATTAAAATTCGAAGTCAGTTGTATAAATGCCGATTCTAAAAGATTTCGTGAAAAAAAGTCATTTGATTTGGCAATCACAGAACTCTCCTTCCAATTAATACGATGGGAATTTTCACTCAAATGCCATTTTTATCCATTTGAGTGAAAATTCCCATCGTATATATATATATATATATATATATATATATATATATATATATATATATATATATATATATATATATATATATATATATATATATACATATATGCTGTTTCAGAATTATTGGAACAAACTTTAACCTAAGGTTGCTTCAGGTTAAATGAGCATAATTTACTCTATGGAGAGGTATCCAAAAATGTTTAGTTTAAAAGTTACGACGAATTTAAATTTTCAAGTACGATTTAATTAAACTGTTTACCTTTGCATCTAAATTCCCGGTTGGCAGGCTACTGCACTCGAGAACGAAGATACAGATGCACTCGGGGCGGTAGTTTACACTGAGCAGTGAACGACAATGGACCACCTACCGAATAGTGAACTTGCAGATATGCACTTAATTTATGGTATGGCAAACGGCAATTCTAGAAGGGCTGCAAGAATGTACAGTGAAAGATATCCCGACAGACATGTGCTTGTGCATCAAACATTTGCAGCCATACATAGGAGACTGCGTGAAACCGGATCATTTCGAGTTGCAAGAATTGATGCAAGGCGCTCTAGAAGTGTAAGAGATCCTGAGATGGTGGACGACATACTTCAACATTTTCATAACGATCAAACAACATGCACACGCACTGCAGTAAATGTTTTTCCTGCAAGTCCAAGTACGGTGTGGCGCGTGCTGCACGACAACCTTCAACATCCATTTCACATTCGGCGTGTTCAGAGCTTAAATGCTGACGATTATCCACCGCGTGTTCAATTTGCCACGTGGTTTTTACAACAAGGACAAAAACCCGATTTTGCATCAAAAGTTCTTTTCATCGACGAAGCAACATTTACGCGAGAGGGAATATTCAGCACGCATAATCTGCATTTGTGGTTCCACATCAATCCACATAGTACACGGGAAAGCAGTCACCAAGATAGATTCTCCGTAAATGTGTGGGAGGGCATTATTGACAACTATCTCATCGCCCCCTACATCCTGCCAGAAAGACTCACTGGATGCAATCATTGAGCGTTTCTTGATGAAGTACTACCCGGGTTGCTAGAAGATGTTCCCCTGGCGATTTGCAGAGGAATGTGGTTCCAACAAGATGGTGCACCGGCACACTTCACGATTGCTGTTAGGAAGTTAGTGGATGATAGGTATCCAAACCACTGGATAGGTCGTGGCGGACCAATCTCTTGGCCACCCAGGTCTCCTGACATGACACCCATAGACTTCTACCTTTGGGGACACCTAAAGAGTTTCATTTATGAAACACCAGTTCCGTCCAAAGAAGAACTTATTGGCAGGATTATTGATGCCTATGCAAGGATTGCTGAAACTCCTGGTGTCTTGGCACGAGTTCAGCAATCATTCCGCCGGCGCCGCCACTCCACACATGCATCGTAGCAGATGGGCGGAATTTCGAACACCTATTGTGTCTACTTACCTAACTTCAAACTCTGTATTCCTAGAAAGTAAATTTATTCTAAATTTAATTTTTCATTTACCCGACGACACGCTCTCACTTATAAGTCTTAATGAAGGAACCTTAGGTTAAAGTTTATTCAATGAATTCTGAAACACCCTGTATATATATATATATATATATATATATATATATATATATATATATATATATATATATATATATATATACCATGCAAATGGCTTCGCCCCCCCCTACGGGGGAGCTTGCGCTTCGCTACTAAGAATAAAATTTAAAATCTAAAAAAAAGCAGCCATGGTTAAATATTTATACATTTTCTGAACTTTGCCAATTATAATAATTTTAAAAAGGAACTCTAAACTAAATTGTCCCCCTTTCAAAATATCACGTTGCTAAAATATAGTTATAGATAAAATAAAAGAGCAGCCTTACTTTAAATTTTAATTGCAATTCATTTTCTTTTAAAACATTATAAAGCATTGGATAATCATATTTATTTTTTCTGAACTCAACTATTTTGTTTTTTCAAACTCTAAAGAAATTCTTAGAAATTACCTTGACAAAAATTTAAAATATACTTAAGTCATAACCAAACTAAGATGAAATTATTATTCAAATACTCAACAACAATCCCCCTTCTTAAATTATAGAGTTAATGATGATATATATATATATATATATATATATATATATATATATATATATATATATATATATATATATATATATATATATATATATATATAAATGTATATATATATATATATATATATATATATATATATATATATATATATATATATATATATATATATATATATATATAGAGAGAGAAAGAGAGAGAGAGAGAGAGAGAGAGAGAGAGAGAGAGAGAGAGAGAGAGAGGGAGAGAGAGAGAGAGAGAGAGAGAGAGAGAGAGAGAGAGAGAGAGAGAGAGAGAGAGACAGACAGACAGAGAGAGAGTGTGTGTGTGTATATGTGTGTGTTACTCCTTTTTGTTTAATACATCAAAATATGCAAAATATGGAAGCGAGTAATTTAATTTGTGGCTTTATAATGGCATCTGATGCAGCTTTGGTTTCTATGATAAAAAGGCAAGGGTTTAAACCTTTTTCTCAGCCCTAAGCGGATTAGAGGGCGAAGGAGGGACCACGATCCCGCTTGGGATGCTCCTTGCTTCCTGTTTTAGGTTTGAAAATCAGTTCCTACCAGTTCCCATTTCGCTTCACCCCTCCCTACCGGTTGCTGTCTAGAACTATCACCTTCTATCTGTTAACAGTAATCTCTCTTACTTACATACGATTCTCCAATAACTGTTAACATAATCCTACTTGTAAATTATATGGAAAGATCACTTCAGATTACCACTCATTCTTAGGTTGCTACAAAAGTTCCGAGAAAAGATTAAAATTGGAAGAATAAAAATTTAATTTAGAATCCACGGCCACCTGCTAGAACACCGGCACCATTGAGCGATAAAAGCCCACGCCTCTAACCACACTTGATCCATTAGGCAATAGAAAAACAGCGTAAATTATCACCATTATTATTATTGAATAAAATTTATGACCTTTCACTCTAATGTGTTTGGTTGTTTTTACTTTACTTGGCGAAAAATCTGTGCGGTGCGCCAACACGCGGCTTTTCCCACACAACTTGCACACGAGCTTTCCCGTGCGACAGTTGCAGCCACAACAGATCTTTTCGCATTTTCATCCAGGTTTGTTTTAATATGGCTCTTTATAAAAACATACTAGTTTTTCAAATATATATTTATTCATTGTGTAATTGATGTTTCTTTATTTCTCACAGATGATATCTTTAGAGTATAATGGCATTATAGGCTTATTAATGAAGAAAAGGCATTCCAGAGTATACATTAGAATATAGGTAAAATGTATTAAAAGGTTGAGGAAAGTATTAAAAGATGTACAGTGAAAACAGATTCCAGGAGCCTGAAAATCAAATAGATAAGATAGTTTTTCCATATTTAATTATCTAGTTATTTATTACACGTAATTTATTTTGTTCTTATTTTTACGATGCTTAGTATCATTGCTATATTAAAAACATTACATTTCTTATTGGTAATCATATTTTGTTTATTTAAAGAAAATATTTATGTATTTCCCATCTTACTTTGTTCCATTTTTTATTTCAGTGAATGTGTATTGTGTAAATATTAACACAGGAATTCATTCTTAGTAGGTCGATATTTCCTTTGGGAGTCGTTTATCTTGCACTTTTCCCTCCTCGATCGGCTCGTGGTATGTACATTTGAGGTTCTCGTTGATTATGCCTGTTTCAATTGTCAGGGGTCAGCCTCCCTTTGGGAAGTTCGTCAATGCTGCCGCGAATACTTCAAAGTTGATTTACCTGACATCAACACTGAAGCCTTTTTTTTAATACGACTGGGTCGTTAGTTATGGGCGATTCGATCCTTTTGGTCGAGGTAGACTTGCAGGAGGGATTCTTTGGACTTACGCGGCTCGCTTTGCATTTTAACCTTTTTTTGCTTTCGGTGGAGTTGTTCATATCTCATCTTTCCTTTATTTTCGTTTCTTGGCCAAGAGAAAGAGTCAGTCCTCCTTCTTTTAAGGATTAAGTTTTCCCGGTTCAACCTCGGTTCAATATTTTGATCAAGGTAACAATCATGCAGTTTACCAATATTTATGTACCTAAAAAATAATAGACATTCAAATACTTCAAAATCAATTAATAAAGCGGCTGAAGAGCAGGCGCTAAGGAATAGACGTGGTGATATTAAGTAAATTAATGAAACTAGGAATAAACATCCAAATCGAAGAATTTCGCCTCGATTGAAATATTTTTTTGAATAATCTTTCGCTTCAACATTCATCTCGTTTATATATAGTCTAAGAGAACCTTATCCCATCAGACTCTCAAGATATCCGTGAGAAATAACGAAACCTCAGTACAAAATGAAGAAATAAATATATAATTAAATTTTCATGTTTGTTTGTTTTAATAATGAGCCATATTAAAAAAAAATGGATGAAATGCGAAAAAGTTCTGTTGAGGCCACAACTAGTGGCACGGGAAGGCCCGTGTGAGTGTATGCAATCGTATGGGAAAAGTTCAGCCGATGCAGACAGTCTTGTCTCTTTCATCAGCGCGCTTATTCCTAGCAACTCCTAATCAGTCCAGTGTCCCTGCAGAAGACACTCGACATTTTTCCGTGCAGTGGTCTTGATTCCAAAGATACTGCAAACCATGTAGGGTGTGTGTGGAGATTCTAATGCCTTAAGGGCACTAAGCGCATTCTGTGAGTCGCTATGAATGCTAAATGGTCTCTGAACCGAGCACGGTACGTAATCTTTATTATCGAGCAGTATATTGCAACCAGGTCAGCCGTAAAGAGAGATGCAGCACCAGCAATAACCCCGCCGGGTTCAAACAAAGAGGGAGGAATGAGACTCAACTATCCTTTTCAGAGTTGTCTACATCGACCCGTTTCCGAAGTAGCGCCAGATCAGGACCGGGTGGATTTGGGATCGGCGGTTAGACCAACTGACCCGTCGGTGGACCAAACCTTCTTATGCAGTGTTGCGAGATTCCGGAATTTGACGAATATAGATAGCTATTCTTTTGCTCGAATTTAAAATGCATGGCAGCCGCAGCAAAGTTTTTACTTAAGTCCGAAATCTTAGAAAATAAAAACTTCTAGCAACCTTTGGGCGCAATGACCAATATATATATATATATATATATATATATATATATATATATATATATATATATATATATATATATATATATATATATATATATATATTTATGGATATAAGAAACTCACAAAGTAGCGCGTAAGTAGAGCAATAAATGCAAAAAATCTCACAAGAAAATGAAAGGCGGATTCCAAGTCGTTTCGAACTTGTTCAGTTCATCCTAAAGGAATAAAGAAATTTTTAAAAAGGTGATATATATATATATATATATATATATATATATATATATATATATATATATATAAGAAAAAACATAGTAATGCCCAGCCCATGTACAACGAAAGGACACAAAATAGAGAACTTTATCAAAGACGGATATAAAGTATAAAATCAAATAGATAAAGACTACTTCCGGAAATTCCAACTGTGAGCACATAATGTAGACATTTAGGTCACTAAACTAATTACATACACACCTAATGAAATGAATGACTCACAGAGAAGTAGCACGTGAGGTTTGCAATGAATGCAATATCCCGCAGGAAAAAATGAAGAGGTACTTCCAAGTACTTTTGAACTTTATTCAGTTCATTCTCAAGGATAAAAAAATCCCACGGAGAATGAACTGAATAAAGTTCGTAAGTACTTGGAAGCACCTTTTCATTTTTTCCTGCGGGACATTGCATTCACACCTAATTGTGAATTCATAAAAATAAACGAGAGAAACATAGAAAAATTAATAAATCAAAGGGCTAAGATTTAAAATGAACAATTTCGTTATAAATAAGCCTTTTAATAGCAAGGGACAGTTTAAAGAGACCGGGGGATTTATTAAAATTAGGCGAGGAATTAATGAATGAGCATTCGACAATATTTCTTTGAACAAAGTCATCAGATTTGTAAATAAATTTAGCCGAATTCCAATCGATAATTTGACTGTTTTCCGATAAATAGACAAAGAAAGCACTACCGCTTTTCCCCCACCTAATATTGTATTTATGTTGCGTCAAGCGTACACTTAATGATTTACCAGTTTGCCCAAAGTATTGCTTAGGGCAAACTGAACAATCGACAGAATAAACCCCCTATGCTATTAGTTATTCCTTGAAAATGAACTGAACAAGTTCGAATATATATATATATATATATATATATATATATATATATATATATATATATATATATATATATATATATATATTTTATATATATATATATATATATATATATATATATATATATATATATATATATATATATATATATATATATATATATATGTATATATATATATATATGTGTGTGTGTGTGTGTAGAAAGGAAGGTGCAAATCAAATAGAATTAGGAATACACGGATAGCTTAAAAGGATGACTCCACAATACGGGAAACCTACAGCGCCTCTCGCCTCGCGGAAGAAATGTTCCCCGCCTAAAAAAAATCCGAGGTTTTCTCTACCACCGATTAGCAATTTTTTCTAAGCCATTTCTCATTGGACGACCTTGAGTTTACCGTGGCATCAACCACAAGTCTAGGATATAGTAGCCGCGGCAAAAGTGACCAAAATTGTGCCTCTGCCAGAGTGACTAGTCACACCTGATGTTGCTTAACTTCATTACAGCTGGAAGCGGTGATTCCATTCAGCAGTGCCAATGCCCAATGGGTTCCAATGTAGGTAGTTAACGTCGCCTTGTAGGAAAATGACGACTGCGATGGTCGGACGTATGGAACGATTGGGCATACGAGATACCCAAGTACTCTGAGTTGAGAGCTGAAGTAACAAGACCTAAGTGAAGACAGAAACATCAATAGCGCAGTGGAAGCCAAGGGAGGGAATATAGATGGCAGTGGAGATGAGAATTCAAATGCCACTGGATATGTGAATTTAGGTGGCATTGGAGATGATAATTTAGATGACACTAGAGATTAAAATGTAGATAGCACTGGAGATGAGAATTTATGTGGCACTGGGGATGAGAATTTAAATGCCACTGGATATGTGAATTTAGGTGGTACTGGAGATGAAAATTTAGATAGCACTGAAGATCAGCATTTATATCAAGGTAGGATCAGATTATATGACGTCACAGAGCGTACTGATGTGAAAACATTTATGCTCAACCGGATTCTTATGGGAAAAATGGGGAATGTGAGAAATTCGATCAAGTTTGTTAAATCTTTCGGTTAAGCATTCAATTATATGTAAGATCTAACTGCATGATTTCTATCATAATTAAATCCCAAAGTCTAATAAAGAAACATTAAAATTATCATTTATCTATCATATGCTACCAAAGAAGGCTATGTGAGATTGTTTTTCTTGCTTATCTTTAAGTTAATACAGCAAAGAAATGCACGATAGTACATAATTCTTAGAACAGGGTGTCTCTAGATTCAAAAAATTAACTGTCGAATTAAATAAATTCTGCTAAAATTCGGCCACTGCTTACTACGTTAGCCACGCCTCATTTTATGGTTACTTTTATAGGTTCTTATTTTTGTTTAAATGGCATAATTCACAATTGATTTAATTTTTTAAAAAGATTAAAAAAAGGACATATTTTTTGAGTGAAAATTCTGATATAACCTTTTTGAAAATTGTAATGGTCTTTCCGATCACTGTCAACCGACAATCCCCCCCAATTTTTTTTCATTATAACACGAATTGCTTGAAATATTTTATTTAATTAGCGAAAAAATAGAGCTTCATTTGAGTGCAATAGTGAAATAAGTACGAATTTTTCATAACCACAGAAGATAAGATGAGCCATTGTATCACCGATACTCAAGTTTTCTTCAGATTTTGTTTCAACGAAGAACCAATTTTCATTTTTATCTTTTAAATGGTGGGAGTTGCGAGATTCAATAATATTTAAGATAACTCTAAAATTTCCATCAATTTTACTCACTAATTTTAATAAACTCCCACAATAATTTTGATAAATCTCCGTCAAAATTAAAAAAAAGGAACAGCCAATAATTTCTTTTAAAAAGTCCTAATTTTAATATCCCTCCATACCTTTAATAAAAATAACTAATAATTTTAATAAAGATCTCTCCATAATTTTAATTGAGCACCCTCTATAAATCACAATAATATAACAAATCTTCAATAAAAATGCTTCAATAATTTTTAAAAGTTCCAGCGATAATTGTAATAAAGTTTCTTCCATAATTTAATAAAATCATTCACTAATTCTAATGGAGATATCACAATAATAGTAAACATTATTCATCAATAATTTTGTAAAAATCCATCAAATATTTTAATAAAAAAATCTTATAATAAATTTAATAAAGATCCCTTAAAATTTTAATAGGGATCCTTTGAATATTTTATAATAATAATAAAGTAAATAACTATATTCAAAATAATTTGAATAAAGAGCCATTAAGAGTTTTAATAAAGATCCTTTCAAATGTTTTGTTTTATATTTCTTCTAACAAAGACTAGAAATTAGAAGGGGTTAGGGCTATGGGCGGGATCAGCAGATCACTCCTATTCTTTCACAACCCCATCACTGGATCCATACGATTTCTCTCCGATCCATCACCAATTTCTTTGGATCTCGATGGCAAGTAATGGGCAGCGAAAGGATGCTAGCCTCTTCTTTGCAAGGGTGAATACTTGTGCTATTTGTACTACCAATGTATTTGTACTACCAGTGTATTTGTGTTATTTGTACTACCAGTGTATTTGTGCTTTTTGTACGAAAATGTGCCCTTTATAGTATTTGAGCACATTTTAGGAACGTGTCCTCTTTGTAGTTCTTGTGCTATTTGTAGTACTTGTGTCCTTTTTGCGAGCATGTGTGCTTTGCAATATTTGTGTTCTTTGTACGAACTTAGGCTTTTAGTACTTGTGTTCTTTGTAGTATTTATTATTTTTGTATTACTTGTGCTCTATGTAGTACTTGTGATATTTGTGGTACTTTTTATCTTTGGAGTATTTGGGATACCTGTAGTACTTTTACTCTTATTAGCAGTTGTGCTCTATGTACGAACTTGTTCCCTGGAGGGATTTAAGGGACTATCCCGTCCCGTGCATCAGGTTGAGGAAGACTCCTGTCCCATTCTTCTTTTTCTATTCCTTTCCTTTTCTTCTTTCATCTGGTATTCTCCTACGCCCCCCGCTTTATCCACCACCACCTGCAGACGGAAGAGAAAATTAATTTCCAATTATACCCATTGAGGTCATCAAGCGATTTGCCCACTAATAAGGGCATCTGCCCCAGCAATAACAGCAATAAAAGAATTTCCGAAGATTATGCAACGGAAATAGAAATGGAGGTGGGGAGAGTAGAAAATTGATAAATGGCTAAAAAAGTATTAATAGGGCAAAAATACCCTAAAATACATAGAAATAACCTCAAATGTCCTTAAGTACCTAAAATGCCATAAATACTTAAAAATACCTAGACTTCCTTAAATACCATAAAATGGCTTAGAATATCTAAAAATGCTTTAAGGTACATAAAATGCCATAATTATTTAAAAATGCCAGAAAATAGTAAAAAATACTCATACCTTTGATTACTTCAAACTCCTAAAAATTCTAACAATACTTTACATTATCTAAACATGGCTTAAAATACCTATAAAAGGTCTAAACTACCTTACAATACCTAAAATTACTTCAGAATATTTTAACACTCTTGAATTTTGTAAAAATTACTTATATTACCTAAACATAACTTAAGATGCTTAAAACATGCCCTAAAGTACTTTAAAATCTATAAAATACCTACATTACTTAAATAAAACCTTAGAATAAAAATAATAATAATAGAGAATATAAAAATTATAATAATAATAAATATTTCTTACCTTCTAATTCTAATTTATGAAATATCTTTAATATCACTTTTATTAAAAATGATTTTGATTATATTTTTCGGGAGAAAAACACCTATAAATCATAATATTGGTCTCTCTAACCCTGACAATTTATCGGCGTTCGAATGAAGTATTTCGAGTTTTTTAATGTATCGGGATTCGTCTCACTCCACTCCGTGATGACGCCAGCGAACCCGCGAAAAAGGACAACAACCAAATAACCAAATCAATCAAGAACGAAACACTATTAAAGAAAATAAAGAAAACGAGTGAGTTAAATGATGGGCATCTGTATGCAAGAGCGGATTTATGTATGGACAATATGGAGAACCGCCCAGGGCGACATCTCGCCAGGGGCGGCATGGATTACCGGGTTAAAAAGCGAGCACTCATTTGAAGCTAATCAAATCCTGCTTGAGGTCAACCGTGTCCCAAGAACGGCTGATAAGTGTTGGTGTCATTAGCATCAATCATGTAATCGCTCTGAAAATTTCTTAGGATAATGTTATTGATGACTTGACATCAAGGGAGGCAAGGAAGGTCGAGGCTTTAGATCGCACTTGTGTTTTTTAGTGGTTGAAGTGCAATAGTAACTAGAGGGCGCCCGGATAGCGCATTCTCTAGCAACGGCATCTAGATAGCAGCATTACACATTTTAGCCAGTTCCTTTGCTTTATAATGGGGAAAATGGTTTTCATGGACACATCAAATCCTCTTGGTGGATTCTTCCCTAAATCTAATCCCTTCGTGCCTGAGATTCTTCCCCAAAACCCCGAATATTTCATTGAGATTCCTTCATTACTTTTTCCACAATCTTGCTGACTGATGTTTTTTCATTAATTCATTTATATAAACGACTTTTTACTAATCATTTTTATTTTGTTACATATTTATTGTTTTAAGGTCTTTATTGCACACATATGCACAATTGCACATGTGTCTAGTTTGAAATGTTAAAACCATACGCTCAAATAAACAAGTTGTTTTGTACAATAATTGTTGGAATGTTTATTTATCAACTTTATTTCTATATGTTAGACGGTAGGTCTCATTCCGTAGGGGGGTGGGGAGGCTGAAAGGGCGTTTCGCCCAGGATACTATATAGGTTAGGACTGCCAATGTATGGAGTTCCTGAAATTTATACAGATGTAATAGCCCCCCCACCCCCGCCTAGTGATAGCAACGAGTTGAGCGGGAACCCACAAAAATTCAAAATATCTTAACGAAGTTATTAAACTAGTGTTTTCCAACCTCTTTCTACCCAAGCCCCACTATAACTTACAGGAAGACGTATACCCCACGGGAGGTTGAAAAGAGGGAAAAAATTATAGCTCTTTTTTAATATTATAATCTAAATTTTTATTACAAAAGAATCTAACATATTTATTGATCACAAAAGATTACACAAATAAATAAATAGAAATTATATTGGCCTATTTAGCCGCTCAGACGCTGCAACCTAAATGGAGAATACGGTGTCACTCATAAATGCCAACGACAAGCAAGTTAGATCGACTAAGGTAAATCAGCTAACGAACTAATTTTTATTTCACTTCATACACCTGTCTGTTGCCAAGTTGCCATTTAGCGAAATTCTAAAAAATAACAGATAGATACTCATTGTAAAAAAATTATTCTTGTATTCCACGGCCACGCCCCACCTAAATTTTCCCACGCCCCATTTTGTAAATCACTATATTAGACCATATCTTAACAAGAGCCACATGATCCAATCCTCTAAGGAATTATTACTAAAGATAATTCATGTGCGAATTGAAAACATAAACCGGCTTCCGTCGTTATATAGAGGGGATTTATTTACCAACGTCTCCTTCGAAGAAATGTTAAAATTATAATCTTTGAAGTTTACCACAACAAAGACGTCTCTATGAAAACGCCAATTTGATCTACATTCGCAGGTATATGGCCGACCTGATAAACAAAATAGTCTCACAAAATAACTCCAACCCATAATTCTAAGTAGGATTGGTAGGTGACACGCTGACGAAATTCAAATTTCCCAAACATATCCTCCTCTTCATTAATTGCTTTAAGGAATGCAGTCCAAAAATCTATCTTCAAAAAACCCACTGATAAGACCTTACACTTCATAAAAAAACTCCATGTACAGAATGATGGCAAGATCAACACGAGGATCTTCACAAAAGCTACTTGAATTATAACTCTTACTCTTCTACAAAGTATAAATCTCAAAAATCAAAACTCTAATACACCGAGCCTATAGATTCTGCTCAAGGTGGCTACTCTTCGATGAAGAGATCAATAAGATTCGGAAAAACTGATTAACAACCATTCCCCACAATTTATTGCCAAACGAACTATTGCGAAACTTATCGTTACCTCCTATAATAACAATCAAAATATAACGCCAACGGAACAGCACATCCAGCTGTTTTTTTAAACAAAAAAATACGGCAAAAATAAAACACGGAGAATTCTTGGTTAGAAATATTTCGAAACAACACTTGAAGACCAAAAATGAAAATAAAAGAATAACGATACAATTTTACTTCAAAAATTCAAAATTAACCTCAATTCTTTTGGCGCTGTGAATATTATACATCTTCGGTATGTTGGTTATACCACAAACAACCTCAGATCTCGCCCTATCAGCACTTATGTAAACCAGGCAAATTCCCAACTATCTCTACACTACTTACAAAATAAATAAAGTGAAGGACATCTCGTGAATCTTAAAGTACTATACAAGTCCCAAGGCAAAACAACAAGTTAAACTTGCAGAAGTACTATTAATAAAAAATTATTATACCTGATTTCAATATAGAAACTAAAGAATTTCTACAGAAAATGTATATTGTATAAACGGTACATGAAGTTGTAAATTTGTTAATTTTCCTTTATATCCAATTCATACGAACCTTCAAGGCCAAGACTGCGCGATGTCAACCCATGATCTCTTTAAGCCCTTAGCACTGTTCCCGTACTGTGAACTCTCCCATTACCCCCTTCTTCTTGCATATGGAGCTAAGAAGGAGACCATATAATTTAGTTTCTCTAAGGATATCATGAGTTTAGGACGAAACGTTAGAATATTAAAAAAAATGCATTACTTCTCACCAAAGTGATATTAGAGTCAAATTTCAATGCGAAAAAGATAGTTCGTAAATTAGAAGTAGAATGTAAGAAAGATATTTAAAATCAAGACTGATATCAATTTCATTCAATAATTTAATAATATTAAAATAAAATTTTAAAAACCATGAAAATACTAAAAAATAATATTATAAAAATGCCTAAATATCACGTAAAATATGCCATTGAGGATCAGACTGGCTTACAACTTACCCCACCGTCTACCAAACCTCTCTAAGGTAATCCAGAACTTTTTACCACAATACAGAATGGGCACTACTGCTTCACAGTACTGTCCCTGCGGCATCTTCCAAAGTGGCCGAATTAGCCTTTATCACTAGAGACAGGACGAAGTGATTCTAACTCCCCGATTCCACAGTTGGTCACTTTCTAATAGATCAGATCAAATATAGCCAAATTTGAACTCAAAATAAATAAATAAATAAAACGAGAATGATTCAATCAAATATTCTACATAGAAACATCTACTTATCCCAACTAAAGAGTAAAATAAATATAAATTAACTTATAAGTGGATACAAATATCAGGCTGGAATGAAAGAAAGTAATGTCCGATTTTCTATGAATAAAGTTTTAGATAGTATTTATTAAAGTAGTGTCTCTTGTTATCGCGTGCCATTTATAAGCTTGTTGTCAGATGGAATGGGGTTCTAGGAAGCAATGGAGGTTATGTTTATGATTAAATATTTCCATAGTGATGAGGTTTTTCATTTTTAATATATACCTTAAAATCGGACATTACTTCCGTTCCAACCTTGGAACGGAACTAATTAGCTTCCAACTGAGGAACTCATAAGGGCTAAATATTCAGTTGTAATTTTCTAAATTAAATTCATTATAATTAAAAAACAGTTTAATAGTGAATAAATCAGATAAATTAATTAAGAATAAAAATAAATTAACATTTCAGAATAAACATAGGTTGGGAAAGTAAATAAATCATAGATAAATGCAAGAATTAATCATTGATAAACATATATTACCTTAATCAATAATCTCGTGAGATTTTAGGAACGTCTCCTGCTTTGACACAAGGTGATATCAGCGCGTATCAACGCCACTTAAAATACCATCCCTATCATACCATGTTTACCCGTATGGGGCAGGGTGATCTTTTTACCTGGCCGGCGTCTTGGAGGGATTCAGCGCCGCGTCCGGCCCCATCTTGGCGTCTTCTTCTTCTCCTTCCGGTGTTTCTGTACCAAGTCTCCTCATCTCCCTCACCGCAAGGAGGGTGGGTGGAGAGGAAGGCCTATCCCCTCGACCCTTTGTCTAGACTGAATGACCTGACCAGTTACCTCAGGCCGTGTCAGAACAGAGGATTTGGAACGTCATTTAATGTCCGTAGGTCACAAGAGACCAACCTTGAGGGTTCTTGGGATGTTGGAGCGCGATTAATAGGAAGATCAGTCTTGCCCCAATAACCCCTTCTCTGCGTGCAATGGCCCCCCTCCCCATCCCATGACCGCTGTTCTCTGGTGTAAATGACTGCACTGCTCTGGCAGGCAGCACGCCCAGCAGGTAAGGCAGGGATTTGTAAAAGCCACCCTGTGAGGCAAGAGAAAAGAGAGTGGTCAAGCATTTCCAAGGGGATATGGCACGCCCCCCAGCCTAGATTCAATCCTGGAGTCGAACCACTCTACCTGAATCCAATCATGGTGGAGTTTCAAAATGGAATAGAACTTTATAACCGTCCACTTCCTACCTGTTTCATGCACCGCTAGCAGAGGTGGAGTGCTATAAAATTACCACAGCATGCAACAGCCTCCCCCCACTCTAACTCGGTCCCTCAGGTTAGCCCCAAAGAGGGCACAGCGTCGCTCAATTGTAGTAACGTTGGTGGGGGCCAACAACAGAGGCTGTACGATCGAAGGCTTTCTCCATTAATCTCCCGAACGGTCGGAGGGAGCAGAGGTGTCGTCTGACCCCTGAGAACGACGCAATGATGCCCTACAATTTCGCAAAAAGTTCACGGAAACGGATGTAGCTGTACCACGGCCAACCTTGCTCGAGGTGACCTCCGATTTTTTTCTGGCGTGCTTCCCGATCTCAAAAACAAGAGGTAAATCTTCGGTTCCAAATCTTTCTCACATTTTCACTACCTTTTCATTCACTACTTTCTCTACACATCTCTCCAATACAAAGCTTTTTGGTAGCGTTTCCCTCGTTAGTTTTCGCTATTTAGTTTTAATCCTATTTACGCAAAAATCTACACCTCTTTTTCCGCGCCATTGACGCTTCCTGGCGCCGTATACTATTAATCGCTGTGCGCTCCCCCCCCTTCCCCCCACACACCTCCCTAAGGGTAGAGAATGGTTGCCTTCTGACAACTGAGAACAATTGTCCAAACGCTTCACTTGGTTCACCCTCCACAGGGTGAGCAAAAGCGTCCCTATCGAATTGGATACGCCTGTAATGAGGCATATTCTTCGTACTAATAGGCTAAAACAGTAGGCCCATTCTATATATAGACTCAGGATAAAATTTATGAGCAGTTCGTAATAGAGGTATCAAGGCCTAGCAATAAATTCCTCGAAGGCCCTGTTTGCTTTTCACTCAAGACGCTCCAAATACTGATTATTACGCTTCATTATTCCTAACCCAAGAACAGTTGCCCTATTTAGTTATGTCACATTTTTTTAAATGTTTAGGACGAAAAAGGTAATATGATATAATTATTTATATGTTTAATTGATCGTCGAATAGTTTTGGATGCTTACCGCTAGGATTTGGTGTGCAGTGTTGCCAAGTAATAATATTTTTCCTAACACAAGTTGAAAAATTAATTTTCAGGATCCAATTTTTGAAAAAATGAAGTCAAATGTTATTTTTTATATCGATTATCAAAAAAAGAAATAAATATTTAAAGTTAATTAAAGTGGAAAAAATGTTTCGACCGCTGCTTGAATTCCGCAACAACGTTAAATATTTCAATAAATTTCATTTATTTTTTTGGCAAATGTCTTATTTAGTGTATTTATGACTAAAGATCCCCCTAACCTCCCATCTTTTATCAAATAATATATTACATTCTCCCTCTGAACGAAATTCAGCGTAGTGACATGACTAAATGTGGCAATGTACTTTACATAGGTTACACTTCCAGGTATTCGTGAAATTAAGTTCCTTGAGGCTCGCCACTATCGCTATTAGGAGAGCAAGGATTAATATAGGGTGGCCCAAAGGTTAGTTCGCATTTTAAAAAAATAATAACAGTAAAACAAATTAAGTTATAAAAGTGATCTGAAATATAAAATGAAAGTGGAGATCATGGAGTTTTAGTGGGGTACAAAAATTACTTCACACCTATAATACGTATTTAAATAATATAATACACAATAATATCCGAATAATTATTAACCCATAATTTCAAGATATAGCAAAGAAAATGGATTAATTTGTTACAGTGTAGAGGGAATTTTAGAATAGTATTTAATCGACGAACAGTCCCTCGAGGCATTGCATTCTTGCAATGGTATCAATGTTCAGAGAATCCGGGTCGACAGGTGATAAATAACGCTCCGCTAGACCAAGATCTGTGCAAGATGCAGGTGTCATTCAGCGTGTGTTAACCAGTGTTCAACAGCAGCCGCAAACGCCAAATAGGATACTCAATTAGGAATTTCTCGAACATCATTGTAACGCACCCTAACAAAAAAATTGAAGCTTCATCCATAAAAAATTCAAATAACTCAACAATTAAATATTACAGACTATCAAAAGAGATGATAACTTTGCACGCGAATTTTTGGGAGTAAGAAATCATCCGACTTTTACCTCGCGCCTAATCATGTCCGATGAAACCCATTTTCACATTATTGGATCATTAGTAAACAAAATTGCAGATTCTGATGTGCTGAAAACCTCATGATAAATCACGAGCAGCCTATTCATGCACAGATTCTGATGTGCTGAAAACCCCATGATGATTCCGAGCAGCCTCTTCATGCACAGGTTCTGATGTGCTGAAAACCCCATGATGATTCACGAGCAGCCTCTTCGTGCACAGATTCTGATGTGCTGAAAACCCTATGATGATTCCGAGCAGCCTCTTCATGCACAGATTCTGATGTGTTGAAAACCTCATGATGATTCACGAGCAGCCTCTTCGTGAACAGATTCTGATGTGCTGAAAAACCCCATGATGATTCCGAGCAGCCTCTTCATGCACAGATTCTGATGTGCTGAAAACCTCATGATGATTCACGAGCAGCCTCTTCGTGCACAGATTCTGATGTGCTGAAAACCCCATGATGATTCCGAGCAGCCTCTCCATGCACAGATTCTGATGTGCTAAAAACCTCATGATGATTCACGAGCAGCCTCTTTGTGCACAGATTCTGATGTGCTGAAAACCCCATGATGATTCCGAGCAGCCTCTTCATGCACAGATTCTGATGTGCTGAAAACCTCATGATGATTCACGAGCAGCCTCTTCATGCACAGATTCTGATGTGCTGAAAACCCCATGATGATTCCGAGCAGCCTCTTCATGTGCAGATTCTGATGTGCTGAAAACCCCATGATGATTCACGAGCAACCTCTTCGTGCACTGTAAGTTACGGTGTGGTGCGACATAACCAGTTCGAGCATCATTGGTCCCTAGTTATTCGAGGAAGCTGACGGTAAAAAACGGTTACAGTAACAGGAAAAACCTACGAAGAAATGATAAAATATTATTTATTGCCCGAACTGGAAGTTTTGGATATGCACGATATGTGGTTTAAACATGATGTGGCGAAACCACACACAGCGAGCGAAACCATGGAAACACTTGGACTATTAATTTCACGTTTAGGTGATGTTTCTTGGGTACCACAATCACCTGACTTTACCCCTTGAGATTTATTTCTTTGAGGGAATACCTTGAAGAAAAGGTATACGTAAATAAAGGAGATAATCTTCAAGAATTGGAACAAAAAATCACTGAAGAAATCGACAAAATCACTTTTGATGTTTTGGCCTTCCCGCGGAGATACGTAGCTCCACGCGCATCATTTCCCTTCCCGTCTTCACATCCCAATAACAACTCTCCTCTGTTCAGCGACGCCACCGATAGAGTAATGTTGTCCTCAATAGGGAGCACACATACTCCTGAAACGAAACAGTGGCCCTCTCAGAGCTCACAAAGGCTTCCACTATCGATGGTTGGTTTAAAATAAAACATACAATAATACCCAGACACCTTCACACACGGACCGGTCCCAATTGCCTTCTGGCTCACCAGTGATTGTTCTTCTGATCTTAATGTACATTTCATTATCCCGTCTTGAGATCTCTTCCATGCTACTTGAGTAAATGTTGTATCTAACTAATTTTGGTGCGCTGATTCAAAATCTGTGCTCAGATTTGTCATAACACGTAAGGTTACTGAGTTATGCAACTAGGCTATATGGCTGACTTTGTCACCTTGGATCAATTAATGATATAATTATTACGAATTTGAGAAGAATGAGACGTTTCTGGGCAAAGGTTTGGAATCGGGGCACCCTATTTGGCATTATGTACATCCTTTTGCAGACACAGACAAGATATGTATTACATATAAAAGGAGTAGTAGTCTCCTAACTATAAATTCCTTAAAAGTTGTTTGAGACTCTTGCTCTTGCGTTTGTACGTGGGTATAGGATCCTCCCGTTGTAGGAACCAGCACAAGTCACCCATCATGTTTTCGTTGAAGCAGCCTTGATACCTGGTTTCCATCATTGCGATATCTCGGTGGAACCTTTCCCCATGTTCGTCACTAATATGACCCATATTAGATGGAAAGAAATCTAGATGCGAATGCAAGAAATGCACCATAAAAGACATCCGACACCCTATTCGTTGATAGGCCTTTAGCATGTTGTCCACTAGTTTTTCATAGTTTTCAGCCCTATGATTACCAAGGAAGTTCTGCACTACATGGACAAATGAATCCCATTCTGCCAACTCAAGTGGAGTTAGTTTATTTCTGAACTCCCTGTCACGTATCAATTCTCAGATCTCCGGCTCTACATCGGTTTTCTTTGCACCAAATTTCTCTTTGAAATACTGGAATCCATCAGAATCACGGGCCATTGCTGTAATAATGGCCCAAATACATGTGCTTCACATTGTATTAGCCAACTATGTGTTCTTATGTTTCTGGCCACTTTTTTACAATATAATGATTCCTGTCTTCACGGCTGTTCCATAGGCATAAGAAGCACATATTCTTTGTATATCCTGGTTGCAGTCCAAGAAGTAAAGAAATTACTTTTAGATCACCACAGATATTCTACTTATGATGCGAGTAATGAACACCCAACAATAAGTGCGACAGGAACTAAAGGATTTTGTTACCATTGTGTAGCAACACAGCTTTGAGGCTAGCAGTGCTTGCATCGATGAATAGTCTCCATTCATCAGGTAAATGCTCGTTTCCTAGCTGATTCATGAGGCCATTAACATCAGTACAGAAACAAGCACCATCTTCTTCTTTATAGGAGGCAGTTAAGGCCTCCTGGCATTTACGGAAAGTAGATATTTTTGCACCGTCCTCTAGAAGATTCCATTGTTGTAGTCTGGAGCACAACAGTTCTGCGTTCTCCTTTGACAATGACAAATCCCTCACCAAATCATTCAATCTTTCTGGATTTATCAACTGAATCTTCTTTTCCTTAGAATCATCCTCATAGATTTCATCGTCATTGTTATCCGCCTCTTCAGGCGATGAATCATCTTCTTTAACTGCACTAGCTGATGGAGGAACTGGGATTGGCATCTCCATATTACGGGGGACTGGTTTTATAGCTGAATTACAATCTGGATCTTGTTCTTATTTGAGAATCCCGAAGTATTTGTCATACAAAGTAGCAATAGAAAAAACATGATTTGTTGGCTGACGCCACACCATTGGTACAGCAAAAGGCATACCCTTCCGTTTGCCATTTAACCACTGTGTGAGCCCCGTGTCTACAAGATTTGTGAGGTGCCCAGGGCTTGTCTTGGTCACCAACTTTACAACCAAAATAATAATTGTATGCAGTTTTCACTCTTTTAGCTAACTTTTTCGCTGGTTGCTTTAAGTATATCTTCCACAGATATAACAAAAGTTGTCTGGGCTATTTATACATCCTCGCCGATTCATGTTTTAAACTTAGTTTGTATGTATCCTGTTATATACTTTTGTACAATCTTATTTCATTTATAAATTAATTGAGATAAATCTGAAAGAAAACTGCAATTAATCACTTTATGTAAATACCGTTTCAACGCCACTACTATAATGGCTAAATTTGGCAACGTGATAAAGCAGGAGTGTAACACAGGAAACAAACACACACAACACATCCTCTCACTACGGTAGCCGAAGCAACACTGCCCATATGTGTAACTAAAAGAGTATGTGTGTAATTCAGGAACCTTACGTGATAGAACAATTCTGATTACAGATTCGGAATCAGCATACTCGATTTAGTATAAATCACAAGGTAATACCCAAGTAGCAAAATCATTGTTGACTAGTGTTATCAGCGCCTCGCTACCTATAAATTACCGCATGAATAAATAATAGAGCGACATGAACAGCATTAATAAATAGTTGAGTAATAAGAACAGCTTGGATAGATAGTAGAGCGACAAAAACAGCATAAGTAGATAGTAGAGCAATAAAAACAGTATAGATAGATAGAATAGCGATTAGACCAGTATGAGTAGATACTAGACCGATAATAAAACCATGGATAGAAAGTAGAGCGATGAAAACAGCATAGTTAGATAATAAACCGACAAGAATAACATAAGTATATCGCTAAGAACAGGATGAGGAGATAGTAGATCGTTAAGAACAGCAGTAATAGATACTAGAACGATAACAGCCGCATGAATAGATAGTATAACGATAAAAACAGCATGGATAGATTAGCAGATCGATAAAGAACAGCAATTTACAACAGAGCAGCAGGGGTGGCAACTCCGAAATATAGTGCCTTTACTTCTTACATACAGTCTCCTTTCTGTCTATTGAAATTCGTCTGGAGTTATTTTGAGCTGACGAAATTTACTCAACCGATAAATATTGATCCCAATTTTTGTCCAATTTTGTTTTGACTAAAAAGTCCAATTCTAAAAATGTTTATCATCAATAAATAGGGAGTGTTATTCCATCACAACATTACCAGACAAATACACCGCAAAGACCCCGGAGTGAATTATTAAATACTTCAATTAGAAGGATGCGAGCGAACAAGGACGTGTCATCCAGTTGGTTTCGACTAACCGGAGCACATATGCGGGAAGAAGGTGTCAGTTTTTTTTTAATTTGATGAGGATTTTTTTGTGTAGTTTTAAAATAACTTCATATGTAATTAAGTTAAGTAATATTTTAATATATGAGAAAAGTAAAACCTGGTCATTTAAAAATATGCCATCATTAAATGCATTTATTGAGAAATAATCCGTATTTTTTTAATTTAAATACATTTCGATTGTTTTAAACTAGTGGCGTAGGGAAATACAAGGTCCTATTTTGGCACGCACCGTTGAGAGACTTTCTGTGGTAATTTTCTTCAAGTATTTTATAACTATAACATTATTCATCAAGGGTATTGTTATAAAAGAGATAATATTACTAATATACTAATCACCATATCTAAATCCAGCCTTGCCATCGAGAAGACATCCTCACCCTGACGACGTTGGCCCTAGGGGCGCCATCCCTACATCCAAGCTATTCCACGCACCAAACGCCACACCACCCAACACAAGTGCAGTGATGATTCCCTGTTTTATCCAAAAACGCAATTTAAAACCTAACGTATTCACAACATACCTACACCTCGAATCAAATCTTCAGATGCACGGAGAACTGGATCCTTAAGAGAACCCCCTCCGAGTGGAGGAATTCGAAAGGGCTACTCTCCTAGAGAAATGGATCCTCAGAGCAGAGGCAAATTAACTGAAAATAAAGAAATACTCTTATCTAGTCTACAGTCTGAGGTAAAGAACATCCAATAACACTATTTTAAATCATTATTGAGGCAGAGAACACCCATAACACTATTTTCAATCATGACTAAGATAGAGAAGACCCCGTAACACTATTCTCAATCATGACTAAGGTAGAGAAGACCCCGTAACAATATTTTGAATTATTGCTGAGGTGCAGAACACCCCTTAACACTATCTTCAATCATAACTTAGATAGAGATGATCCTGTAACACTATTTCCAATCACAACTAGTAATACTAGAAGACTATAAATTGTGTGCCATAGGAAATGGGTGACATTTGTGGATAACAATGGCAGGAATATTCTAGCTTGGAGACTGTTGGCTTTGATCTGTCCTCTGCTACACCATACTCCCATCTCTTTTGGTGGATTTTCTTTCTTAGTTGGAAGACAGCTATATATGTATGTATATACAGAGCGAAGCAAAAGTAGGTGGATAGTAGTTTGAAGTGTTTGTGTTATATTATATCTCTGATCTTTGTTTTCTATACTATTATTTAACGAAATTATTTAAATTTCACCTTTTTTTCGGGTAGTTTACTAGTATAGTGCGAACGAACACTCATTTAACCTTAAAGCAGCAACTAAATGAACCCGGTGTCATTGTTTAGGGTAGTATTTCAAGTTCTGGTGTTTGAGAACCAATTTTTTATGGAACCGTCACAGATGACAGGTATCTCAAAATTCGAATGAATGAAGTTGTTCGACAGTTACAACAACAGTCTACTTCACAACATCTATTACCACCAAGATTAGTCAAGACCAGTCCTATTTCTCTTTAATGAAATATTTTCAAAGAAATGGATCGACGAAGTCCAATTGGTTGGTCGCACGGTTATCCGACTTTACCTAAATGGATTTTCTTTTTGCGGCGTACTCAAGGATTTAGTTTAGAGGCGGAAACGACGAACTGTTTTTGAAAAATCACATCCGAGATACATTTAAAAACACTAATGCACCAAGAAACTTGTGAAAAAAGGTATGTTGAAGTGCGAAAAGTCATCATAGCTCTCCCTCATTAAACGAGGATGATGGCGTTTATTCTGTGTATGGCTTATTGATGGAGTTTATATGGCTTATAAGTCCGATCCGTAAATGTTGTGCTCGCTTAGAGAACGAAAACAGGTGTGCGTATTTTTGTTTGATATGTATTTTTTGTTTCCCTCTGAAAGCACACGGTCCTTCCCAGATCAAATATCTTATTCCAAGAGCAAGTAAACCAAGACGACTAGCGCGGGTTGATCCGCTGCAGCCTTCATAGGCATTCTTAGCCGTTCAGTTTCAAGCAACATCATCCGTAATTGAGGTCTTTTTGTCGTGTTTGGATCTACGATATCTGAATTGCTAGAATTTGTAAAAATTTATTTTGCATTACTATAGACAAAAATTAAACATAATTCGATATGTAATCTAAAAATAAATGGTATTATTTACTATTTAATTCCTTCTGGTTCACTGTATAAAGCAAGTTAAAAAAAGAGGTTAAATTCTTGAATAAAATTTGCGCTTTCAAACTTCATCGATGGCTCAAACTTTTTGGTGGTCATTTCTTGAACCCATCGGACGCAAACTTAAAATATAGATAAAAAGACTCGAATGAAGAAAAAATAAGAGATGATCATAAAAGATTAAAAAAATAAGGTTCAAAATATAAATAAAGGCGCCTTTTCGATATTATGAAAGAAGGTTAAAGCAACTAAGACGGACTTCAATTTTAACTCCGATATTAACCTATTTTGAAAGTGTCAATTTTCGAAATTTAATAACTAAATAACCCCTAAATAATTCCTTTGTGATATACATAACGAATAAGGTTCATCGTATACCTGAATGTGATTGACAGGTAAATTTCCCGTCAAAGTCGTTTCAAAACTCGGCCCGTCTCGCCGATTCGACAGCCGCGTTTTTGACGCGCCTGTAAGAGGTATTGATTGATAATTGAAAGGTCGAAAGAAAATCGGCGTAATCCAACAAAGGAATGTTCACTCCCCCACCCAAAATTGAGGGTGAGGGGAATTACAAGTTTTTATATATAAAGGCAAAATTAACGCTATGGCGGCTTACCCAAGGGAAAACTTTTAACACTTACCACTACTACTACTACTACTAATAATAATAATAATAATAAAAATAATTACGAGAGTCCTTCTCCTTATTTAATTTCTGAGCTTGGAACCACCCCTTCCTTTTACGGAGAGTCCAAATTGCACTCCGAATGAATTTTGAATTTTGTGGTAATAATTCAATGTATCTCGCAGTTTTTTTCCGGGACTTGGCTATATCGCAGTGGGAAATAGCAAGTCCCTCTTATTGAAGATCCCACGATACCAATCATCACGAAAACGTGGATTTGCCCTGCCGGTGGAAAAGTAGAAGATGATCAGGAGTAGTAATAAGCGAACGGTTGCCTACAGTTATGGAATGTGGTGAAAGGGCCTCCAATAAATCATCCGTTCAATTTTAAATCTGTTTTTTAGTTGAATTGCGAAGTTGCACCTTCCTCATCTCGAGGTCATAAAGAGTCTTAAGGCACTAACCATCGAGGGCTAAAGTGGGACATCAATCGTGTTTTAAAATGGCGCCGAATAAGAAAAAGTAGCCGCAAACTATCCAATTACCTCTGATATTTGGTGGCTTGATAGCTACCGATACTACATACCACACACAAAATGAAGGTTCGATCCCAGGCCGTGTAGCACGCGCGTTTAATCTCCTCGCCCATTTGAGCAAAACAAAAATCAATAGAATTTCAATATAAAAAACTTACCTGCATGATAAACCGCATGCACACAACACACACAAACCCTACTTTCATTAATCTAAGGTCTATATAAACTGCCATCACATTCGCACAACTAAACACACAGTATACATAAAAAACCCCATAAAACTCATATATGAACGTTTTATGTATATGCAAATTACAAGCACATACTCGTACACACTGTATACAGAAAACAATGAAATGAAATGTTTCGTGTACTAACTACTATCGCGTAGGCATATACACAACCGAGTATACAGACAAAAAGCCCAATTTTGTTCGGAGAGAAGCGATGCCAAGCCCTTTCACTTTTTAATGAGCTCTAGTTAAATAAAGAGAAAAGTGCTGGAATCTCTTTTTTTTTATTTGTGCGCTCGAACAAATAAAACGAGTGGAACTAACGAACAAACAAAATGGCTCAAAGAACATATATTTCTAGGAAGGCCAATACAGAGGGGAGTATTTGTTGATACGGTTCTTGAATACCACTGTTCCGCATCGTATAGCCGGGGAACAGCTGATAAACGTAGGCTTCGAAACACGTATGGATGTGGCAGGAACAGGAAAATCAACAAGAAAATAGCGCGGAGAAGATCAGGCAGAAGAGGAAATAGGATTGAGGATAACAAGGACTCTTACAGAACTGTCGAGTCCTTAAAAGAATCTTACAGGTACGAACAACAGTGAACTTTATAAAAATAAATTAGACGAAATTAAACCCAATCGCGGCAACAAATTTCACGAACAAGTACCTATCCACAGGCAGGTTTTAAATAAGAACTTTGGCAGAACTATTGAATCCTTAAAATAAGTTTAAAGGTCGTAGGTGTATATCAGAACTGGTGATAATCAGTACGTATAAAAGGGAATTGAAATAGATTTAAACAGAAAAATACGTAAAAAAATTAATTTACAGAAATAATTGGATAAAATTAAAGCCTCTTTGGGACCAAATTTTACGAACACCTGCTTATTACCAGTTTTATTTGAATTATTGTAACAGAACTGTCGAGTGCTGAAAGAACACTGGAAGCGGTGTGTGACAAAAGCTCTGGGAATTAGGAAGTACAAAAGCGAATTGAAAGAATTCGAATGCATAAACTAATTAAAAATCCCTCTGGGAACAAATTTCACGAACAACTGCGCTTGGCAAGTCCAATTTTGGAGGATGAAATGTGTAAAATTACTTAGAAAGGAACTTGTACTATTCGTGAATACCGAAAACCTGGTAAAAGGTGTTCGGCAGAGCTGAGGTTGGCTATAGAATATGCGCCTACTCAGGACGGAAAGACATCCTATAAGAAATATTTGATGTTCAATTAAAATAATACGATATTAAATTTTAATCAATTCCAGAAATGAAGAGGAACATATAAGTGTTCACGAACAACAAAGGCAGGGTGCTATAACCTGAATCTCCCTCTGAAAATAAGGCCAGGAGGGGGAGGGCGTATTTTAAAATCTCCAGAAGGAATAAGAAGGTTCCTTTGTATGAACATAGGTTGTTTATTTTATAATTTAGCAGTAAACAACTGCAAGAACATTTGTTAAGATCGAATGAACAGTTTTATTTGGTAGCCTTGGACTGGTGGGTATCATTATAGGTTCCCGAAAAATGGATGTTTGGGAGCTGTAATTGATATTGCCTCCTCGCAGAACATTTGGAAGCTTAATGGGGTCGCTTCCTACATAACTTTGACATTGAGATATTCAAGAGAAGATCCGGGTCTAGTTTAGAAGAGATTTTGCTGTACGTTTGTTCAGCATCGGACGAGAACACAGTTGAGCATTGAACTCTTTCTGCGTTAAATCCTGTTGCACAGGCACATGGCTTGCAATGTTGCCAAAGGTCAAACGACTGTAAAATTCCTTTAATTGTTTATCTCTGACAGGTAATGTGTATATTTTTATATGCCTAGCTGAAATGTATATGTACAAAGTAAAGATAAATTGAGAACGGTTAGTGTAAACGACCGAAATAATACCGTTTACGGGTAAAGAATCATTGCTAAGAAGTGCCTCTCGTACCTGTATGAATGCATGCCACGTGTTTATGTCAATTTAGTTAAGAGTGACACAACCTCTACTTTCGACGTCTCAAAATAAACTAGCAGAGTCAGTGCATCCCATTACAAATAAGCCACGCCTATTTCCTTATCCTAGTGGCCCGACAGCGATAGCTCCGCCCACTATTTCCCCTCAAAACTAAGAGAGCGTAAGCTCCGCCCATCAGAATACAAGATAGATAAATGATTGGTGTAGGATCTCGAGAGTGCGTCAAGAAACGCCCCTCGCCACAGTAGGGCGGCGTGATCGGCTAGGAATCAGAGGGGAGGAGGCGCCCAAGGGAGTCTGAGAATGCGAACAATATTTGTAAGTAACAAAACCCGGCCTCCCAAGAGCCAGAACGTCAAATTGTCGTGTCCCCTCGCAGCCACGGGTGGGTTGAGTCGCCTACCGCTCGTCACTGGATTCCCCTCGACAGATCAATCCCAGTCGCAAAGTCCCAGTAGTAGTCTTTCTCTAGACCCAAGGGTCTTGGGCACGGTCTGTCGCCATCCGCAAGTTACCGCAAAAGATTCCTCTGAGCGATTACGCGCCGTCAGGCCCCAAGGCCAACATTTCCCTTCGGCGAACACATTTTCCCCTGTTTGCGTCTCCAGTGAAAAAAACGGTACCCTTATCTTCGCTAATAAATGAATGCATACCCCCGTGTGTAGCGTCTATGGTGGTTGGAAATGACCTGATTCTGTGCAAACGACCTTACTCGTCGAAGAGACCTTAGGGGTACATTTGCCCTGTGCGTGGACCTCATCTATTAGGTCCTGCCCCAAGGGTATGTTTGGACTTGGGGAAAATTTATCGCAGCCGCGTGGTCCAGTGACGGCACTCAAGGAAGAGCCACTGTCTGCCGCTAGAGCCTGGATGCAGCCGGCGATGGTTGAAAACACTCATACGAGGTCAGTCCCAGTTGCACTTCCATCATGTATGGTTGAAGGCTATTTAGGGAGAGCCCTTGCTCACCAAAGGGCAGATTCGATATGGCAGAGACATAACTCTGCAGGTTTATTTAAGCACAAGCTCTTTTTTTTGGTAGTTTATAAAATTCTAAAATTAATTTTTAATCATAATGGAATAAGCTGACGCTTTTATACCCAATATTAATAATTATATCATAATAATTCAAATAATTTTGAGGTAACCCATAAACATTATTTTATAGGATTTGACTTTAATTCTAAATAAGCCAATATCATATATAACTCTGATAGTTTGATATATATATATATATATATATATATATATATATATATATATATATATATATATATATATATATAAAATAACTATGCTTATATTGCTACATTTAGTATTTACTACAGTCAATTACTAAAGTGTAAAAATAGTTACGGTGTTCCAGAGATACCGAAGACTAAAATTAGCATTACTAAATATATATTATTAAATGACTATAGCTATATTGCTGCAGCTACTATATTCTATACCATATCACTCTATAGCATGTCTATATTTATGGTTTTCCCCCATTCTCCGGAACTCTCTTAGAATAAAGTTTAAAAAATAATTGCAATTCTATCATAATTTAATAATAAAAGACGTGCAATAAATTTCGTTTAATTTTTAATCAAGTTAGTATTATATTTAACATAGAAATACCTTTATTTTTACACTTAAACATTCAAACAATTTGTAACATCAGCCAAAAATATATAATAAAATAATTAGTTGATATGAAACCAAAACTTAAAATTAGCGAAATAGAAATCAATTAAAAATAATTATATTGTGGCTGGTGACGGGATATAGTTAATAATATGTAATATAATATTAATAATCTAGTCATTTATATATATATATATATATATATATATATATATATATATATATATATATATATATATATATATATATATATAAAAAAAAAATAGAATAGGAAAGAAAATGAGAAAAGTATAAAAAATGATTAAATCGCGCACATTTAGATAATCTACTCATTAGGTTATATATTTACAAGATTATTTGAATTTAGAAAATAATAAAATCCACAAAATATTTACATAGATACATTAAAAAACAAATCCCTCTTTAGATACTAATAATCCATTGTTAAAATTATTTATAATTGCCTCTTCTTTCCAAGGAATATAAGAAGGGCCAACGCTCTCTTATCTATTCCTACCCAGATTCCTTTGTGAGATTATATATTACCTTATCACTAAAATATAATTTTTTTAATCTATTCTTTTTAACTATTTTATTTTAAAAAAATATTGGATCGTTTTTCTGTAAATATCAATTAAATCAATTTATTCAGGTTGTTTGGCCTTCTTTCAATTTTCTCACGATCGTTTTTTTTCCGGAATCATAGAAATATATAAGAAATATATATTTAATAAATATATAATAAATATATAATAAATATATAGAAATATATATTTTCGTGAAATATATAAGATGGTATTCAAATAATGTCCAATAAATGAAATGCCTTAAAGAAAATCGAGTATAATTAATTTTCTCTGGTCGAAAGTCCATATATGCAATGCCTAACCTACACCGAGCAAAACTTAATAAACAATCCTGGAAATATGAAGAAAAAGCAAGGCAACAAAGGCAATTCGCTTAGCTTCATCGCATTAAAGCAAAAACTCAAATATTTACTAATATTGTAATGTTTTATCCTACTTTTTCCACAAGTAACAGAAGGAGTAAGTGATAAATAAAAGATACAAAGTAAATTACGAGTATATTCGAATTTGACTCTAAGTCATAACTGATTCGATCGAATTTGTAATAAAAGAAGCTTAAAAAAATTCAATAACAGAGAAGCCACGGCAATAAATTGAGAGAAAAAGGAAACCAGGACATGTCACTTACTTAATAAAGAAGGATATATATATATATATATATATATATATATATATATATATATAGAGAGAGAGAGAGAGAGAGAGAGAGAGAGAGAGAGAGAGAGAGAGAAAGAGAGAGAGAGAGAGAGAGAAAAAAAAATGAAGAAAACGGATAATGACTTTGAGGTGAACAAGAAATGTACCAGATTAAAAACCCTCAACACTAAAGGCTGAAGAGAGCAACAAGTTCGAAATGATAGATTTCAGTCAATCTAAAGCATAAAAGAATGAGCTTTAACTTGCTTCGTCTAAATATTATTTAAAAATGTATTACTCCCCTTCCCCCCCCATCCTTGAAGAATAAATGACAGCCTAAAAATGGGTCCAATCACAAAAAGGTGAATCAGTTATTCGCTTTCTCCCTAGGTAGGGTCGGCGCACATCAACGCCAATGAAACTACCAACCCCTTCACACCCTTTTTGGCTCTATCATGCCATTTGCCATAATGATTAAAATTTAATTACGATATTTGCATTTGGATTAATTATAATATATTAGTTTGAAGATGGCTGACATCATCAGCACATATATATATATATATATATATATATATATATATATATATATATATATAGAGAGAGAGAGAGAGAGAGAGAGAGAGAGAGAGAGAGAGAGAGAGAGAAAGAGAGACAGAGAGAGACAGAGAGAGAGAGAGAGAGAGAGAGAGAGAGACAGAGAGAGAGAGAGAGAGAGAGAGAGAGAGAGAGAGAGAGAGAGAGAGAGAGATAGATAGATAGATATTCATAAATTTCTTCGTCTAAATATGTTTTTCATTGAGACAAAAAAGGGAATTGGCGGAGCCACCGAGAGAATTTAATGTAAAGGGAAAGGATTGAGAGTGAATAGAAAAATTGATAAAAAGCAAGAGGAAGAATCGAGAAAGGCAAATAAAAGAACGATCGCTATAACAAGATCACAGGGGACCTTAAATACGAACTTGGGCACCCCTACGGGGTGCCCAAGTTCTTCTTCTTCTTCTTGGACCACCTTTTCTTCTTCGTATTCTCCGGCTTCATTTATTATTCTTTCCCCCTTCATCTTTCTTTTTATGGTCCTTCTTCTTATTCTTATCATTCTTGTCCTTTATATCTTTCTTCTTTTCTTATCCTTCTTCCGATCAATTTTATCTTTCTTCTTTTCATTCCAATATATCTTAATTTTTTTTCTTATCCTTCTTCTCATTCTTTTTTCTATTTTTTTATCGTTCTTCCTATTGTTATCAATCTTGTTAACATTCTTTTCTTTCTTCTTTGCTGATCATTCTTCTTGATCTTATCCTACTTCTCATTCATCTGCCCCTTCGTTCTCTTAACATTTTTATTCTCATTCTTCCTTTTCTTATCCCTCTTCATTTTTCTTATCCCTCTTCTTCTATCTCTTCTTATCATATTTCTCTTCTTTTTCTTTACTTTTTTCTTTCACCTGCTTTCCGATTCTTTTTCTTTCTTTTCTTCTTTCACTTTCTTTTCGATTCTTTTTCTTTCTTTTCCTCTTTCATCTTCTTTTCGATTCTTTTTCTTTCTTTTCTACTTTTACCTTTTCGATTCTCTTTCTTTCTTTTCTTTTTTCACCTTCTTTTTGATTATTTTTCTTTCTTTTCTTCTTTCACCTTCTTTTCGATTCTTTTTCTTTCTTTTCTTCTTTCACCTTCTTTTCGATTCTTTTTCTTTCTTTTCCTCTTTCATCTTCTTTTCGATTCTTTTTCTTTCTTCTTCTCTTTCATCTTATTTTCGATTCTTTTTCTTTCTTTTCCTCTTTCATCTTATTTTCGATTCTTTTTCTTTCTTTTCCTCTTTCACCTTCTTTTCGATTCTTTTTCTTTCTTTTCCTCTTTCATCTTATTTTCGATTCTTTTTCTTTCTTTTCCTCTTTCACCTTTTCGATTCTTTTTCTTTCTTTTCCTCTTTCATCTTCTTTTCGATTCTTTTTCTTTCTTTTCTTCTCTGTATCTCCCGAAGAGATGACAATGAAAATTTTGAATTCAAATCTATTGATTTAAAAACAAAACAAAAAACTAACGTCTGCATCTACACAACTAGCCCGATTACGATACTTCAAGCACTATCACGATGTGCACATATGTACACACACACACACACATTCCCAGACAAAGTCAGGTCTTCCTGTGTAAGACAAGGCAAGTGAACAATGATCATGTCCCTTGTGGAGACAAAGGGGAGGGGAAAGGGCAAAAAAGAAGTGCCAAAGAATTAAGAGTATAAAGAGTCATAACATACCCTCGAGGCAGTCCGTACTGCCCTAGAGGCGCCTTAATGTGGCGTTTATATGTATGGGTATGGTAGAGTTAGTTCCTCTAAACATACCCTTCAATCGGGCACCTTGGGAACTTGAGAAGATGTGTGCCCGTACGGATTAGTCGACTTCATTGGGTCTTCTTCCATATTGTGATTTTGAGGTGTTTGTATTCTATGTGGTAATTAGTTCACGCTTAATTAGGTCCAGTGATTATGCTCCATTATGCAAAAAAATGAATAAAAACAGACTAAAATGAACTAAACTATAAATAACAAGTAAATCGAAAGTGCATAAAAATCATATTTGGCGAGAAGAATTAAATAGCCTCACCTTAGCTTAAACTAATTAACATGTAAAATATAAACAACCTAATATCACAAAAGGCGAGGAGACCTAAATATCCTAACTTATCCTAAACTAATCAATACAAACACCCAAATCACAAAAGTGACGAGACCTAAATATCCTAACTTATCCTAAACTAATTATCATGTAAAAATACAAACAACCCCAAATCACAAAAGGCAACTAGACCCCCCAAAGTCAGCTAATCCAGTACTATTCTCTCGTCAAATCCTAAGCTAAATGATTTTTTAAAATATTTATTACCTTGAACTTGCGAAAGGAAGATTATGTATGCATAATCTTAATTAAAGCCGGACAAAGTTTCAAACTCTAGTCGTAATAGATTATTTCTAAATTTATTTATTTTTTTTACTGATGCTTCACTCTTTGAGTAAATGTATTTGTAAACCTCACATTAAAAGAGCATTGGTGTTTGTGTAGGTTTATATGCATAATTGAATCAACTTAGTATTTTATTAAAGGAATAACCATTTTAATATCCTCTCTTCGACAATGGTAACTTTTATATTTTCCATCCATAATTTTGATTATCTAAACGACCACTTAGATTGGTTTAGGGGAAAAAGAAAATAACATGACCTCATTAAACTCAATGGCAACATTGCAAAAGTTGTTTACTTGTATGAATGAAGAAATTTATATGTAACTGAAAGTTACGCTGATATCCAACTTCTTGATTCTGGACTGATGTTGCAAAGATCGGCAGCTCCTGGCTTAGCCTGTAAAGATCAACAGAAACCAAAATAAGCTAGTGAAGCTAAGAAGCTTTCCAGGGATATATATATATATATATATATATATATATATATATATATATATATATATATATATATATATATATATATATATATATATATATATATATATACATATATAAGAAACTGTTGGCACAAAAACCTATCGATTCAATAGGCAGAGCCAAGTTTTAGGGGTAACAGAAAAGAGTTAGGAAGAAAAATTCTGCTTCCAGTAGAAAAGCTTTAGACCAATTACGTCCAAAGTCTTCCTAGTTAGCAGGGTAGGAAAATAAAGGGAAATGTGTAGTTAGAATAAATGACAACGGTATATTATAGATCACTAACGTTTGAACTCTGTTTGTTTGTTAGTTAAGTTCTCTTAACATTGTTTGAAGTTTGTTTGTTAAGCCGTTTGTTAATTAATATTAACGTTTAGGGAGTCAAATCAACATATAAAAACGAGATAAATAATCTCTTACCTTATGGTGATTTTACATTAGTTTGCTGCTGTCTCTTATTTTTGAAGGCGAACACACTTACCGGTCTTATACAATGGCACTTAGGTATAGCTAGCTCGGATAGAGGGGAGAACTTGAAGCGAGCCCGGCTTCTATCTGTTGCAAAGATTAGCAGTTTCGGCTTCTTAACCTGTAGCGATAAACATGCACCAAAATAAATAAATTTATATATATTTATATATATATATATACAGTGCTTCAAGAATTATTATGGATTTTTTTTTAAATCAAATTTTTCTATAAAATTACTAATAAAACTAATTTTATTGATTGAAAATAGATTATTTTTGACACATTCGCATAGTGTTAAATCTTTACATTCATTAATAAGCAGTTTGGCCACCCTTTGCACCCATGAGTGCATTGATCAATGCTTTGCCCATTTCCTGGATTCGCTTAGATCTGAACCAAACTTCAATAAGACGGCATAAGAGTTGCTGTTTAGGCGTAATGGGCTCTCTGTATATTTCATCTTTCAACACACATCATAAACTCTCAATCGGATTCATGTCCGGGAAACTTCCGCGCCATGGAAGCAGCTGAACTCCATTTTATGCAATGTCACGCCTTCACTGAGTTTGCTGTATGACATGGGGCCGAGTCTTGTTGGAATATTCAAGGTCTGTTGCCATTCCTTTTTCTTATTTGAGGCAGTAAACGACCCTTAAGAACTTCTATATACTTTTCTTGGTTTATAGTTTTCTCAACAATTGGCAAACGACTTGATGATTCATTGAATTAATGAATCATCAAATAAACTTTATGGTTTGAAAAGTTGGGGCCATTACCCAAATATTTTTTTTAGAAATTTGCTGGTTGGCTAGATGTGTCATTCTTCCATTTCCCCCATTGTTCTGAAGTCCACTCAAGGTGATTCTTTGGCCAGGAATAGCGTGCCTCTATTATTGTTTCCGTGAGTCGACGCTACTTTCTCGGGCGATATGATTTTAATATAGCTTCCCAAAACCTGTCATCCACTGTTCTTCGAGAAAGGCTAACACCCTCTGCTGCCAACTCAAGAGAAATCTTCCTGCAAGATGTTCTTCTGTTCTTAAGAGACTGTTGTATCAATTTTCTATCTGTTCTTGGAGTTGTTTTTCGTTTTCGGTCACATTTTCCAACCCTTTTTGAGATTAAATCTTGACCATTATTATTTTTTTTTTTAATAACACTGACTGTTCGAGTTGAAAGACCTAGGTTTTGCTATTTCTTTCTATTTTAATTTAGTTTCTTTCAGTAAAACGTTTATTTGTCCAATTTTTCGGAGACTCAAATCACTCTGTTTACCCATTTTGATTTAATTCATTTATAGCTAATAAACTGTATCTGAAACACACAAAAAGACTATTGGTAACAATCACAGGTTAATATAAACACATTAATTAAAAAAATCAGCGTCAATAAATAACAGCAAACATACATCCTAATTGCACTCTAAAGCCAAGATACCAACTAACTCTTACAACTGACTGTGACTTCAGTGAAATGGTCTAGTGCAGTGTTGTTCATTCAGTGTTACCAATTATACTTACAAAGTAAACTAAGGCTCTTGAAAATGAAAGTTAAATAGTTGCTCGCTATTGGTGCAAAAAATAAATCCATTTGCAATCATGAAATTGGTTTCACTGGCTTTTTTTTGTAGGAAAAAGTCAAATTTTGGAAAAATCCATAATAATTCCGCCAAGAATATATATATATATATATATATATATATATATATATATATATATATATATATATATATATATATATATATATATATATATATATATATATATATATATATATATATATATATATATATATATATATATATATATATATATATATATATATATATATATATATATATATATATGTATATATATATATATATATATATATATATATATATATATATATATATATATATATATATATATATATATATATATATATATATATATATATATATTTAAAGGCCCAACGAAATGAAAACTGTTAACACAACCCGGAAAAACGCTAACGAAATTAATTACGTGGTCCATTAAAGCTTAAGAAAGAAAATGGGAGAATTATAGAAACGGTCAATAGAGAAACTATTTTAATAGTTATATGAAAATGAATAAAGGAGTTGGATTTGAATCTGTGTCATCAAGCGCTCTTCGCTAAAATGACCACGATGCTCATCGCCAGAGCTACCATCCTAAATGGAGTTGAGGATGGTAGCTCTGGCAATGAGCGTCGTGGTCATTTTAGCGAAGAGCGCTTGATGACACAGGTTGAAATCTAACTTCTTTATTCATTTTCATACAACGTTTAAAATAGTTTCCCTATTGTCCGTTTCTATAATTCTCCCATTTTCTTTCTTAAGCTTTAATGGACCTCGTAATTAATTTCCTTAGCATTTTTCAGGGTTGTGTTACCATTTTTCATTTCTTTGGGCCTTTAAATATATCTATTATATATCACGGTGTCATGTGAATTTCGATTATATATATATATATATATATATATATATATATATATATATATATATATATATATATATATATATATATATATATATATGAACGCGAGAGAGAGATGGAAATAAGCCAATCAAACTGCATCATTGAATACTCTTAACATGCGCTTTGTGCTCTGTCCAATAACTTACTTTAATAGATGGTAGAAGATTTTCAACTAAATGGGATCTAATACGATCTCCATAGGATGCGCGATCCATAATTAGCGGATTTGCATACAGAAGCATATGCTAAAATTTAACCACTAAGTTCATATGCATAAAACAAGCCGAACCTGCGGTAGTCTTCCTTGCAGGAGGAGCTTCCGCTTCGCAACAGACCTAAGGTCTGTGGTCTGAGGCCCACGCGGCTCTGGCAACTGGGTTTTGGTCTGTTTTTTTTTAAGAGGTTCCAATCCTGATTTCCTTGGCCTATTCCATTTAAAATACAGAAAAAACAGCCCCTAGGCCCCCACTCTCTTTGTGATTAGAAATGGACGTGAGTGAACTTTCCCCCTTTCCTCTCTGGTGGGTCAGGTTAGGTTAGAAAGCAGTTCTGTAAATTTTACAATTGAATAATGCACTCCTCATATTTACCAAGATGGAGAAAGCAGTCCCCTAAATTTTATAGGGACCCGTACCATTTTTGGGGCTTAAAGGAGAAATAAAATCTTCGAAATGAAATCTTTTATGGGAATTTTTGTGAACTATGGAGACAACAGCTCTGGGGGCTTTTTCTGAGCTATAGGGGCAATGATACTTTTTTCTTGGTCTATGTCGCACACTTTTTTTTACATGGGGAAAAATCTTAGGTAAATCCCGACAAATCCCCAGATAAAACAGTATAAGGATAATGCGGTTACTATAGCGATGAATATCCTGCTTTACACTGCACCGAGCACCCTACGGGACGATCTCCACCCACACCAAGCGACTGTATCTAATAGATCAATCTATCAGCCCTAAAAATAACAGTATCAAGTTGTTATTTTAACCTTCACCTTTGCCGTCGCCAATTGATACAGTCCATTATCGAGGCCTGTCTAGGTTTCCCTGGAGAGGCCCCGATAATACAGGTTGCGGCAGAACCGATTGAGAAGTTTTAAGGAGTTATTGAAAAGTAAGGGGAGTATATAGAGACGGTACACCATATTTGGGGGGTACATTCCCGAGAGGAGCCCTGGGGGGGTTTGCCCAGGGGAACGAGCCATTCCTTGCAAACTGGCAAGGGGACACCTCCCTTCCCCCTCCTCCCCCCGAGCATTGACTCCTCAAAACTGCTCAATCGGTTCTGCCGCACCCTGTACATGCAAATCAGTGATAAAACCCTTACAAAAAACAGCGACTTAATTTAACCTCATCTAAGTATCCTAGTGTTCAGTTTATCATCATCCCACAGAAGATTTAACACTTATACATCTTCCACCCTCAAACACCTTAGGAAGATGTTAAAGAAAACCTTAAATAATTAATAAAGATAATTAGGTAACAACCTACACTCAAATGATAACCATCTTAAAAGTACCAGTCTTCACGGTCGGTTCCAAAGATCGGGAATTAATTTAATTCTCTTATACATACGAGTACTTGCTCAAAAGTACCTACATATATGTGTATGGGACGCGAGACAATATTTAAAATGTGTTCAATAAGTGATTAAGGACTTTTAAAAAGGCAAGTCATGTACCATATATCGATTTTAACCCGAAGTAACATTGAGTCTTATTTCCCACCAATCTTAGTTCCTTGAAGTTTTGATACATTGTTAAGGAACTTCGGGGTCGCTCGTAATTAAAACTCTCACGTTCATTTACTAAGTTTCTCGAATTTTCATGCGATAATCCACTTGTAAGTTACATCTTAAGTGAATAACTTCACATTTGTCTTTATTAAACCTGATTTGCCATTCTGTTCATTCCTCAGCTCAAAGTCTTTCTATTAAACTAGTCGAAATTTGGTAGATAGAACATTCTCTTTTTACTTTCTTTTCCTCAGTGAATTTTTGCACACACAAAAATAAATTATATGGTATCAAAAGGTAAACATCATGGGTCCAAGCACTGAACCTTGGTGATCGAGTCCGTTTGTTTGGGTCATAGTCAGATTGTTTATCTGCACCCTCACTGTTTTTGATGGAAAGTATTATTTATTCCTACTGACGACTATTCCCACTATCCCACTCAATTTAAGTCAAAATATGAGTAGTTCGGTTAACCAAGGTTAACCTGTGCAGGAGAGAAGAAGAATATGAAGAAATCATTGATATCAAGATTAATCCCATTTATTTGCTTTACGCAACCCCCAGCAATTAAAATATCAACCACCCAGCAGAACAGAGATAAGCCTCCAGCAGATGCCGAATTCGTAGCGATAGTTTTGCCACTAAATGGCAAAATTACAACTTTACCGATAAGTTTCGGATCTTTTATTTGCCATTATTGCATGATAAGAGTGACCTTTCTGTCCCTTATTCGCTTACATTATTTTCTCCTTTTGGCTAATATCTTTATATATCCCATACACATATTTTCCCATCACCTAATTTCACCTATTCCCTTGCGAGACTTTAAAAACCCTTTTAGGTAAATACTCTCGTTGCCTTTCGGCTTTTATTGAACAAAAGATAAATCAATTATTTTCTAAATCATATTTTACAGAGAAAACGGAACGATTCATAATTCGTTTAAAAATGTCCGCACATATATTTTTGAGAGTTCCATATTTTTTGTTTGCCACAAAAGCCCCAGGGGAAAAGAAGTGATGTGTATTTATTAAATTATGCCTTTACTCGCTTGCTGGTGTGGGAATGATGTTTAAACATCTTTATTGGTTCCTCTCTTGGTGGTTATCAAGTTTATGTTTAAACACCTTTTTGATATTTGAACATCTTTATTTGTATCCCCTTTTAAGGGTTATTGGGATGATGTTTAAACATATTTATTGGTTTCACTTTTGATGGTTATTTGGATGGTGTTTGAACATCTTTATTAGTTACCAATTTGATAGTTATCAGGTTGATGTTTGAAAATCTTTATTTGTTAGCCTTTTGGTGGATATTGGGATAATGTTTGAACATCTTTATTGTTCTCATTTTGATTGTTAATGGGATGATATTTGAACATCTTTACTGGTGTTCTTTTTGATAGATATCAGAATGATGTTTAAACATATTCATTGGTCACTTTTTGATGGTTATTTGGATGATGTTTGAACATCTTCATTTGTTCTCCTTTTGATGGTTATTGGGATGATTTTAAACAATTTTATTGGTTCCCTTCTTGATGGTTATTGGGCGGATGTTTGGACATCTAAGTATTTTATTTATCTTATATCAGTTTATATTAACAATTATTAGTAGTATTTTGCTTTATTTATTAGTTAGTAGTTATCCATCTTTATTGGATGCGAAAATGTGCTCAGTCCAAATTCTTTAGTCTCCAACCATTTATAAAATATATTTTATAAAAAGAAATTAATTAACCCCTCTTGCACCCTTGATTGGGTCTAACAAAAGCAGGGAAGATGATTTAGACAGGAGAGTTGAAGATGATTTATACAGGTGGGGTCAATATGATTTAGAAAGAAATGGTAAAGATGATTTAGATAGAAGCGCTAAGAATGATTTTGACAGAAGTGGTAAATATAATTTAGAACGAAGAAGTCAAGTAGATTTATATAGAAATGGTGGGGATGATTTAGAGAGAAATGGCGAAGATTATTTAGATTGAAGTGGCGAATATGATTTAGATAAAAGTGAAGATCATTTATACACAAATGAGGAAGATGATTAAGACAACTGGCAAAGATGTTTCGGATGGGAGTGCTGAAGACGGTTTATATATGTAGAAGTGGTGAGGATGATAAAGCTAAACATGAAGATGATTTAAAGAGAATTGTTTAAAATGATCTAGAAAGAAGAGGTGAAGATGAGTTAGACAAGAGTGTTAAATACGATTTATACATAAGTTGTAAAGATGATTTAACACGAGGGAGGCTATGATTTAGTGAATACAGATGTTTTAGAGAGAGGTAGTAAAATTGATTTAGACGGAAGGTTTGAGTATGATTGATACAGAAGGGGTATAAATGATTTAGACCTTAAATAAAGGTGAAGATGATTCATACAGAAGTGGGGGGAAGATATTTAGACTGAATTGGTGAATATAAATTTAGAGAGGTGGTAAAAATAATTTAGAAAGAAACGGGGGGGGGCGTTAGACAAAACAGATGAAGATTATATTCTGATGTAGCTGTGAATATTATTTAAACAGTAGCAAAGATGTTAAAATAGAACGAATGTAGAGGATTTAGGCAGGAGTAAAGATGTTATAGACAGATGTGGTAAAGGTAAAGATGATTTAGACTGTTAGGGCAGATTATTTAGACAACATCGGTGAAGATGATTTAACCAGAAGTGGCGAAGATGTTTTAGACTGAAGTGGTGAAGATGATTTAGACTAAATTGGTAAAGATGATTTAGAGTGGTGGTGCATATCATTTAAACAACATTAGTGAAGATGATTTTGCCGAAAGTGAGGGAATATTATTTAGACTGAAGTGGTAAAGATCCCTTGTACTAAAGTGGTAAATATGATTTAGACTGGTGGTGCAGATAATTTAAACAACATTGGTGAAGATGATTTTGCCGGAAGTGACGAACAGGATTTAGACTGAAGTGGTAAAGATGATTTAAACTGAAGTGGTAAAGATTATTTAAACAACATTGGTGAAGATGATTTTGCCGGAAGTGGCGAAGATGATTTCGACTGAATTGGTGAAGATGATCTAAACTGAAGTGATAAAGATGATTTAGACTTGTGTTGAAGATTATTTAGACGACATTAAGGAAGATGATTTTGCCGGAAAGATGATTTAGACTGAAATGATAAATATGATTTAAACAGCATTGGTGAAGATTGTTTAGACAGCATTAGTGAAGATTGTTTAGACAGCATAGGTGAAGATGATTAAAATAAAAATGTTTAAGATAATTTAGACAGATGCTGAAGATGATTTAGACAACAATGGTGAAAATGGGTTAGATAGAAGTAACGAAGGTAATTTGGAATTATACGAGTATAACTTAACTTTAAAGAACTGAGGCCATGATGGGGCACAGCCGCCCACCGGGAGCAAATTCGTGCCGGCACTTAGGGTGACGAATGTGACCGTTTCCTCCCTCGGGTCCCTTCAAAGGGGCGGAATATCATCGATGTTGAGATCAATATAATCGATTCTTTCTTATACTCTGTCCTACTTTCTATTACTGTTTCCTCTTTTCTATTACTATTTCCTCCTGGCTATCATTGTTTCCTCCTTTATTTCACTGTTTCCTTCTATGCATCACGGTTTCCTCATTTCCTTTACTCTTTCATCCTTTATATCACTGTTTCCTCCCTTTTTCACTGTTTCCTGTTTTCTATCACTGTTTCCTCATTTCCTTCACTGTTTTCTCCTATATTTTACTATTTCTTCCTTTATATCTCTGTTTCCTCATTTCCTTCACTGTTTCCTCCTTTCTATCATTCTTTACTCTTTTCTTTCACTCTTTACACCTCTATTTTACACTTTCTTCCTCTCATTCACTCTTTCCTCCTTTGTTTCACTGTTTCCTCTTTGTCTTCAATGTTTTCTCTTTTCTTCACTTTTTGCTTTCATTCACTGTTTGCTCCTTTCTTTCAATGTTTCCATTTTCCTTCAATATTTCTTTCTTTCTTTCACTGTTTTACTCTTTCATCGTTCTCAACATTGTTTTCTTATTTCTTGCACTTTTCCTCCTTTTATTTACTGTTTCTTTTCCTTCATTGTTTTCTCCTTCTTTAACTGTTTCCTAATTTCGACCACCGTTTCCTCCTTTCCTTCACTAGTTTCTCCTTCCTACCACTGTTTCCTCCTTTCCTTCACTAGTTTCTCCTTCCTACCACTGTTTCCTCCTTTCTATCACCCTTTCCTCCTTTGTATCGCTGATTCCTCCTTCCATTCACTGTTTCCTATTTTCTATCACTGTTTCCTCCTCCTCTTTACTGTTTACCCTTTTCTTTCGGTATTTCCTTCTTTTATTCACTGTTTCATTCTTTCCTTTATTCTTTCCTCCTTTCCTTCACTCTTACTTCCTTTATATCACTGTTTCCTCTTTTAGTTTCCTCTTTTCTATCACTGTTTCCTCATTTCTTTCACTGTCCATCTTTTCTATCACGGTTTCCTCCTTTCTTCGTCTCTTCGACATCCTGATCTTAGTTTGATATAGTCATCTCGAAGTTAATACTATTTGAATAGAATATCAATCGATTATCTATCAGACATTATTATTTATTCTATGAAACGTGAAAAGATACAGTGTAGAGGGAATCCTACACCCTTTATGTTAGCATTTCTTGCTTATAAAAGAGGATGGGTGAAGTACACAGAGAAGATAGTGGAACAATAGCTCTTGCATTGGCGGAGAGAACATCTTTAAACTACCAGTATTTTTTTAAGGAAAGTTTGATACCACTGACTTGAGATGGTCTAATGGCTATATTTCTATTGCAACATCTTCCCTAACTTTTGCATAAGAAAATTCAAGGTTTTCAAAATAGGTGTAAGATAGCCTAGAGGTATAAACTACGTATGGATAATGGTTGCAAAGGTTTTCCCCTAATAAAACTAAAGTTATCAGGAGATAAGCAATTTTCTAGAAACAAAGTGAAATGTCACAAATTATCCCAACGACAACGGAAACAAATTTCTATTTAAATACAACGATTCATTCATAAGTAAAAATATTTGTACATGTTAAGAGTAATTAGTATTTAGTGTGGGGGCCTTTATTCCAGAGGATGTTTTGACATCTCCTGCCACAGGAATGTACCGACTCCTCGCACTCTAGCATTCTTGCTGATTAGTGTTGAAGAATTTCACAGAGTTCTTGAACTGCCTTTGCATTCCTCGCTCTAGACCTTTCTTCGAATGTCTTCCAAACATTCAAAATGGCATTCAGCTACAGACTTTATGCGGGCCAGTTCATAACATTGATATGCTCATCGCCGAGGAAGGTTCTCACTGACTTGTTCGTGTGACAGAAGACGTTATCATCCATGAAAATTGCAGGTTGGACTTCAAATGTTCGTAGATGGGGCAAGGAATACTAACGCAGCCCTTCTTTTTACATTCATTGTGCCCTGTAAACACACAGGAGCACCCGTGTCCTTTACCGAAATTAAGCCCTAGTCCAAGACACCTCCTCCGCCAAGCTTCACTATTTTTGGTGTAAATGACAGACGATCTTTCGCCTAGGTGCGACGAACGAACCTCCTGTTTTCGCATCAGAACTAATTTAAACTAAATTCGTCACTAAGCTGGCCTTAGCTCCATGTAACGTATTTAATTGCGAATGTTAGACGAACTTTCTTGTTCTTCGGACTGGTCAATGACTTTATCGCATTTGTGCGATCGTGAAGATTGTCTTCCTCCAGCAGACGTAACTGTCTCCCTGGAGATATTGATCAAAATCTCACAAATCTCTCGAGAAACTGCTGCAGTCGTTTTAAAACAGGCCTTTTCACAATTTTGGTTATGACTAGGTCTTCTATATTTGAGGTCTTCCTTGGCCTACCGGTTGATTTACCAGCCTTACATAGGTTGAAAAAATATTATGGGATACACTTTGGGAGCATTTGACAGTCTCAGCATTGGATCCAATTGAAATACCATCTTGGTGCCGCAGTGAGGCGTGAAAGATTTCTAAGGCGTTACCTAGACGACAGATGGCAAGAGGAAGGTACCTAAAGTACACAAAATTGAACTGGTTAGTTGTTATGCAAACAAGGCTGGCTCTCTCTACAAGAAACCTAGCCGTTCGGATCATTTTGGATACTTCCATTTTTTCTAGTAAATTGTTTAACTACTGAAAACTTTCGTTTTATTCAGCCAAATTGTGTAAGCTTTACTCATACGTAGTTTATATCTGTAGGTTATCATGGATTTGGGGGGGTTTGTTGCGCGTTCTCCGAATTTTTTGTAAATTTCACCACATGCATCTTCTTACACTAATTCCAGATATATTTGAGGGAGGGGGGGGGGAATAAATAGCTTTAAAGTTAGGTTATGCTAGGCAAAGTTAGATTATGATATATTATTAAAATAGAAATAATCCAACAATTATTTTAAAAAAACTTAAAAAATGCAGCGCAAAATCTTCTTAAACGTGGCTGTATTTTCGTATTTGTTCGCGCCATACGAATTAACACAAAACGATACCATTTACGAAATACTTGCAAATACCATAAAATAAATCGATAGAGCTTCCAGAGGTAGTGGATAACATCTTCTGTGGCTAATCGCCAATTCTAAGGGAAAAGTGGATACCACAGACGACTTGGGGCAATGGTCGAAGACGTGAGTTTCACTCTTCTCATAGAGTCAAACTAGAGACACATAACATGACTCTAGATGGGAATTTTCAAGATACATTGACATTAAAAGGAGGAAAAAAATCATAAGCCCTATAGAAAAAAAAGAAGAGAGAGAGAGAGAGAGAAAGAGAGAGAGAGGGAGAGAGAGAGACAGAGTGTGTACATATGATATTTTCTTACCTTATTTCCCCCAACCCCTCCCTTCTACCTTTCTCCCGCACGTCCATCAATGATGGCGAACCAAAATTCCAATGACAAATATAAATGGACACAAAAATGGACTGAATTATTTGCCATTCTCAGGCCGCCACCACTCGCCCTTCATCAAGCCCAGATTTCAGCCCTGCTCCATAGACTCGCAGAAGCAAAAGGTTCCCTTAGAAAAATTTTGGAAAAAGCAAAAGAAAAAGAAATCATAAAGAAGGGTGATGAATTTAGAAAGAGAATAAAGGGCGTGGAAAAAAAATTATGAATGATGATGAAATGAAAAAAATGAGAATAAAGGGTGTAGAAAAGAAAAAGGAAAAAGTGATGAATTGAAAAAGTACAATAAAGGGTGAGGAAAATAAAAATAAAAGATAATGAAGAGCAATGAAGTGAAAAAAGAGAATAAAGGGCTTGTGGAAAAGATAATGAAAGGTGATAAAAAAAATTAAAGAGAATACAGGGGGTGAAAAAATTGAATAGTGTGAAATGAAAAGAAGAAAATGAAGGGCGAGGAAAAAGATTTATTTTATGGTGTTTGCAAGTATTTCGTAAATGGTATCGTTCTATTTATACGCGAGTTGTTCTGTTTCTGCTCGTTTTGATTGTTCATTCTTAAGTTTTTTCTTCGTTCCTAGATTCGTATTTGTGTTAATTCGTATGGCGCAAACAAATACGAAAATACAGCCACATTTAAGAAGATTTTGCGCTGCATTTTTTAAGTTTTTTTAAAATAATTGTTGGATTATTTCTATTTTAATAATATATCATAATCTAACTTTGCCTAGCATAACCTAACTTTAAAGCTATTTATTCCCTCCCCCTCCCTCAAATATATCTGGAATTAGTGTAAGAAGATGCATGTGGTGAAATTTACAAAAAATTCGGAGAACGCGCAACAAACCCCCCAAATCCATGATAACCTACATATATAAACTACGTATGAGTAAAGCTTACACAATTTGGCTGAATAAAACGAAAGTTTTCAGTAGTTAAACAATTTACTAGAAAAAATGGAAGTATCCAAAATGATCCGAACGGCTAGGTTTCTTGTAGAGAGAGCCAGCCTTGTTTGCATAACAACTAACCAGTTCAATTTTGTGTACTTTAGGTACCTTCCTCTTGCCATCTGTCGTCTAGGTAACGCCTTAGAAATCTTTCACGCCTCACTCTGTGCGAGAGCTGATCGTAAAAACTGCGGCACCAAGATGGTATTTCAATTGGATCCAATGCTGAGACTGTCAAATGCTCCCAAAGTGTATCCCATAATATTCTTTCAACCTATGTAAGGCTGGTAAATCAACCGGTAGGACAAGGAAACCAAAAAAAAGAAAGAATGGTGATAAAATAAAAAAGAGAATAAAGGGCCTAGAAAAAATAAAAACTGCAGGGTAACAAAATAAAAAAAGAGAAAATAAGGGCCGTGGAAAGGAAAAAGAGAACATCAATATAGACAAATTATAGGAAAGAGAATAGCGGATATCGAGAATGGGAAGGACCTGCTAAAACTAGCTACACCATTGATATTTATCTAATTATCTTAAAAAGCGGGAACCAACGGGGCATCATGCTTTAAACATTTCTTTACATAGTATAAGAAAAGAGTTGGTGAAATTAAGAGAAGGGCAAAGGACGGGGATATGTGATGTAAGGAAATACAATTCAGTAGACCCACCGGAGCCTCCCAAAAGTGGGTGACATTTATACTGAAAGTAAATAAATATACTCTAAATACACATGGGTGTCCAATTCTCCCGGTCCTTTTATGTATTAATGGTTCTATATTACCAGCTATCGTTGTATGTACTTCCAGTCCATCTATGTACCGGTTGTCATTTTACATATATCCGGTCCTTTTCTATGATGAAGTTCATTTATATGATGGCGGTCCTTTTGTATACTGACGGTTATTTTAGGTATGATGGTCTTTTAATGCATTGGCGGTCCTTTTATTTACTTTGGTTACTTTTATGCCTGATGGCCCTTTTATATGCTGACAGTCGTTTATACTCGTATAAGCATGTTCCTTTTATGTGATACTTTTTTTATGTACTGACGGGCATTATATGCTTAACGCTCCTTTTATGTACTGAACGGCCATTTATATACAGCCGGTACTTTTTTATGATGACGCTCATTTATGTAATGGTGGAGTTTTTGCATACTCGTGGTCATTTTATGCATGATGGTCTTTTTATGCTTTGGCGGTCCTTTTGTGTACTTTGATTCATCTTATGCCTGACGATCCCTTCATGTGCTAAGGGTTCTTTTGTGTACTGAAGGTCCTTTATATACCGACCGTTTCTCCTTTTATGTACTGACATCGAAAAGATGGCTCGGGGGTCGGGGGTCGCTAGATGACTCTGCACCTCATAGCGGCATGTATTCAGGAAGTTAGGTGCGGAAGAATCCCCAAAGAAATTTTGGAAATGGGTACATAGAATGAAGGTAAATCCGGCATAGGAGAATATCAAGATTAAAAATGAGAGAGAGATACTAATTGAGGACGAAAGCAAGATAGATAAAAATAGTTTTCAAAGAATACTGGAGAAACGTTTTTAGAATCAGCGAAGAAGAAAATGGAAATTTCGACACTGATTTTGAGAACGTAATTGTCGGAGAACTCAACCAGACAACAGCCAGGAGCCAACACTATTATTCGGTTCATATAACGAGAAACGTCAATGAGGGAAATGATGCTACATTATCCGTGCAAGAATTAAAAGATAGAATAAACAGCTTCAAGCAAATGGCGCCGGGAGTCTCTGGACTCACAAAGAGAAACTACACAGAAGCGACCAATAACATCTTGGAGGGATTGAAGAACCTATTCAATGTCTGCCTTAATACAGGCAGAAAAAAGGATTTTTATTCCAAAGCCAGGAAAATCTCCACACAGGGTTGAAAACTATAGACCAATATCTCTGCTTGACTTCATCGGGAAAGTATATGAAAAGATTCTAAAGAAGAAACTCGATCAACATCTGGTGGAGAACGGCCTCTACAACGAGTGCCAATTCGGGTTCCGTAAGAACAGGGGCACAGATATAACGCTCTGTTTAATTATGGAGAAAATAGCCAAGGTCAAAGGCGGAAAGAGGAGTGTGGACAAAGTATGTAGAGACGTGTCAAAAGCGTTCGACAAAGTATGGCAGAAAGGCGTACAATATAAGATACTTCGGCTCGGATTAAGCAGTCAGCTGGAAAGGTTGCTATGCAACTATGTAGCTGATAGATACGCGTATATAGACATGGGTAATCACCAAGGGAAACCCTTTAAGCTGGAGGCTGGAGTTCCCCAGGGCGGTTGCCTGAGTCTGTTATTATACACTGTATATACAGCGGACATCCACCCTCCAATGATGGAGGGATGTATGAACATACAATTTGCGGATGATATCACTCAAGTTGTGGTGTCTCCATACAGGCACGCTCGATTTCAAGCAAGAGCGACGGCAGAAGAAATTCGAAGAATTAACGAATACGAACGCAGATGGAAAGTCAGTACGAGCAGAGACAAATTTAAAATAGTTCCCATATACAGAAGAAAAGTAGCAAACATCAACGTGGACAATGTAAGATAGGGATACAGTAACGATTGTATGTAAAGTACTAGGTTTGATAATAACAAAATCTGGTTACACTAAACACGTAGCCGAGGGAATACAGAAAGGGAAGAGAGGAATAGTACTTCTGTATAAATTAAGAAATTTAAGTCAAGAGAATACAAAAGGATTTACAAAGCGATTATCCAACCAACAGTGATCTATCCAGCAATCGCAATGTGTACATTGTCACGAACTAAACTGCTCGAACTACAAAGAGTCCAGAACAAAGCAATGTACCTAGTGACAAATACAAAAAGGGCAAAGAGGAGAAAGATAGAAGAACTACACAGAAAAGCTAACGTCGAGCCCTTTAACAAGATAATCATGAAGAGAGCAAAAGGAGTCATCGAGAAGACACATAACAAAATTAGAGACGAAATTTCAACGCAAATAGAACTAGGAATAGACGGGAGGCCTCACCGACTCTTCCTAAGCAGGGCGAGGATCGGAAATGAGGACGAAGAAGAAGAAGACATATACACGTAGCGGGAAGGATACATCACCAGATTTGACGAGAGATGAAGAGATAGAGCAACGCGACGAAGGAAAGGGTAACAAATGTGAAAACGAAAAGATAAAAGGGAAAACATACATGCAAGAATAGTCAGTTAGAATACAACATAACATGCGAGAAAAGCAAACAAATTCTACTTGAAAACAAACACACACTAATAACGGTTTGAACGCCAACTATAAGTACTAGGTAACAAAAACGGAAAGCACAGACACCTGAATCTCAGGTACTTCCTCTATAACTATAATCTCAACTTCTAACTAATTAAAATAGGCAGAGATTAGCTTGACCTCCAAGATTCTTGTGGCTCACCGCACACCTCTAACTTCTTTCCATTCCTCACTAACTCTTGGTTACTGTCTTTCTTAACGGGCTCTACGAATATACGTTGGTGGGTGATAAACGCCGTGGTATTAGCACCGCGTATTAGATGTAGACTTAAGACCAACTAGGTCAGCTGTTTGATCTTCTACTAGTTTCTTGCAACACTATCATCCTTCTATTTCCCCTGTTACCCTCTCACCGGTGTTGCAAGGCACAAGGAGTGGGGGAAGGGGGAATAGGAGGGGTCCGGGTTCTCTCACCCCTTCTCCTCACTTCTGGCCCCGACAATCGGCCAGAAGATAGGAGATGGGGTGGGATAGCTTTGGATGCACTAGCCTTTTACACTCTCTCACACCTTTTCTTCTATTCTATTCCACATTGTGGGAAAAACAAAGAAAAAAAAGTTAAGAGTCAACTTTACCAGTAGTAAAGAGAATGGAATAAAAACAACGATTTGAACGCAACAAAAGACTAACAAATACAAACACAATACTAACAGTAAACGAAAAAAAAGGATACACTAAGCCTTAGGAAATAACTCTCCAAAATTAACTAATTTCAAGCTATAATACACTAATAAAACGAAAGAGATTAGCATGACCTCCATGTAACCTAGCATTCAATTGCAAACCTTTTACTTCTTTTCACTTCTCTCTATACTTTTCTTCTATCTTTCACACTATTGGGCTAAACAACTTATATATGGAACAGGGGCACAATAAAATAATGAATAGAAAAGGGTTCGGAACCCACTTAAATCAGTAGGTCAACCTACCAACTAGTTCAACTATCAAGTCTACCACCATGTTTCACCCTTTGATATCTCTATTCTGTACCTTCCTCTGCCTTTCTGTATCCTGGTTTCCTCTTGGCTTCCTCTGGGGCCGTTCTATGGCTCTGAAGGAGGTGGATAGGGGCTTAGGGAGGCCGGGTCTCCCGCCTATCCTTCCCTCTGGTCATTTCAGGATGATCGGGGGAGAGGCGCTCGTCTTAACTTTCTCTGTCTCTCACCTTTCATTCCATTTCACAATGCGGGGGTCAGTACTCATCAATGCCTTATATTCATCTTTTACCCTGTCTTCCAATCAACCTCACATCAGAACATACACCCTTATTATATTCTCTTCAGAAGTCTAATCCCATCCATTCACACCCAAAAAATCTTTCTCAAATTGTGCGACAGAAATTCTCGCGTCCACCTCCGTTAACGCATCTTCTTTCTCTCTCGCTCAGAGCATAGACATCGAAGTTGTTCTTCTTCGAAGGTTTTTAGTAGGAACGTGTTTTTACGAGGGTTCTGAATTACCTTTAAGCTTTAGCTACTTTTTCATTTGCGGTCATTTTTATCAATGGGTATTTTCCTTTTTCTTTGTGTTTGGTTTTAGTTATTTTTCATTTGTGTTCATCTTTATCAATGCTTATTTTCCCTTTTCTTGACTTTGGTTTTAGTTATTTTTGATTTGCAGTCATTTTACCACTGGTTATTTTCCCTTTTCTTGTTCTTAATTTTGGCTATTTTTGATTTTAGGTAATTTTTACAACGGATTATTTCCCCTATTTTTGCTTTTAAAATTATTTCTTGTCTACTCCCACACAAGTCTTTATTTAGGGTTACACCAATTTCCTCTTCTCAATTAATTAAAGATAATTATTCTTTTATTATTCTCCTCTCTCTTTACATTTATTTTCTTCTGTCTGTATTCATCCTTACCTTCCCCACTAAACTCGACCTCCACCTCATCTCATCCTGTATCCTTTTCAGCTCATAAATCATTCAATACCGTTATACCGTTGCTTTCTCCCACACACATTTAGTATATCACTCAATCATCTTCCTTTTGACATTTTTATCATACTGTTGACGTATTGAGCTTACATGGAAATGAAAGCCGATCGAAAAGTAGGCTTGTCAAAATGTAGGCTAATTCGTTCGGAGCCTATCCCTCTTTCAGCCTAATTAGCAGGGGCTGGTCTGTCGCGCTAATCCTTGGTCATCGGTTTCTATGAGTGTGCGAATCTGTGCTTTTACGCTCATGTCATCGGTTTTCAGCATGATTTCTGTGTACACGGTGTGTATTTATGTGGGTGTATTTAGGTCGAGTTAGTGCAGTCTTTTTGTCATTAGATTTGGGGCTGTACGTTTGTGTGTTGAGTGATTTTTAGTTTTTAGTCAACAGTTGAAGGAGAAACTATGGTGTGGTTGTATCCCTAAACTAAGTCTCAATTGGGGTATTTTATGTTTCAGGTTTCTTTTAAAGTGATCTTTTTATCATAAGTTTCTCGGGACGATTCTGATTGAGGTGATTTAACAGTGATTGTGATGGCGAGGTGTAAATCGTGATTTTAGAACAATGAATCAATTCGGGCAGTTTGATAATTTTAATTGGTAAGTGATTTAATAAATCTCAATTCCATTTTGAAATTTAATGTTAATGGTGTAGTTTTGAGTGTTTAATTATAATAAATTAAATTAAATATTGTTTTATAACTTAAATGTAAGAAATTTTTTATTTCTTCCTTTTATTATGAATTTAGAATATCCTGGATATGAAAAATTTCCATAATCTGTCTAAGTTTTGAGTGAGTTCTTTATTAGGATCGAAAATATTCGGAGTGATTATATCTTGTAAATAAGTTCCATGGCAACGCCCACCGCGAAAGATTAAAAACATAATCATCAACATCGACCTCCTGCATGAAAAACGCTTCCATTGCCACTAAGTCACGCCTGCATGAGAAACCCTTCCATTGCCACTGAGTCACGCCTGCATGAGAAACCCTTCCATTGCCACTGAGTCACGCCTGCATGAGAAACGCTTCATTGCCACTAAGTCACGCCTGCATGAGAAACGCTTCAATTGCCACTAAGTCACGCCTGCATGAGAAACGCTTCAATTGCCACTAAGTCACGCCTGTATGAGAAACGCTTCCATTGCCACTAAGTCACGCCTGTATGAGAAACGCTTCCATTGCCACTAAGTCACGCCTGCATGAGAAACGCTTCCATTGCCACTAAGTCACGCCTGCATGAGAAACGCTTCAATTGCCACTAAGTCACGCCTGCATGAGAAACGCTTCCATTGCCACTAAGTCACGCCTGCATGAGAAACGCTTCCATTGCCACTGAGTCACGCCTGCATGAGAAACGCTTCCATTGCCACTGAGTCAACATGGAATGAACGGAAACAGTTTGAATGTGCTGAGGATATACAGGGGGTGGGGGGGGGGGCGCATGTCGATTTACCTATCAGTTAAATTTTATGTATCTCTGCCTATAGTGTGATTTTTAGGTGTTAGATTCTACATGTTAATTAGTTTAAGCTAGGTTAGGGTATTTAAGGCTTATTGCCGGTTTTTACTTGCTTGCATTTTGCATGTTAATTAGTCCACGTTAGGGTAGGTTTAATTAGCTATCAAACCATAGTCATCTAGCCTAAACTAAGTAAGATGCAATATATAAAAACTTTAAAATAATAATAAATAAGGAGACCTACATATCCTGACTTAGCTTGAACTAATTAATATTTAAGTACAAAGGCTTAAACATCACAATAGGTGAGGAGACATAAATAACCAAACCTAGCCTGAACTAATTAACAAGCATAATATATACAGCCTAAACTCAAAATCGCCAAGGAAACCAAAATATTATATCTAATCTTAAATTAATTAACATGTAAAAATGCAAACACCTAAGAATCAAAAGTGAGACATAAATAGCCTAACCTAACTTAACATGTAAAATATAAAGACCCCAAAATTAGTAATCGAGAAGACCTAGAAATGTCAACATATCTCCAATTTAAATGGGCCGAAGTCTTGATACTTTTCTTTGTCCACGCGTGGTTAGTGGGTAACATTTGAATTGAAAGGATTTGGCGTAATGCCTAGTCAGTCATATGAATTATCTATGGTGCAAGGGCACCCTGGCTAAAGATAACAAGGTGTGCTGACCAAAAGTCGCGTGCTCTCATTTGTTATATTTATGACCTTACGACCTTCAAGATTTCAATACGCCCGGATTAACCTTGAGAGGACCTTGACAATTATATCATTCGAAATAGAATGTAAACCAACATAAGGGTTTCAAATTTCGTTAGAATCGGCCAAATCATTATGATGTTATTGCCAAAACAAAATAATTCCCCGGCTAACTTGAGAGGACTTTAGGAATTATACCATTCAAAGAAAATGTAAAATAACATAAAAGTTTCAAATTTCGTTAGAATCGAACTAATAGTTACAATGTTATTACCAAAATAAATAAAAATCAAAACGGAGACCGACCGACCGACCGACCGACCGACCGACCGACCGACCGACCGACCGACATAGTGAGATAGAGTCGCACCGACTAAAAACTCATCATCCTCTCCTGAAATTCGAATCAACGAACTCTAGATAGGAACGAATCACGATGGAGGAAAAATATCTATTTCGTCTCTATATAAGTTTATCCTCGACTACGTTGAAAAATCGGACTTTATAAATCATTTGTAGTCAGAACCTGGCAAGAAAACAAAGGAGAAAAAAGGACGCTAAAGCCCACTGAGTTCCTTTTTTATGCCCCACTCCATGACCAAAGCAGATATATCTTTCTTTATACAAGATGGTCCTAAAGTCCCTAGGCAGGGGAAAGTTAGGTACAGGAGGGTCCTAAGGTCCTTAGGCAGAAGGAAGTTAGATACAGGGTGGTCATAAAATCCTTAGGCAGAGTTAAGTTAGATACAGGGTGGTCCTAAATTCTTTAAGAAGGGGAAAGTTAGGTATAGGGCGGTCCAAAAGTCCTTAGATCGAATAAAATTAGGTACAGGATAGTCATAAATTACTTAGGCAGAAACAAGTTAGGTACTGGGTGAGCCTATAGTCCTTAGCTAGAAACAAGTTAAATGCATGGTGGTTCTAAAGTCCTTAGACAGAGGGGAGTTATGTACAAGATAGTCCTTAAGTCCTTAAGCAGAGGGAAAGTAAGTTTAAGGTGGTCTTATAGTCCTTGAGCCGAGGCAAGTTAAGTAGGTGGTTCTAAACTCCGTAGATAGAGAGAAGTTAGGTACAGGGTTGTCTTAAATTCCTTGTTTCTGCCTATGGACTGCAAAACCACCTCAAATATATAAATAATATGCCTATTTTTAGATCCATCCCTGATAGGTGAAATTAAACTAAACTATCCCAATAACAACCAAGTATTTATTATTTGACTAGTCTAGTTTTAAAATAAGCCAATGAGGTACTATGAACCATTACTGGTTAAAATTCCCTTACTAATTAAGTACAGGGTGGCGAACGAAAAAGTAGCTTGAAGTCCGCTTATGTGCGTCAAGTGTTAGCGTGTTTAGACGTACACAGTTGCTGTAGGTTGAGCGTTTCATTTATTTATTTGTATTCGCTTACTTATTTTTATTTATTACTTAATTATCTCTCTTTGCACTTAGGCTACCAAACCTAGCTATTTTTCATGTACCACCCTGTATTTCCCCATAGTACTTCTACAGACTTTATCCTACTCGGGTGCCAATCTCCATCCCGGGGGCTTTGAACCAGGGGGAATTCCCTCATAGAGATAATTTGAAGGATCCAAAGGGGAAGGGGAAATTTGGTCCACATATTTTAGTCTCAAACTATTGAAATAATTATTTTTCTACAAAAACATTTCTACAGATTGTTATAATCTACAAGACACCTTATTTTATTTAATATCTCAACTTAAATGAATAAATAAAAATATTTCAGTATTTTACTGTCAAATTTCCCACTTCTTATTTGGACTGTAACATTTGAGTCGATCTTGTAAAGGGAATGTCTACATGTGCGTAAGTCGCCGTTTTAAAAAAAAATGGAAGCAACAACACACGCAAAAGGGAACAACCCCCCCGCCCAAATAAACAACTGGGGAAAAATGAAAAGGAAAAAATGCTCCATCGTTGTAGGGAGACCCGCATCCTTTTACGTCCGAGCATCTAACCAATAAGCGGCAGCGCCCTCGCTCGCCTCAGTAGGTGATAGCATTCGTGGAGGTCGCCCAGACTGGAAGACTCAACTGGAATGTGCTGATCAGATCGGGGGACCACCTGGCATTTTGATATTTGGTGAAAGGGGTCTGGGCAGCAAAAGGTTGAGAAACCCTGAGAATCTCTTTTGAAGAGCATCTGTGGACAGATGTCATCTAAACCTAACGGTAATTTAAATTTCCGAATACAGTGCTCCCCCCCCCCATATTCGCGGGGGATAGGGACCACGAACCCCCGCGAATAATGAAAAACCGTGGATAGTGGACGCTAACCCCCCCTCCCCCCAACCCTTCCCAAACATCGTAATACGCTCCCCATATTAATTCAAGAAGTTATGTTTTGTCATGTTCATGAACACATACAGTACGAAATGAAGTATCAGAACACATTAAATTATTTTATTGTATAATATTTACTGCACTGGAGATAGTTTTGTTTTGATTGAAGAATGATGACTGATGATTGTAGATGATGTTGCCTGTGCCGTTCAATGATGACGATGACAATGATGATGATATAACTGCACAGGGAAGCTGAGGAGATTCTAATTATCCTCAGACTCCTGCTCAGTAAACACCAGAGGAGGAGGGCGTAGTTTCGGGTGTGGTTAGGGGTTCAGGCTTTTTACTTCGGGTGAAGAACACTGTAATGGGTAATTGAGATCGTTGCTTTTTCATGTTCTTTAGCATGTCCCAGTAAGGGCCCATGCAAGATCGAGGCTATTTTGTGCCTTCATAGAACGAACCATGTACATACAGTACATACTGTAGTCGAGCGAGTGAGACCTGAACGCTGATTAGCTGGAATCGTCCCGTCTCAGCCAACCTACAGTTACGTTTTACGACCTTGTACGTAGGTTTTCGCGGATGTCTGAGAATGGCGCAAATTTTGAATTTTAAGGCACCCGAAAATTTTCCACGGATAGTTGAAGGCGCGGATGACGAACTGAGAATAGCCGAGGGTCGACTGTATAAACAAACTCCCAATTACCTTTTTCTTAACGCAAATCATGCTCCCTTCATCATCATATTTACATCCTGACAATAATGAGTATAATATTGAAGGTGTAATTGAATATACATAAGAGTTATGCAATCTGGTAATAAGCTTTCAATTCCATAACTTTGTTTCTGCTTACTCTTTGTCTTATTTCTTGAATCCAGAAATATGGGGACCTATTACGCTTATCACTATCACGACTAAGTATCTTTTGTTTCCTTTGTAGATTTTCAACCAAATTTGTTTTTCATAGAGTTTTTTTTTGGTTCACTCCATACATTTACATTTTAGAAATTGAACTTCATCTAGTGATTGGATGCCAAAGCCACCAATCTAAGTCACAGCATTTACTCATCTATCTTATGGCCATAGATAGAACGACTAAATTATTACCACAGTTGAAGGTTTTCACCGTCGCTGGGTCTATCAGGCGTGTGGTAAAATGAGGAGAAACCAAACAAATGAAGAAGTAATAAATAGAAGAAATGAAAAGAGAAGTAAGACGATTAGGATGAATTGGACTGCAGGGTACTTTATTTCCATCAAAATTAGATCCTACATTCTGATGATGGAATTTTCAAAATACTTTGACTTTGAAAATTTTACAAAGAATTGTAGTATTTTAGAAATTTGAATTTTCGGGGACCATTTACACCGAAAATCAGATTCCATCGAAATAATATGAAAGTAAAAATTGTTTAAAACTGAAATGATTAAAAATTATACGCCTTATTTTATGTTAATAGAATTAAATCAATCGAATAATTTAATAATGAGGATACTTAAATTTAAAAATATCTAATTTATATCATTTAATTGAATAATTTAAAAAGTAGATATTATATTTTTAAATGCACATAAATAACACACCCAAGCCTATTGGAAAACATAAATTTTAGCATTTAAATTACAGGAGTCTTGTAAAAATTACCTTCTTCTGTAATAACGATCGTTACAGGCCTATTTATTTTCGCTCTCAGTTCTCTCCACTGCTTTTATTTCCTTATAGCATCCATCTGGCGCCAACTAAAAGGGCATAAGTAGCCATTGTCCTCCACTGTGATGGTTCTGCCAGTCATTATCATGATGTCATTTGTAATAGCATTAAAATACCTTGAGACAATAAACTTAACTTCTATAGTTTGTAAAACTCTTAAAAAGATGGCAAAATAAGGGCAAAATAAGAGAAAAATAAGGGCAAATATGTTTTAGGCTGAATTTACATTTACGTTAAGATTTTACTTGAAAATATGTTTCAATAGTAAATAAAGACCACCCAAATTCATCTTTGGCCTATTGGGTGTGAAATCTTTTAGCCTATCATTGGCTTTCTATGACTCCTCAATTCATTGTTCAGGGCCTACAGAAAGTTTTACCTCGATTAAACAAGGCCAACAGATCTAAGTCGTGTGCTCTCAATTATTCTGACTTGTGACCTTACGACCATGACAACTTTCAACAAGGGGCTCAATCAGACCCATAGTTAGTTTTATTTTAATACTTCCCGGACTAACCTTGGGAGGACCTTGGCAAGTATATCATTTGAAAGAGAATGTAAAACGACATAAGGGTTTCAAATTTCGTTACAATCGACTCAATAGTTACGATGTTATTGCCCCGAAACTCATTGAAAAGTAAAATGGTTACCATCCGACCGCCTACCTACTGACCGACATAGTAACTTATAGAGTCAAGTGCATGCGACTACTATATATAAAATAATGCAATGTCCCACAGGAAAAATGAAAAGGTGCTTCAAAGTACTTTCGAACTTTATTGAATTCATTCTCAATGAAAACTACAAGAGAAAATTATATAATAAGACTGAATAAAGTTCGAAACTACTTGGAAGCACCTTTTCATTCTTCCTGCGGGACATTGCATTCATTGCGAACCTCACGTGCTACTTTGTGAGTTATTCATTTCATATATATATATATATATATATATATATATATATATATATATATATATATATATATATATATATATATATATATATATATATATATATATAAAACCACGTGAGGGTGGCAAATGAATGCAATGTCCCGCAGGAAAAAATGAAAAGGTGTTATGTACATTGTATTTTCCCCACTTTTCGTTCCTCGTGTCTTATAATCTCCCTCGTTAGGCTATCTCCATTTCTCCATTTCTTTTAATCTGTTACCCTTTCCGTCTTCTCAGTTTGACCTTACTACCGGCTTCTTGTAATTCTTAATGTGAATCGTTACCTTTTCCCTTCCGTCTTCCTCATTGGTGATTTCTTGTTTTCGAGGCGGTCTTTCATACTTTTCTTTCGTATATATACCTCTAATATAATATTATTTCTTGTAGTTATACTTGATAAGACACTTAATAAAGTTCGAAAGTACTCGGAAACACCTTTTAATTTTTCCTGCGGGACATTGCATTCATATATATATATATATATATATATATATATATATATATATATATATATATATATATATATATATATATATATATATATATATATTATATATATATATTGAAAACTACATAAGACATACGCAGTTTGAACAATGCTACAACTATATAGGCCAAGATTAGATTTACTTCCACTACTTATAATGTTATTACACTTCAACCTGAGCGCCTTTTGCGACAGGTAAATAAGTAATTGGTATTCTCTTTCTCTGCACAGTAACTGTATGGAAGTAATAGGTAAAAGAAAGAGTGAGTAAGAGAATCTGGTGTAAAAGAAATATGTGAAGGAGGTAATGGCAGAGAATGTGTTGATGTTCGTGATAACATCTCTTCACTTCATCTTTACTGTCTCGGTATCAGGTAGTGAAGTCGAATACACTCAATCTTTATAGAGTCCCGATAACTAGGGGATGGATACAGATACCAGACACCTGGTTCCTGGTCGCCTTGAAAGTGAAGTCGTGGAGTGAATAAACGCCTTGGTGAAACTGGATTGTGTAGCGGGTAAATAAGGAAGTTGCATAAGGTTGAATTAGGGCTAGGATCCTGCCTCTAGCCACCTTCTAAGCATTCTTTTCTAGCTTACTATATGGGTGTATGCTTCCATACATTTACCGCGTCTAAGTGATTCTATTTTTTACCATCTGCACATGTACTTATGTTAAAATACCACTATCAATTTTAATCCACTTCCTTCTTGGGATTTATAAGTGTGAAGGAAAATATTACGTGTCTGAATGAGAGGATTGGAGATAGAGAAAGAGAGAGAGAGAGAGAGAGTGTGTGTGTGTGTAAATGGAGTTCAGAGAGATGTTGGGTATGAGTAGGGTAGATAAAGGAACGAGTGGGGAAGATGTGAATGAGGTTGTGACCGAGAATTAGGTTGAAGTTGGTGAGGCAGCATGATGGAATAATGGATGAGAATAAAGTTGTCAAGATAATATGTGAGTTTGTGGAAGGAGTTGGAAGAGGAAGTATAAGATGGAATGAGAGTAAGTGTTTAAGAGGAAGAGAACTGACAGTCAAGTGGATGGTAAGTGAATGTTTGGGGCCTTTTGCCTCACCACATACAACACCACATCGCTATGGAGGATTAATGGCGCTGGAAAAAAGATGGAGAGCCTTGTGCTTAATTAGGCATGAAGTGGTGAGGGGCAGGGTCATCTTAGAGGTGTTGATCCTCCCCACCTTTTGGGGAAACCGGCCTATGATGATAATAGCGATAATAAAAATATTCCCCCAAATATTTTATGCATGCGAATCACTAAATTACCTCCATTAAAATACTCAATTGAATAGCAACATTAAAATATTAAATTTATATCAATAATAAAATATTGCAATTGGATAACAACATTAAAATATTAAATTGGATAGCAATATTAAAATATTAAATTAGATAGTAGCAATAAAATAATGTCTACTGGGATTTATTAAACGCAAGTTTATTTAAGGAATATATTTTGTATCAGTTTGGCTTGTTCGTAGTTTCGAGTCATGCGAAAGCCCATTTTTATGAACCGGAAAGAAAAAAAGACTTTGTTCATGGGCGGTGGCTTCGGAAGTTTGGGGAGACTGACTGAGACAGGCCCAACTTTTTTTGTAATACTTTATTTATGTCTTTTTAAACCTTTTTTTTCTGGAGACTCGTATCAGAAGTTACTGGCTTTTTTTGTTGATTGTTGTTGTTGTTTTACTCAAAATGGTAACCAGCTACTGCCTAAACTAGTTCCCAGAATAAATGTTTCCGTTGAACAGCGTCTTATTTTTTTTTTTTGCTAACACAAGAAGCTAAATACTGAGTGGAATACCTTCATTATTTACAGGTGTCAATCGATCATTGTCTTTTTCCTTATTTCTTACCCCTTCCTCCTTTCACAGTCATTCCCTTCTGCCATCCAGAGAAGATCACCTTCACAACCATATCATCTAGCTCTACCACGTAGGCGCAAGGTTCTTTATGGGTGTAGCATGTTTAGTCATGTGATAACTGACTTAAGAAAAATTGACTGCCCTCCTTTCCCCAAAGCCTGTTGAGCCTGTTTTATTTGAGTGCCTTCCCGTTCCGATTTATCTCCTGAGTAGGTTACCTGGGGTGGTATCTTCACACATTTTAACTTCCCCGACTTCACCACCTTCTATAAAAACTCACCCACCCATAAACGTTCGGGGAGGAGGTATCGTTTGGTTAGGACCTTTTGTTTTTAATTAATAATAAAAATAATATCGTAAAAATATGAATAATATTCGGCTGCTACAGTCCTCCTCCCTTCTCCCGAAAGCATTGCTCCTGTCCATAGCTTCTAACGACGCCGTTTTTCCCTTTTCATGGTGATGAGAAGCCTGGGGCTGGGACGGGCCCACTTCGAGAAGCAGCCTCCGAGCAATCTGCGCAAATCCAACTTTTTCCACTTCGTGATTGCCCTCTACGACCGAGCGGGACAACCGATCGAGATCGAGCGCACCGCCTTCCTCGGGTTCATCGAGAAGGACCAGGTAATTGGCTCTTGATTGACTGATTGATTTTCGGTTTAGTGATTGACGGTTACAGCCTTGCTCAAGTTCATCGAGCAAGAGCAGGTAATTCGCGGCCATTGATTGATTGTCGGTTTAGTGATTGATGGGTAACAGCTTTACTCAGGTTTATCGAGCAAGACCAGGTAATTCATGCTTGCTTGATTGATTGACTTTCGGTTTAGTGATTGATGGGTACAGCCTTTCTCAGGTTCATCGAGCAAGACCAGGTAATTCATGCTTGTTTGCTTGATTGATTGCCGGTTTAATGATTGTTGGGTACAGATTTCTTCGGGTTCATCGAAAACGAACAGGTAATTCCATCTTGATTGATTGATTGATGATTGATGTATGGATTTTTTGGTCATGCTTTAGGATCCTAATTCAAACCTGACTCTTAATTTTGATCCGCCCCCTCATAGCCCACGCCTTTTATGTTGGAAAAATGGATACTATGTGTTTCTTAGTATACTTCCCCCTAGCTAATCCACCTCAACTAATATCCCTTTACAATCCGTCCTGAATAATCCTCTTTTACTATGAGCCCTATCTAATCCACTTATATAATATTTTTGGGGTATCTCACCTTAGCTTATCCCCCTCTATAAGTTCCCTAGCTAATCTCCCTTCTTAACTCACTTCTGTTAATCCTTCTATATATGTCATCCTAACTCATAACACTATAATCCGTTCTAGCTAATACTTATGTATAATCCGCCCTAGTTAATCCTCCTTTAGTGTACACCCTAGCTAATCCCGCAGTATAAGCCATTCTAGATATGCCCCTGTATAATCTGCCCTAGCTAAACTCCCTGTTTAATTCACCCCTATAGTGCTCCTATATAAACCCACCCTAACTAAAAAACCCTGTATAACCTGCTTTAGTCAACCCATTTGTATACCCCGCCCTATCTAACATTAAAGTTTAATCCGCCCTAGTTAATCCCCCTGTAGAAGTACCCTTTGTTAATCTCTTGAATAATCCCCCTTCATGATTGGAGAGGCAAATCTCAGTGAACGCAAGCACCCTCATTCGGGAGCGCTCTCCTGCCCTCCTACTTCCATCATGCAGGACGAAGTCTTGAGGTCGTGCACTGTGTAGAGTGTAGGTGTGGCTGATGGGTAGAGTTTATTAGTTACCTTTCCCCAATGAGGTGAATGTGAGGTTGGAGCAGTTTCTTCCATTTTGTATCATTTTTTCACCATTACTCCTCTGTTTACGACGTATCTTGTTGTACTGTTGGTTTTTCTCTTTTCCGCTTGGTCACCGCATTTCTCAGTTTCATTATTTTAAATTATAAGAATAAAAAAGATTTAGAAAATGCATTTTAGTTGTATTTTTGCACCTTATTTTACGAAATCTTTATTTATTATTCATTATTTTTCTCCTATTTATCCTACACTTCTTTCTTCCCTCTCTGTTAGTAGTCGCGAACCTTCTGTCCTATTACCAAACATAAACTTTGCCCTTCATTGGTAATTTTTCTTCTTATTTTTTTTGATAATTTAAAATAAGGCAAAAACTAACGAGTTCATGTCCAAGGAGTCTGTCTCTTCGGAAGAAGGATTTAATTCAAGTAAAAGTCTAGATTAATAACTAAGTGGTTAGTAAAAGTGTAGATGTGTAGGTGGTACATATCTATAGCAGACTAATCGACTAACCGTGACACCAAGGGGTCATATGCCCCCCTTCCCACTAAATCAAGAAGACTCCCGCTGGTCCAGAACGATTCCATGATCTGGATTGTTCTGTGATTGCATTATGATGCACCCCATACTCTTTTTCAACATGCAACTGGTATCACTTTACAATACCACCAACCACATTATCCTACCAAAACACCTCTTACTCTAACGATACCCAGTACCACCTCATTTCAGTCAAAATATGATGCTCTACAAAATGGGGCGATGGACCCTTCATAACATTTTCGTTTAATTTTGTAATTTCATCTAAAAATACAAAATCTCGGCGACTTACCTTCATTTATCTGTGCAAATTCTTTTTGAAAAACTGCTCTGAGCGGATATGCAATCGTTAGTTGTTGTTCTTTTTTTTAAATAGGAAATAGGAATTGCTCCATTAAGTAATCTTAAACTAAATTCCATTTTTCACGCAGGAAATTGAAGGTCAAAAATCCAACAATGGTATTCACTACAGACTCCAACTTCTTTACTCTAACGGTGAGTGTTATCATCTTTCCTGAAATTTGGTTGGTAACTTAAAAATTCCGATAGATTTGAAAGTCAAGAATTAAAATTAGGGGTTTGAGGATTTGACACTTAAAATTGGGAAAGTTTCGGGATTTGACATTTAAAAGTTAGGAATTCGGAGATCCAATACTCAAATTTAGGCCAGTTTAGGGATCGGATATTCAAAATTAGAAGAGTTTGGGGATTCGATGCTTAAACATAAAATGTTCTGAGATTAGAAACTTAAAATTAGGCGAGTTTTGGGATCCGATGCTTAAAATTAGGCGAGTTCGGGGATTCGAGAGTTAAAATTATGAGAGTAAGGGTCGAGCAAAACAGAATTTGGTTATTAGACAATTAAGAATAAAAATTAGTGTTTGGGGATTTGACGCTTAAAATCAAGAAAGATCATGGATTCGAAACTTAAACTTGACTAATATCGGGACTAAAATTTAGGAGGGGTAAAAACCATTGCAATTTCTTTTGAAAGCTTTTGTTTTGTGAAACAAACTAAAAAAAAACAGAGTGCAGAAATCGAGGTATTCAAAATTTACCGATGAATCCTGTTTTACTTTTCCTTTAGCAGAAATACATTATTTGGGGGTGGGGAGTCGATTGGGGAGGACCATTTGGTCCATGTATGGGAGTGGGGAAGAAGTTCTTAAGAAAAAGGATGGATTAATGGAAAGTGAAATTTTGTAGAAGTTACAAAACCCAAAGAACCGAAAAGAGAGCCCCCCACCCCCTGGACAAAACTGATCGAGCGACTTTTATGAGCCTGCGAACGTTGCGATATGTTTGGCTTCTTACATAAACAATTACAGCGAGGGTTAGGGTATTAACTCCCTTAACCGAACCTAACCTAACTAAACCTGACCTCAGATAACTAGACAACCTAATCTAACCTAACCAAACCCAACCTAACCTAACTAAATTTGGTCTAAAAATAATAATAATAAATAATAATACAAATAATAATAATATTACTAATAAAATACTACTACTTATAATATTAGTAATAATAATATAAAAAATAATACTAATATTAACATTAGTAATAATAATAATAATTTTATTGAAAAAAGGTTACAACAGATTTTTTTTGCTTGAAATTCGATGGGAATTTTGTCTAGATTGTTCATCCAACTATGCTTTTAAGGGCCATTTGGCAGAAGATCTAACAGTCAAACAAAAGCCTAACTCATTCTAACATGACTTAGCCCAAACTACACTAACTTGACATCTACCGTAACAGCCTAAAAGAACTCAACGTAAACAAACCTACCCAAACCAAACCTCTAGCCTAGAGTAACAATAACAAACCATAGGTATCGCAACCTATAACATAATCTCACCTTAACAACCCCACCTCAACCTAACTTATAACCTAGTATAGTCTAAATCACTCTACTACAACCTCTCCTTCAACATCAACATAATTAATCTGAACAAATCAACCCCAACCTAACTTCTAAACTAAACTCATCTCAACAATTGATACGTCATCATCGACCAGTTTCGAACAAAATGGGGTTGGCACACTTCATGGCCCCTCAACCCCCCTTCTCCATATGCTCTATTAACCACAAGGCCACCCATCATTTTGTCCACGCTAAATTGGTTCTCCATAACGATGGGGTGTATGTGCTGGTAGCATCTTGTCTAGTTAGGGTTTAACCCTCGATAGAAGACCCCAAACACGCCTTCCTTATCACCATCCCTCCTGATGCACACTTACCATACAAAATACCATCCACTTCCTCCTGAGTCAACCCTTTCTCTCTCACACACTTATTTGCATATTCCACCCACCCTTTGCGCGGTTTTTCAACCTTTCTTACACCCTGACACACACTCGTATTTTTCTTAATATGTCTATACCACCTCAAAGGACCCGGCCACAACCTTGTCCACACACTTCATACCATACACATATCTTACACAGCCGTTATCCACTTTATTCACTTTTCATCAATTTTAATTCGTTAATTTTCACTGCTCTCACTCGAGATCTTTCCTTCTTCTTCTCTACCATATCCAATACCCATACACCAAAGTTGGCACCAGCACACTCTCATGCAGCTTCCTGGCACATTCCACACCCAAACGTCCAATAACGCTCTAATCGCCCCAGAGACTCAGCTTCTTATCTACCACCAGCATCTACAATGCACTCTATTTACTTGTTCAAGGGTTACACCTCTGACTCTAAAATCACACTCCATCCCATTCGCATCCTCAAATAGAGATACTTACTCTTGTTTGCCTTTCACTTTCACCCGCTTCCCCACTCCTCTCGCAAACCATGTGACTTCGATCAAATCCCTCTCGCTTTCAGCCACAAACACCAGGTCATCAGCAGATACTAACAATGATAGAACCCATCACTCACCATTCCACATCACTCTTACACCATTTGCCCCACTCCAATAATTACTTCTATAAAAATATTAAACAGCCATGGCGATAAAACAAAACCTTGTTTTACACCACTACACGTTTGTCAAACCACTAACTCCGGCTATCTTTCACTCTCATGCACGCCTTACTCCTAACCCAAATACTCTTCACGGCATCTCATAGTTTACTACACACTCTATACATTCTTATCACCTGCCATAATGCTTCTCTATCTACAAAACCATAAGCTTGCTTCATCTCCATAAACCCAACATAACTCTACATCTCTTTACAACTTTACATCCCATCCCACACCATTACCAGCTCTAAAATCTGCTTGTTTTACCGTTTCAATCCCTCATTTATCCTTGTATGTTCATTTAAAACTTTTCTTAAACACTTTACCTACAATGCTTTACAAACATCCTCCTGTAGTTCTTGAATTCAACTTTCTGCCCTACACCCTTATACAATGGCTCTAATAATGCACTATATCAGTCCTCAAGCACTCTTTCACTTTCAAATGCTTTGCAACACAACCACTAGATCGATTCCATAACTCAATCACCACCACTTTTTAGCATTGCAGTCAATCTATCATCTTATCCAGCTGCCTTCTCTTTTATGATACCTCAGACCACTCTTCAAAATTTTATCTTTCCACACTCCGATTTACTCCCACAAAAACAAACATATTAACATTTACTTTATCTTTCATGCACACTTTATACAACTCATTAAAGTATTTTCGCCATCTACTTTTAGCTTCATCATCATTCACAAGTACCCTACCATTCTTCTCCATGTTCTCACAGCTATATTTCACTTCGTTCCAGAATAACTTCCAGATCCTATCTGGATTCTCTTTTATCTGTTATCCAAACACTTCATTCCCTGCTTTACATTGTTTAATCACTTATATCACTTTCCTTTTCATCTCTTCATCCCACTACACGCTTTTTACATCGCAATTCTACCATTTAGGATTTTGCTTCATCGTTCCGATTTTGGCATACCCACAAATAACCCTTACCCTACCTACACTAATTTGAATTTATTCCACATTTGCTCTCTCTCTCTCTAATCGCTCTTATTTCGTCTCTTCTACCTTCAACTTTTCTCACATAGTTTTCCCTTTTTGATTCAATAACCTTTCATCTCTGATTCTCCCTTCCTTTCCCACCTACCTCTATTCTTCTTATTCATGTGCCAACCAAATTAACCTTGCACAACACAATCATTTGATTAGATAGTTCTTCACTCATACTTTTTACAGTTTTCACATCCAATATATCCCGCAAGAAATTCTTTCTTACAAAACAGATAAAAAACATACTCTTCACTTTTCCCACTCTTCTCTGCCCAACTTATCTGTATTAGAGCACACCATTGTGCTGAAAGAATGTGTTTGCTACACCTAATTCTTTCAGCACCTAATCCAACCGCCCTCTCTCCATTTTAATTCTCTTCGAGTGTAGCAAAAGTTCCAGTTATCTACTCCCACATTCTGTCATCCATTCATATCTCTTATAACCTTCAACCGATACCCATTCCCACTTCTATCCACCACTCGTGCCAAGTCTTTCCAGAACCTCTCTTTCTTAGCTTCACTTTTACCATTGTAGGGGCTATACACTACAAACATGCAGAATTTCACTTTTCCAAATTTCAACTTTACCCGAATAATTCTCGAGCTCACACATCCATATCCAACTATTGCTTCATGCCACTCGTCACTAACACTGACACAGTCCCAGCATTCATACCCGATAGCATTCCATCTCAAACTCTTCATTCCATTTCAGGTTTGTCTCACATAGAGCAAGCATCTGAAATCTCCCTCTTTTGAAAACCTGTATCACCTCTCCACTCTTATCCGCATCACACATACCCCTCACATTCCACACACCTACTCGATTCACAAATTGGTAAGGATTAACCCACATGACACCCTTTAACCTAACCTCAACACCCATAACCTAATATCATCAAATTCCTTACTAACCTAACCTAACCTAACCTTAACACCCCTCAGCCTAATCTCTAACCTAAAAATAATTATTCCACCCTAATTGACATGCCGTGACAACAATGAGGTCACGGGGTGGTCACAGCTCTTCCACTCTATCCGAGCTGCTCTCAATTCCTGAGTAACAAATGGAAAGTTGTGTAATCCAACAGAGGAATGCTCACTTCGTGCAAAATGAGGTGGATAAACTGAAAAGGGCAAAGGTAAAATATGAAAATGAAATGATATTTCGTGCTCTATAAACTTGGCCCATTAAATAAAACTGCTCGCGCCCAATTCTCTAAATTATTAAATAAGTTCTTTTCGCATACTGATTTTATTATTGTCTTTGTTAAAAAATTTAAACTAGGAATGTTTTTTCAATTGTAAGGATAAACTCTCGCCTGAAAGTAGAAGCATGGTCATTTATAAATTCAATTGCCCTGAGTGTATCCAAGGGAAATGCATAGGTAACACCGTGTACTCTTTGAAGGACAGAGTCTGTTCGCATCTCGGCATTAACATAAGAACAAGTAATGAATGACCTTTGTAAAAAAGAAAATTCAGCAATTTACAAACATAATATCACTTGTAAAACCAAGATATCTATCAAAAATTTTTAAAATCTTGGGATCTATTCAAGACCCTACGTCACTCAGGATTTTAGAATCACTATTTATCAAGCAATACAATTCTTGTTTCAATTGCGCCTTATCTTCCTTCCCTCTGTCAATTACATAATCTCAAACCAGCCAATAATCTGCCACGCAAAGTAAGCCAACTTACTTCGTTGTTATTTTTCTTCATCTGCTTCGACTCTTCATTTCGCATGGTGAGCTTTTATGCATGTGAATTAATCCTTATGTTCTTTTAATCGTTTTATTTTTTGTTTCGTTTTTCTTTAGTTTTAATTTATAAGCTAAAGTTTAGTTTTTACATTTTTCTTTGATATATACTTTTTAGAATTACCTTTTTTGTTTTATAGTACACAAAAATGGGCGTGTAGCCAGAAACGTCGTAATATATGAATCCTGTTAACTAGTATTTACTTCCATCGTGAACTTAAAGATCCGCCTCTATATGAGCAACCCTGCACGATATATATATATATACTATGACTCGGCTCCCCGCCCCTCCAAAAAAAGAAGATAAAAGTGAATGATTAGGATTCATTCTAGCTGGATATCAGATTAAGAGGCAAATTCTGAGCGATGGCTCACCATCCATGCTCGGGTGTTGTCACAATAGCCTAGATTTCGCTTCTCAGTCGGTCTTTATGAGAATCATCTAATGCTTCTCGATCCAACTGAGATTTTTCTCGAATTTCCAGGCTATGGGCCCATATATGTGGTGTTGTCCTAGCCAGTTCGCTCTTTAGGCTCGATGACACATGGGTTTCTATCATGCTGAAAAACGCATGGCTTACCCCCAAAGATACTGATGAATCATATATATATATATATATATATATATATATATATATATATATATATATATATATATATATATATATATATATATATATATATATATAATTAGACACGTAACGGCCGTAGAAAAATCCGTGCATCAGTTTTGATGCAGAAAGGCAGGCGGAAAAGTATACCAAAGCAAAAGATCTAGATATAGAACAACTTGGGCTATAAAGATATTCCTACGGAACCTCACATTTAGTTTCCGAGGGCTGATAGTTGAATAGATAACCTGAATACTAGACTAGGGCTAAAATTAAAACAAATATAGAACATTTAAATTAGCAGAAAAAATCTCCTTCCTCGATACAAATCTATCTAAAAAATCTATAGAAAATGAAGTATTATCACAAAAGTCGGAACTATCTTCAACAATCGAACCAATTGTACAATGTTCGTCATGGTTTTAGTACATTGTATAGTCAAGAAGAAAAAGTAAAATTGATTAGAAATCAAATGCTACTTGTACTAAGGTTTGGAGAAATGGGAGCCAACATTTTATGTAGTCCTCACTTCCCTAGGCACTTGTAATTATTTGACTAGGTGAGGTACGACGCAGCTGACTGGAAGCACCACTTCGACTATGGTGTACTGGCTGGGATCCTCCCACAAAGATGTGAAAGAGCGTATGGGAGACAGGAGGGCGAATGGTTGGTCAGGTTTGGGTAGCTTTACAGTGTGTGCCAAATGTTATAGGGCCCCTTGAAATCCATGTTAAAATGTATATATAAGTCTTGCCTCTGTGACGCTACTATGGCCCTTTGGTTCAGGGGGACTATATTACATACCCTCTGGCGTATTTATTCTTTCCATTACCCCCCCCCTCCCCTCCATTTATATTTTTGATACGTTGTAGCTGACGAAAAGTAATAAAATTATTAGTGTTATGAAGTGTTGAGAGTGAGCGTGTCTCTGTGTGTGTTTGAGAGGTATTTCACATCACCATTTCGGAATTTTCGAATCGGCGTCAAATTGGTGTATGTCCATTAATTAAGCGACTAGCTGGTGCTTTGAGGGTGCAGAAGGGGGCACAACCCCTAGTATAAGGGGGTACAGTCTCCCATGAGATAACACGCAGTTTGTACGCCTGTAAGGGAGATAGGGGGGGATCCAATTTATTTATTTGTTTATGTAATTCTTTTCACGGCCGCTCAGTGGCGGCACCTACATCACTCCCCCCACTCCTCTGCCGCTGTCCAATGCCTTCCACTCGTAAAAGATTAAAAATAACGAACTTGTTTATTTGCGCTCGGATTTTCTGATCCATGCCAGGCAATCCCCCCTCTCTCTCTCTCTCTCTCTCTCTCTCTCTCTCTCTATCTATCTATCTATCTATCTATCTATCTATCTATCTATCTTTCTCTCTCTCTCTCGCTGTTTCTCTGTCTCACTTTCTCAAAGGGTGTTTTTTTCCCTTCTGACTGTCCACACCCTTTGGCTGGGATATCTCGAAACAACCAATTAATGACTCAATTAAACCTTCACAAACACAATTAGAAGCTCAAGGGATCCACTGTGCGCTCATAATACGCGAAGGATACACGTACATAGGAACAACCATAATATACGAATCGTACATGTGCAATGTACACTCAATACACAAATAATGGTCGCACACTGCTGTGTTCATGATAAACTAAGTATACACGGGCATAAATCATTCCTAATAAACGGATCGTACACTTTCATTGTGTATTCATAAAACACACAAACACACACACACTTATTTTTCCATAATAAACGAAGAATACACTCACAATGTGTTTCCAATACATGATTGATACACGCACATTGGCCGTTCATAATGCACGCATAGTACATGTACATGGCTAGAATTGCAGGTGGCGGTGGATGTAATTAGTGGCGCATGATTTTTTTTTTTTGGGGGGGGCTATTATAAGGAATAGCGCGATTCAGAAACGTGCCGTCTCGCATTGCGCTCTTCCTGGTGTTCATAAGATGTGAAAAGAGCCTAGGTGTGTACACAGATATTCACTCACACAAACGTGTTCAATAGGCACAAGTCGAACGCAACACAGTCACACGCAGTGTATGTATGAAAGTGCGATGGACTTGGGGGCGTCTGGAGGTATTGGTAGGAGGAAGCGAGAGTGACGATGGGGTGTAAAAGAACAAAAAAAGAAAACAAAGGGAAGAATAGGAGCTTAAGAAACAGGGAAAATGCAACTCGAGAAGAGGGACAGAGGAAACAAAGGTAAGAACAAGGAATCAACGATAAAAAGAGAATGTCATAAAAAAATAAGACCAAGAAAAAGAGAGGACAGAGAGCAAAGCACCCGATAAGGGGAGAGTGGGGGGGGCATCAGAAGGGGGCGCCAATCCCCCGAGGGGTTTGCAGACTCCCCACGCGCACGACGCTCAACTCCCAAGAGTAAAAGGAGAAAAGGGGGAAAGAAGGGGAGGGGAGACGAGGGAGAGAGAGAGAGAGAGAGAGAGAGAGAGAGAGAGAGAGATAGAGAGAGAGAGAGAGAGAGAGAGAGAGAGAGATATGGTGGCGGTCTTCCTCTAGGAAGGGGGAATGTGAAATTTGCCGTGAAAGACATAAGCCACTATGTCTTCTAAACCCCTTTCGGCCCTTTAGAACCGCGACTTAAGGGTCAAGATTCATTACCGAGTTCTCGCGTTGAATGTCCTTCGCCGCCGCGGGAGGCGCCTTAGCGGCGAAAGAAGGCTGACAAAAAACGCGCTTTGGCCGCGACCAGAAATGAGCCTTGAGGACTGGGGGAGTTAGCGGCGAAAATGAGGCTCCGGGGATATGTCGCCTGTGGTGTATCGGGGTAGGAGCCCCCAAAAAGATGTGGCAGGGGGTGACCTGAGAGTGTATGTGAGACAGGAAGGCGAACAAGGAAGGAGAGGGGAAGGATGAAGGAGCGACGTCCTAAAGGTCGTCGTTTAATCCGTGTTTGTCGCGGCTGCTTTCGTGTACTTAGTAGGTGTCACTGTGATATTGACAGTGCCACTAGTTAGGATGCCTTAAATATGTTTCTGTAGCCTTAGTTATGGATTTTGGCTTTAGTCTATAGCTAGTTACCTCAGTACCACATTCCCCATTGATGATAAGTTGATCCTGGCACCGCATTTTACATCAGTGCCACGCGCAGTGCCTCTTCATGAATGCTTTTTCTACTACTTTCAGTGCCAAACAACTACGTTTCGTATCAGTGCCACCACACCAGTACCACGTTCACCCTTTTCATATCACCTACACCTCAATCACTGCCTAAACATACATACTTTGATTGTTCCACCCAATAACACACCCCATTCAGCGCCACCACACATTTCTATACCAATTCTCGTTTGGTATTTCTGTCACACCCTGTACCGCTGATCAGGGTAATCAGGAACAGTTTTTTTTTTTATCCTCATCCAACCTAATTTTGGTCTTTTAATTTTCTAATCGATGCTTCAATTATCAGCCAAAAGCTGTTTATGTTAAAAATATTCTTGTTATCCCTCTAAAATTTCCCCCCTTTTTATTTTATCGAAAGGAAAAATCATTGTTTACCATTTTATTGTTTAAGTTGACCGGAAGACTCTGCTTTATGGCAACCCTCTTACATTAGATAATTACTACAGACTTAGGCCGATAATACGATATTGCTACCAAAGCAAATGTATAAATTTCTTGCATTTATTCTACCTTTCTTTAGTTCGAGTCAAGAGTATCGAAAAGATCTTCAATCACTGCTGCAAATAGTTTAAGACAGACCCAATTTCCTTTTATTTTGTGTCGGGGAAGCGGGTGGGTAATTTTTCTAACTACTGAAACTTATATAACGATATTGCTTAACTTTAAGAATATTCCAATTTAGTTCTTGCTAATCGTTTGCTTTTGTGGTGATTTTAGAATTGAATCGGTGTTTATTGAATTATGGGCTTTCTCATAGTCTTGAAATGTAATCGTTTCAATTCTAAGATCACCACAAAAGCAAACGATTAGCAAGAACTAAATTTGGAATATTCTTAAAGTTAAGCAATATCGTTATATAAGTTTCAGTAATTAGAATTGTTTGCTTAATAATTGCAGAACAGCTAACATTGATAAAATGGATTGTAAATATGCTTTTTCCCAGGGCCTTTTTATGTAGCATTTGCATTAAACTTTTTTATTTTCGAAAGTATTTTGAATGTTGCTGATAAAAGACTAATTAGATTGTAATTCTTTAATCTTTTCTGTCACTCCCTTTCAACAAAAATGCAAGTGAAGCGTTTAACTCTACCATCGATATCGTCCTTTTCTTTTAACATTTTGAAAAATGCGTGAAATTGCAATCATGCTAGCATTTGTTTATATGTTGATGTCTTAAATCCTTCCTATCATCATAACATAAACAACATGCGCTTAATGGTTGAATTCATAGATGTTCATGTGTGTATTTTTGCGAGTATACACGAGATTGGATACGAAATTATTTACATTTTTACGAGAAAATACAAATACATGACCGCGAGAATAAAAGTAAAGAAAAGTAACTGGTTAGGTAAGTAGCTGTGGGCCGTAGTATTCATAATCAGTGATGGCACCAAGAGGGATGGTAACGTTGAGGTTAAAGTTGCGTACGGTGTAGAGGTGAGAAAGAGGAGAAAAAAAAGAATGTTTGGATAGGTTGTTGAGCAGATGGATTAATGGATGGAGTGATGGATTTATTGCTCCACGAAATGCCATCGGGTCGCCGAAATGGCTTCCGCGGGTGAAGGGTGGGTGGAGTGTTGTGGTAGTCCTCCTTTGATACGGCACAAGAGGGAGTCGAAGAGTCGGAGATGGAAGGAGGGTTGGGCGTCCCCAACTGGCTCACAACAGGAAGTAAAAGAGGAAGTAGAAGAATAAAATAAGAAGGAGAAGAAATAAGAGTACTATTATTTTGATAGAAGAAGATGGAAGTGTGAAAGAATATGAGGGCTTCTCCCAGTACATACACATATATCCCCCATTCCTCCTCTGCGGGTCCCGAGGAAGCTCCACCGACAGATTTGAGATCGAGCATTGGAATCGTAAGTCGCCCACGGCGGGAGAAGGGGCCTGAGCCCAACCCCAGGAGGAGCTCACCAATAGCTTATTGCTTGCGAGCGCAGCGCATACGTCCAGATGCTGTCGGTGCCGAAACCCCCAATTCACACCCTCTCACACATACACTTTTGTCTCTAAGTGCCCTTGTTATTCTTCATATCTACCTATCCTTCCTCTGCATGTGTGCACCCTCGTGTGCACATAGATGGAAGTGAGTGGTGTACGTGAATGTGTCGAAGTATCTCGCCCTTCATATCTACACTGTGTGATGTTCTCTCTCTCTCTCTCTCTCTCGCGCGCGCGCGCGCGCTGCCTCGTTCAACCAACCAACTTTTCTCCGTTACCCTCCCCCCTCCTCAGCCCGCCTCCCATTTTGGGGGTCCCCTTTCGTACCCCCCCCTTCAGTCTCCCTAGTTCTCCCAATTCCCAAGGGGGGAAGGGGGGATTCCTGAGAGACTGGATGGTGTCCCTTGGGTTGATCAATATCCTTTTCCACCTTCCTTCTCCTCCTCCTCCTCCTCGCTCTCTCTCTCTCTCTCTCTCTCACACACACACACTCACACACTCCCAAAGGGCCAATAGCATCGGCTCGTCCCAGGAGGCGGGTGCCGCATGACTATCTACTTGCCTCAGTGCCATTTCTCCCAAATCCTAATTAGGCACTGGTTGTGAGTGCCTCACTAAGTGGCACTCGTCACTCCCGATCCCAGGAAGGATTTCCTAATAACTTGGATTTGATGGAGTGTGCGGATGATATGAAGGAATCCACCGTCTGTAGAGGGGTCTAGGATTTATCTTTGCCACCCAAACAGCGCATAAATTCACACTCACTGGTTACCACCAGTTGTTTCAGCACTTAAATACTTTAGAAAGGGGGATTTATAAAAAAAATGGTGAAGTTAGGCTATGTGAAAATGTGTAAAGAGGTCATAGAAGAATAGGCAAGAGCGGAATCTATTTGAAGGCGATTAGTATGGGAAGGGAAACTAACGAGGGCATCTCTTGCAAAAAGTGTGTAAAGAGAGATGGTGTAAAGGGAAAATGTGATGGAGATATATAATCACAGATTGTACTGCTGATAGTGAGGCGGGGAGGGCACATAATTATCCAGATGTCAACTGCTGACCAATGTTAGGCTTGGCACCCCCTTTCAGGGTACACACTGGGACCTGGACTTTATGATAACGTAGGCTGATACATTCTTCCGCGCTATTTTCCAATGAGTGTAAATTAGGAAAAAGGAAATTGCTTAGGAAGTGAACCGCGTAAGAAGGAAACTTTTGAAATTAAATGTAGAGTGGAAAAAATAAGGAAACTGATTTTAAATTAAATCTAGAATGGCAAAAAATAAAGAAACTGCCTTGAAATTAAATTTAGTGTCAAAAAATAAGGAAACTGATTTGAAATTTAATTTCAAAATATAAGGAAACTCATTTGAAATTAAATCTAAATTGGCAAAAAATAGGGAAACTAATTTAAAATTAAATGTAGAGTTGCAAAAATTAAGGAAACTGATTTGAAATTATATCTACAGTGGCCAAACTTAAGGAAACGCCTAAAATTAAATCTATATAGCCATTTAAAAAAAAAAATAATAAAAAAATTACACACAAGAAGTTGGAAGTTTAAAAGACGAAATGTGGTAAAAAACAAACAAGATTTTATGTAATGGAAAGTAACTACTCAAAATTAATCCACCCAAAACTGAACTGTAAGTAAGAAAATAACACAAAAAAAATATTAAAACAAGATTTTATTTAAAAGGCAAAAGTGGACTAGTTAAAAAAAAACATAGAACTAGGAGAGTAAGCAAAGGAAACTCAAGAGTTCCATTGCGAGACAAGTGAATAGTCAAAACAAGCTAAAAAAAAATGGGAGTAAAGAAACTCAATAAAAAATAAAAGAGAAAAAAAAATTACTTTAAACAAATATGAACTTGTAAAAAATAAGAAACTTAGAATAATTAAAAAAAAACGATGAAAGACACCAGATTTGTGAGGAAAGGAAACTAATCCTAAACAAAAAAAATAAATTTAAACCAAAAAAATAAAAAAAACTAATGGAAGTAATCAGCATTTCCATTGCAATCTTAGAATGGTCGTGACTTGGCAACCGTCTCACACATACGATTCCCCCCTCCCCTTCGGAAGAGATAGAATCGAATACAACACCCATACCCTCCTATATACGAGTCTAACTCCCTACACCCGATGACTTTATTGGTGTAAGCAAATGGATCTAGTTGTGACGTCCTTTTCAACTACTCATCCAACCAACCATAGGGCACCAAATACCCTTTTTCAAGGGATGTTCAACCACACCTAATATGATTCTACCCACTTTCTCTATCCACTTTCGCTTTACTCTCCGTTTCACTTCACAAGTTTGGTTGGGTATGAGAGTGTGAGAGTTTAGGAATGTTTATTGTTAAATTGAATCTCGTAGAAGTTAAAGAAGGTGTGATAGCTGTATGTATATGAACCGTGTGATGAGAGAAATACCCTAAAAGTGAATTGCTTGGATGAAAAAGGCTGGGTCATTTTTGTATATTGGAGTGATGGTATACAGTGAGTATGGCAAAGATTAGCCACCTACACACTGAATCTGCCGCACATTGGGAGTCTCCTCATTCACACGAAGCAAGTGACTGTATCCGCCTCTGGATGGGTGAGAAAGATCTCGTGCACTGGGAGGGCAAAGGTGAAGGTAAAAATGTCTAATTGATACAGTTCTTTTTTACAGCTGTTAGATTAAACTATTGGATACAGTCGCTTGGCGTGGGGGAGAAGGGTCCCCCAGGGTGCCCAAGGAAGTGTGAAAGCCACTGCGTATATATATAGCCACTGCGTACTGGAGTGAATAAAGTGACGCAAATGTGAGAAGATGGTAGATGGCATCTGTGTATGAAATGATCTAAAGTAAAAAGTGAAATACACTTGAAGAGCTGTTTATCAGTGTAAAAGAGATGGATGTGGAAGTTTACAGAGAAGATAGATGACGGTGTAAGATGTAGTGAAGTGGATGGCATTGTATGACGTTATAAAGGATGCGAATGGTAAAAGTACTATGAATAGAAGTGAAATTAATTCTGCATGAAAGGAATATTTTGACCATCTGTATAAAGTGAATGCAAGTGAAGTACGTATATGTGTAGGTGATTGTTTTGTTGGGCTGGTAAGAGGTGGTCACCATTGCAGGAAACCTATAAAAGTTAAGTGGAGAGTGAAACGGTTGAAGTCGTGAATGGGTAAAGTTTGGTGGAGGAAAGTAGTAAGATGGATGTGGAATTATGGTGTAAGGCGAAGAGTCAATGTGCCTCTATAAAAGGTGAAGGTGAAAAATAATATGTATGAGAATTAGTCTGATGAATGTGATGTAAAGTGAACTCCAGGTACCTTCATCGCTTTGCAAGCATATTACTTCTTTCCCATTTCACCATTAAATTTCTTAACACCTCTTACCTATACCAATTTCACCATTAAAAAAAATATGAATGCTGAATGTGACTGAGATAGTTTATGGTGGGGTAGTGGTTGAGAAAGTGGGTATACTTTAAGTGATGGTCTGATTGGAAATGAAGTAGAAGGTTTCAAATATGGAAGATGCTGTGTATTTTTATGTTTTTGTTGTATTTCTTGTTTAAATAGGCCAATGAGAGGAAGTATTTGGTAGTGTGCGCTAGTTTTATGGATCTGGAAAAAGTATCTGACCGACAAAAATATAACGTAGTGCAGTATATGAGCGAGTTAATATGACTGTGTTGTGAGATCTTTTATGGATGCAAAATGTTAGTGTACGTTAGTATTTAGATAGTAGGACGATTGTAAAGGTTGTTCAGGAGTTGAGTGGGAGGTTTAAAAAGTGTGCAGCTGAGTGACCTAATGATACTGTTTATTTAAACGTGTTCCTGGATGATGTAGTGAGAATAGTGTGCAAGATAATTGGTAGAAATTTGAGACTTTGGGATGAGGGAATGGTCGAATATCATTGAGTAATTAAAATGTTATGGCGTTGGTATCTGAATTTGAGAGAGAATTGAAGTTAATGATTGACTTATTTGGAAATGTGTGTGTGAGAAATGTTGAACTTGATTTGCGCAAATGAATTCCGCTCTGAGATCGAATAAAGCTGAAGGTGGATGGAAAGTAGGAAGATAAGGCAATTAGAGTACTTTGGAATGTTCAGTCGGAGTATTAAGTGGAGTAGATTTCTGCATGAAAGCATTTAGCTGCTTAAATGTATTGAAGTGAGACTAACGTTCAAAAATAACAAAGTTCGATAGTAAATAGAACGAGGGTTATGAGAGGGAAAATTATAGTGTATAATAACATATTAGTGGTGATTAATGAGTGTATTTGTAGGTTGTAGAAGCATTTTAAACGAATTAACTCAAAGACAGACGTTAACGAAAGAGGTGTATATGTATGATAGTGAGTGAATAGGAAAGGCATGGTCGAGAAAGAGATTTTTTCAGTGATTGTGTACGGAAACTTGGTATCTCACCTGAGTGTATAATAAGTGCGCTGGGAGATGATTTGTAAAGGCTGTTGGGACACTACAGTTTGGGGGCTACACCCAGTACACTTATATGTAAACGCATACCCCTGTTAGCCATGACTAATGAAGCGTTCGAGTGAGTGAATGCCATAGCAGAGTCTTCTTGCATACTTACCTGCAGTTATAAATGCTTATAGAAGTGTTGGGGTACCAATAATACTTATTTAACGCGTATACTATTCTCCGTCCTACGACAGTGGAGTAAAGTGAAATACTCTGACTAAATTTATATAAATGCCACTTACCAGAGGGTACAATTTCCACAGGAATCTTTTGTGAATAGCCTTGAAAACAAATGGGCCTGGCTATAATAGCAGAGTGCCACATTCAGAGCTCAGTGAGATTGCAAGGATGAGCAGATATGACGTCACCAAAGTTATGACTTAATGAAGAGCAGATATGATGTCAGCGGAATAGTGACGTCACCCGTGACGTCACTGCTCTAAGTGGTCCACTATCTAACTGGGAGAATGAAAAAGAAGGTATATGTACCCAATAGCAAAAGGAGATTATTCGGAGGTACGCAAAAGGCGCACAACTCTCCTGAACGATCATTGTGCCACAAAAGTCGCCATGGACCTGCTACTTGACTGATTGGAGTACTTCTTCAAGATGTTCAATGCATTTTACCACTAATTGTTGCTACTCACTATTTTTCCCACAAATTAACATGCTTCCGGTGTCCGGGAGAGTTACGCTCTACCTCAATCCCTAGCGCACCAAGTAGTCTCCTCTTCTAGCATATCAAAATATATATATATATATATATATATATATATATATATATATATATATATATATATATATATATATATATATATATATATATATATATATATATAACTTCATCACCTTATGTCAAGTCAAAAGTTTGGAGTGGAGGTGCCGATATTAGTATTCGCTCCCTTTTAAATCCATGCACAAAACCTGCCAGCAAAATCAAAAGAAGAAACCAATAAAAACATCACCTATGAAAATAAATGATAAAGCAAATCCGAAATAAACCAAAAAGAAGAGAAAAACAAATGGGTGAATATTTAAAACCGCGAAAAAGAATAATTATTCGTGTCAGGACAGACAAATTAGGTAATGAGAAGCTCATTGATAAAACAGCTAATAATAAAATTGGGCCGCCTAATTTATAGGTCGCTTGAATTTTCCGCTCCCAATCTTCGGATTCACTTGTTTCCCTCTCATATCATTTGTTGGTCTCTCTCTCTCTCTCTCTCTCTCTCTCTCTCTCTCTCTCTCTCTCTCTCTCTCTCTCATGCCATTTGTTTCTCTCTCAGCTCAGTTGTTGCTCTCACGTAATTTTTTCTCTCAGCTCAGTTGTTGCTCTTTCATGTCATTTGTTTCTCATTCATCTTCTTTGTTTCAATCTCATATCATTTGTTGCTCTCTCATTTCAGTTGTTGCTATCTCATGTGATTTGTTTCTTTCTCATATAATTTTTTAATCTCATTTTATATGTTGCTCATTCATGTAATTTGTTTTTCTCTCATCTCATTTTTTATCTCATCTCATTTTTTCTCTCTCAGTATAAATAAAAAAGGATGATATTATTTGGGGGGACATATTTAGATAAGTCTATCAACAGTTCTTGGTATCTACTACTACCATTAGATCTAGTAATTGTAAGAGGCCTAATTTGGTCAGTCTACTGACCTTTCCACCTTTTGTATTCTTTTATCAGGCTGGCCTTGAATAAATCCTATTGTCCTTGCCAGTCTTCTTTCTGCACTTCTTATCTTCGCTTTTTTCCTCATCTTCCTATTTTTCTTCTTTTTTTTCCTCGTTTTTCTAGTTTTCTCCTTTTATTTTTCTTATTCTTTTTTGCTTCTTTCTGAGTCTTCTGCAGGGGCAGATTTAAAAGAGCTATGCGTCCTCTCAGTCATTTACGCCTTAATCAGTTATTTTTTGTCGGTCACTTTGTTCATGTACCTTTCTAACTTTTTCATATTTCCTATCTTCACCACTTTCCTAATAAATATCGTTCATTTCTTCACTTGTAAAGAAATCAGAAACTACAAAAAATATTCCAATTTCTCTTATAACCACGAATCGAGAGAGAAGAGCTCGACTCGTGGAGAAACCTGAGGAATTAAAACGAAAACAGAGTTGTGTGGCTTTTCAAAAACAGGACGTAAACAAGCCAGGGATGAAAACAAAATTGAAGGAAAAAAGACGTGCTTTTCGGAAAGCAATTCAAAACAAAACACGTGGATCGAGATGAGGATAGGTTTTACTCATCCATCTCGCGTGGTACAGGCCGAGGACAATCAATCTTACGTGGTACAGGGAGAATATATTCAATCTCACTTGGGACAGAGACAAGATAATCCATCTCCCGTGTTGCACGGATAGGACAATCCAACTCTCGTGGTACAGGAACTAAACAATCAAACTTACGTGCTACAAAGACAAGACAATCCATCACCCCTGGTACAAGAAAAGAAGAAACCATCCCGTCGTACATCGACAGGACAATTCATTTCCCGTGGTATATGCAGAGGATAATCTATATATATATATATATATATATATATATATATATATATATATATATATATATCCCTTGTTACACGAAGATGACAATTCACCTTCCGTGGTACAGGGACAGTGCAATCCATTTCCTGTGCCACAGGGCCAGGACAATATATATCTCGCCGTACAGCAACAAGACAATCATCTCCCGCCATACTGGAATGGGATAATTCATCTCCGATGATACAGGAACTTATCAACCCATATCTCGTGGTACAGGGACAGGAGAATCTATTCTATGTTACATGAACGGGACAATCCATCTTCTGTGGTACAGGGACAGGACAATCCAACCCCCTTGGCATAGAGAACGAAAGGGCAAGCAGTTTTAGGCGCATGTTTATTCTCTCAATTGTTTGTGGATTTTTTCTAGTATTGGTCACCGCCAGACAACGGCCATTTGCATGAGTGAGGTGGATAGATGTGAATGAAAATACAAGAAGTGTAGTGGCTAAGGAGATAAATAAAGCTATGGACTAGTTATAGACACCTTGTGAGGACTGTGTGAATAGACTTCGATGGATTTTTGTGACATTTCAATGTATCCCTTTTCGACCAGTGGCAAAAGTCTAAATGTCAGAAGTAAAGGGCAGTTTATTTGTGGGAATAATGTGTGGCCCCACTCACCGCCAGTATGGCGATCTTTAGACTTTTATGTTTGGCTTAGTGGTAAAATAAGTTACGCAGACTTGCCAAAAGAAATAAGACGCTCCAGATGTTACTGTTGGAAATTTAATAAGAAATTTAATAATTTAATGAGAATTTAAGATTTAATAATTTAATGAGCATTTAAGATTTAATAATTTAATGAGCATTTAAGATTTAATAATTTAATGAGCATTTAAGATTTAATAATTTAATGAGCATTTAAGATTTAATAATTTAATGATCATTTGAGATTTAATCATTTAATGAGAATTTAAGATTTAATAATTTAATGAGCATTTCAGATTTAATAATTTAATGAGCATTTGAGATTTAATCATTTAATGAGCATTTAAGATTTAATAATTTAATGAGCATTTAAGATTTAATAATTTAATGAGCATTTAAGATTTAATAATTTAATGAGCATTTAAGATTTAATAATTTAATGAGCATTTAAGATTTAATCATTTAATGAGCATTTCAGATTTAATAATTTAATGAGAATTTAAGATTTAATAATTTAATGAGCATTTAAGATTTAATAATTTAATGAGCATTTAAGATTTAGCTAATTATCATTTGTGGACTTTTTCGACTTCTTCAGAAGCGGCAATTCACCTATGCATAATTTAATAAGTTATAAAAATCTGGCTTTAGGTATTTATAATGATTTTGGAGTGTACAAAATCAACAGTTCGGTCAAGTGCCTGTTTTCTATACCATTTAACAGTAGTCATGAAGTGAAAGTATAGGAACTTAGTGAAGAAGGTCGTTAGTTACTCTTTTGATTCCTCCATTTTGTTATTTTTGTCGTATTATCATTAAACCCCTTCTTACACGGCATTGTGCCTCAATGAACGAATTTCTTTATTAAGTGTTAATCGAGTTTGATTACCAAATATCTAAAGGACAAACCAAAACCAACACGTCGTCATAATGTTGGTTGTAACCTATTGACATCATATCCCTCTGGAACTTGCGAAGCCAAGAACGTACTCATAAACCACCCAAAAGTGTCCTTAAGTGAATAAAGACATTGGAAAACATCCCTTCCATGAAAAACACCCTCCTTTGTGAAAAATCCACACCTATGAAAAACATCCCCATCTATAAAAAAACATTCCCCTCTCTGAAACTCCCCCTCTCTGAAAAACATACTCCCCAATGAAAAAATATCTCCCCTATGAAAAGTATTCTCTATGAAAAACTTCCTCTCCTCAATGAAAAGCTTCTCTCTAAATGCATACCAACTACTTAAGCAATACTTTTCTTTAGCTGAGGCAGCTACTATATTCAATCTTTCCCTCAGATATAGCATCCTACTATAACAAAGTATTCCCTTAGATATATCAACAACTATATCCAATCCTTTTCTCAGGTATTTCATCAACTATATTAATGATCTTTCCTCAGATATACTATCTCACTATACCAAATACTTTCATTAGATATAGAAAATACTATAAACCAATTCCACAGATATAACATCTTCTATAGTATATCTTATCCTCAGATATTTCACCTAATATATCAAGGTCAGTCCACAAATAGAGCATCTCATATAGCAATTCTTTTCCTCGATATAGCAACTACTATATTAAAACTACTTCTCATTGCTCGGTTGAGTAGCGTCTGAGTGATCTTAATTACTCCCACGTTAATGATTATACTGATAAAAGAATTATAATAATCCTCGCAAAGCCCTTTCATATAGTGGGGATGATGCGCATCAAAGCTACTGAGGTACCCTCCTTCCCTCCCTTAAACTTCACATCCGTTTATACCCTATTAAGCACAAATATATCCATCTTTTTTTTCCATTCCACTGTTCAATCCTAAGATTTTTTGAGAACGTTTAAACGCCCTCTTTCACCTTTCGTTGAGTCTAAACAGGCGCGAAAAAATCATAGGGGGAGATTTAAAAGTGGATCAAAAGATGACCTGGGAGAGAGCACCACTTTTTCTTTGGACACTGAGGCCGACGGGGGCCTGCTACTACTCCAGGTTCCTTATTAAAATTGGACGTTAATAACGATAATGAACGTATCAGAGAAAGTTCCAAATGACTGCCTTGTATTTTTCAGCAATTGGGAACGTCAATAGCATCTATTTTTCTAGTCCGTCAATAGAGAACACTAACCACAGCTGTCAGGTAGCAAAATAGCTTTATTTTGCTACACTCTCGTTATATTATTTAGTTATGTTTCACTAAAGAAAATTGCAATGGTTAAATCGTCTTAAAGCTTTTACTTCAATAGTCGATATTACGGTGTGTTAAAATAACATGGTAGGACTTACGGGAGGAATCACTTTTCAACCCCGTTCATGTCTTTTATGTGAATATCTGTTATTTAATTGCTTTCATATGTTGATAAAAGTATTATATTCACTCGACAGGCGTAAGGCAAGAACAAGAGATATTTGTAAGGGTCATTGATTCTGTCACGAAGCAGGTAAAGTTGATTGTGTAGCTCTTCAGCGCTGATTCAGCAGGTTTTGCTTTTCGTCTTGTACCCAGTTTTTCTCTTGCACCAAATTTAAATTCTGCCAATTGGCAACGAAGAGCTGGACACCTTAATCGATCAAATTTTCTGATATAAACGTAACTGCTTTGTTCCACCTGGACATCCGCTGTGTTTTTTTGTTTTTTATTAGTAAATGTTACCCAAATTCTTGATTACTAAAGCTGTTCTATTTGTTTCTTAATGCTTTTTGGCTAACGTATCCTCAACTTTGAAGTATTTCTACTGATACTTCGTTACTCAATCTAACTTATGCGATATCACAACATAAACTTGGAGTTTAATGTAATGGGAGCATTCCATAGGAAGTATTAGCCCCGTTAAGCACCTTTCTCGGAACTTGCAAAACCACGGTTTTTGGATATTTTGTTCTAAAACACTGGAAATATTTGTCCAATTCATGCAGAGAAGGATTTATTTCCCCCCAAAAAACCCCATGTTTTGGCTCTAATATCTCATAAACTAAAATTATTGTCCCGAACGACGTTGCGAAGCCCTATATATTATATCATTAGACGAAACAGCAGCTTTAGTAAAAGAACTAGAGAAGTTATGATACTAAGTGCTTGTTCCAAGAAATATCTCATATTATTTACAAAGGTAATAAATTCATCAGGAGAACTTATTTTTAGTTGCAAATATTCAGTACTTGAATGAGCACTTCATTATCACGCCTTCATTTTTTTGGTTTGGCCGTTGTCATTATCTTTAGTCCGAGCACTTAAATATTTTAATGAGGAGACCTTCTATGCTCCCGTCTTCCGCATTGACGCATCGTGTTCCTTTATTTATGCGTTTTTTTATTTCTTTTATTTTTCTTTCTTTGTTCCAGGCTCAAGGAATCAAGAGGATTTATATATTAGGCTAATTGATTCCAATTCCAAACAGGTAGGATTTTACTTTTGTATAGACTTGCTTCAGATCTTTAGTGGTAAGAATAATTAAGAACTCAATCATAATTGGGGTCCCTCTGGATGAAGGGTAGATAGTGCATGGCCTCTTTATTTACACCTGAATGAGGGAACCGGGTGTGTGACCGTGATAAACCTTAAATTTACCTCTACTTCACCACCGAGGTCTGATGCAAGTCTTTTCAAAGAAATTTCTGAAATTTTATGCATGTATTTCACACTCAAATATATGACTCGCCTGTGTATGAGGCAAGTGAAACATGTGAGTTGTGCACTTCACTGTCACTTTTAAGAGATTTGATTTACGACGAAGGAATTAATAATAACCCATTTTAATTCATTCCCTACACCGTTTGATGCGAGAAATTTGTCGAACATTTTTTTTTCTTTCTTCGCGGTTGTTTGTATGGAAATGTACGAGTATGTTTTTACACTTTTGTAAACTTTACTGTTTAGGAGGAAAATTTCAAATTATTTGAATGAATCTATATGCAACTACCAACACACATACACACATGCCCTTTCCTTTGTAAAGGTGAAAAGAGAGGAGGATATGGTTGGATAAAAGACAAGATGGCACCGGAGAAGGTCAAGGCGTGGCTAAAGGTAAGACAAACTCTTTCTCACTATCTCCCTAACCACCACCAAACAAAAGACAGTTTCCTAAAGTGTGGAAGAGTTTCTCCTTTGCAGTTACACATAAATCACTTCACGGAGACAATTGTGTAGGCAGCAAAATTTTAATTAAATAAACCATACTCTAATCCAAAAGTAAATTTCAAGTACCTTACTTTTATTTATATCCGGACTCAACCTTAACATTGTGGGGTAAAGGTTAAAGTTGAAGGTGAAAGGATATAGATAAAATAAAATAAATGCTTGGAATTTACTAATTGTATTGGGTGCAATTCAACGAATTCCTCTAAATGAGTTGAGTGAAATTAAAAAAGAGCATTCAAACATAGCATCTGTTGTACGGAAAACCGTAATCGCAATGTAGGAACGTCGAGAGTGTGGTAAAATGGTCAAATCGTAAATTTGGATTGGTGAAATGGTCAATGTGAGGTGATGAAATTGTAAAGTGATTAAGTGGCAAAAGTGACTTGCTTAGGTGGTAAAATGGCAAAGGTAAATGGTTGAAGTGGTGAAATGGCAAAGGTTAATTGGGGAAGTGGTGAAATGGCGAAGTAGTAAAATGAGAAATATGAAGTAGTGGAATGGTGAAGGTGAAGTAGTGAAATGGTAAAGGGCAAGTGGTGAAGTGGTAAATATGTATTAGAAATAGTGAAATTTAAGTGGTGAAAGGGTAAAGTTGAAGTGGTGGAATGGTAAATGTGAAGTAATGAGTTGATGAAGGTGAAGTGGTGAAATGGTAATGTTGAATTGGTTAAATGCTAAATGTGAAGTGGTTAAATGGTCTAGGTGATGGGGTGAAATAGTAAAAGTGGTGGTGAAATGGTAACGATGAAGAAGTGAAATAACAAAGATTAATTGGTGAAATGGTGATAAAGTGGGAAAATGGTAATGCTGAATTAGTGAAATGGCAAAGGTTAATTAGTGAAGTGGTGAAATTTTAAAGATGAAGAGGTGATGGCGAATTGGTAAAATGTTAATGTTGAATTGGTGAGTGATGAAATTATAAATGCGAAGTCATGGAATAGTAAAGGTGGAGTGGTAAATGGTAAAGGAGAAGTGGTGAAATGGTTAAGGCGATGGAACTGGTGAAAATGTAAATGTAAATTGGTCAAATGGTAAATGCAAAGTAGTAAAATGGTGAAGGTGATGTGGTCAAATGGTAAATGTTAAGTAGTAAAATGGTGAAGGTAAAGTGGTGATATGGCAAAGGTGAATTAATGAATTGGTGCAATGGCAAAGTTGACTTAGTGAAGTGGTAAATATCAAAGAACTGGTGAAATAGTGAAATAGAAAAGCTGAAATGGGCAATTGTGGAATTTTAAAAGTAAAGTGGTGAAATGGCAAAGTTAAAGTGGTGAAATGGCTAAGGAAATGGTTAAATGGCAAAGGTAAAGTGGAGTAATGGTAAAGGTGAAGTGGTGAAATGGTACAGTTGAAGTATTGAAGTGACGAAGTGGTACAGATGAAGTATTGAAATGGGTAAATAGTAAAAGTGAATTGATGAAATGATAAAATTGAAATGGTGAAGGTGAAGTAGTGAAATGGTAAAGGTAAATTGGTGAAATGGTTAAGGTGAATTAGTGAAGTGGTGAAAAGGTAAATGTTAAGTGGTGAATTGGCGAAGATGAAATGGTGAAATGGTAAAGGTGAATTGGTGAAGTATTCAAATAGTAAAGGTGAGGTGGTAAAATGTGGAAATGGTGAATGTCGCAATGAAATGGTCAAATGGTAAACTTCCACACACCAGGAATTGAATCGCTCTCCTGATTCCTGGAAACAGGTTCAGGAGATTTTTCAGGTCCTAATGACCTCGTGTGGGTTAAATGGCCTCATTTGGCTACTCAGAAGATGGATCTCCCATTTTTCTCAAAAAAATCGCCTTAAGTGATGCCCATTGGTTTTCACTTTTTTTCCTCAAATTCACCCAAGTAGTTCTCCAACTCACACATTCCTACCCAACCATTGTATCATACCGTTTCACACTCAAAAGTATTGCCGGCCACACCCTCTCTACTCCTATCACCCTGCTCCACACCTGATCGAACTCCAGTCCTTCTTTCCAACACACCAACTCTTCATTCCCTTTTATGTTTGTCTCACATAGAACAAGATCTGAAATCTCTCTCTTTTGAACACCTGTACCATCTCTCCACTCTTTCCCACACCACGTATACCCATCACATTCTACACACCCACTCGATTCAAACATTGACGTGGATTAACCGTCCTGACGGTAAGGGGTCGGTGACAGACCGCTCATTACCGTCATTGCATGTTGCTCGGCTCCCCGGGCGTAGTCGTGTTCTTGCGACACGTAGATGAAATGAATAAACAATATTGCTAGATGGCTAGAAAAGTCTATGGCATTATTTTACTCATGTTTTGGCAAACAAATATTTGGAAAATACCATTTTTGCTTTTGGAAAATTCGAATATGCTTCTATAATTAACTGGGGGGGGGGGGGAATGTTATGATCTGGCATCTATTCTCTCTTCAGTCATGCTTGGCGGCTTTCCAATATGGCGTAAACGGCCAACAGTCCATCTCAGAGGTCTCGAAAATAGGTAATGTTTGAGATTGTGGTATGAGTGAGGGAAAGAATGAATGAAATAGTGTGCAGTGTCTGATATCCGCAGATTACAACGGTGGCAAGTGGGGATGGAGTGAACTTTAGGTTGTGTTTATTGTTGCAGTGATTGGTGGTGGTGTTAACTTAACCTGGAGACGTGTGTGACAAAAACTTTTTCTTTAAGAAGGAGGATGTTTGATGGTTGGTTTTGTAAAATATGATTTTGTGGGTAGTTTTTCAAGATCTTGTCTCGTGATTTGAGTGTCGTAGTTTGGTTTGAGTAGTGTTTGGTAGAGGTAGTGATAGAAAAGTGAAAACTTGTTCAAAATATGCTTTTGGAGCTATTTTTTTGTGTTTGGTTGAGTTTTTGTTGACTTAAGAGAGGAGTTGAGCGAGACTTGAAATAGTACTTAAGAATTGTGCACCAATCGGGTCAAGGTTGTGTATGGAAAGTTCCTCTTGATTAGGGTGGTTGGAGTACGCCCTATGGTTGTGCTGGTTAGTTCTTTTTCTTTGTTTAGGTTGAATTAGGACCGAGTAGAGAAAGCCATGGAGGGAAATGTTACTATATAGATGTGCGATAAAATGGTTTGTCTGGCTTTCATTTTTTGGTTCGATGTTGCTCATATATTTTTCCACTGCGTAGGATGAATGGGTGATGTGTAGGGTTATATGTATTGAAATTACCAAGGCATATTTAGTCGGAGCGAAGGAGCGATCTATAATTTTTTGGGTATGTCTCAAGGAACAACGCCTTACTTATGTCAAGTCCTGCCGTAAATTTGTATAATGGTAGAGGGATTTGGTCAGTCATACTGTCTATTTTGTGTGAGCTAAAGAAGGAGTCATGATTAGAGCTAAGTAGGACACCAACCTTGGGAGAAGGTCCGATTGAGTATATAATCCAGAATTTGGAAGCGGGTGAATCGAAGACTAAAGAATAAAAGTTCGTAGTTGAAAACGTTTTGCCTCTGTTTGTGATTTTGGTCTTGGGGTTGCAACCTCTTGCGATCTCAGTAAATAACGTAAATACATTTGTTAGTGGAGTTCGTTTTACTCTGTTCTTTCCTTGAGTTATGCCTTTTTATGTTTTTCTTTTTCTTTCTTTCTCGTCCCTCTTTTCCTCGTGAGTAAACTATTCCCATATTTGATTACTTCAGGTTATTTTTATTTTTAATTAAGAAGCTCCTCTCAAAGGGAATGTTTTGAGTTTGTATGTTAAGAGTATTTTACGAGTAATTTTGTTCATATAAATTTATTTGGTGGTTTTCAAAATACAACCCGTTCCAGAATGACTTGTGACATGTTCTTGTCGTCATATATCTTTTCCTCAAGTCTGTTCGCCTGTTAACTCTGTCAGCTCATCCCCTACTGAGCCCTCTGGTCTTATGAATGGCAGTTTTGACAGTTAAATTGCATTGTATGCAATTGTAGAATGTGATTAATATAGCAACGCTACGCCTCCTCACCCACGACAAGCAAGAAACTATATCCAATAAATTAATCCAACTACTGACAACTGTAACCTAAAGCTCAGCCACCTTCCCACCATTACCACGAGTGGGTGAACAACCGTTGTCAACTGTAAATGAAAATTACAATAGAAACCGTTCATTTGAGGGTTTTATAGATTGGTTTATTGGACATATAGTCACTGGTTTGGGGTGGAGGAGGATCGTCCATCAGACTGGCAATGCAGTGTCAAGGATATTCAGGATTGCTATAGTAACCGAGTGTCATTCTACTCTTCTAATGAGCTCAGATGGTGCTAGAGAACTCCTCTTTTGAAGAAGCTAGCTCTTTGGGTGTTTTATCATAATTTTCTTATGTCTATGTTTGTTTAGTTGGTTGACTGGTTGTTGAAAGAATTTAATTAAGGGAATTTTCGATGATGCACCTACTATGATAGGTAAATTCGATTATGAGAAGGGGTTAATATCCTGTATCTTGACCTGCCTTCGTTGTGCAATGGATGCAGTTTTGAGAGAGTTGTGCACACTTCATATTCTAATAGCCCCAATTCGTCTACTTTATGTAATTTTCACTATCTTTAACTTTACCACTTTCTACTTTAGCTTCTTATAAAACAATATATAGTGATTCTCTTGTTTGTTTTCGTTTTGCAAAAATTAATACAAATATAATCTAATCCTTAAAACAGCCGATTAACACTGAAATATAAAAAAATGAGTATCGTTGAAAATAGTGACCAACAGCAATAAACGAGCTTCCTCAAGGTAGCATGCTTTTGTCTTCTTTTGTTTAGCTGTATAATTTTTTTGGAAAAAAATCTAAATTATATTAAAAAAAAAGTTTAAATACAACATACATTCATGGGTGGGGAATCCAAAGTCTGTAAGTAGACCGCATTCTAAAGGATGGCAAAAATGCACTTCTCAAGAAATGAAGAAAAACAGACAAAAAAGTATAATGCTTATTTAATGGGGCTTATTTTTATCTTCGTAATGCTAATATTCACATCCCTGGTGACTATCGTTGATGCTCAAGGATACGATGGCAGGAGAATCAGTCGTGTCTTACCTAATTCATAACTTCAAGAAATTCTCATTTTTTTTGTAATTATTCGCGAATAATATGAAATTTAAAACCACTAGTTTAGATCCATGGATATTATGGCTTCAACAAGATCCTTCTGGTTTGATTCAGTATTCAGAGATTAACCAATGTCCAAGCAGTCTAGATCCTAGAAGTCTCTTTTATTTAGAATCAAATGTTCTTTTACCTTCTTCCCCGTTTCCTCCTCTTCTATTATTGTTATGGCGAAACAGGATATACCTCCATTCCTGCCTAAAATACTAGGAGCCATAGCTTTCTAGCTCCCACACCTTCCTCAACCCACTTTACCATGTGCTGCACCCTCCTATGGTGTTGAATTACAACTCTGCTCTCTGATTTTTGCGCTATCGGCGCCGCTGGCTTATATTCTTTATATTTAGTGGAAGCGGATTAAATCTTCGGGGCACGGATAGGAGCGAGGGCCACGGCGGCTCTCTGGGAGTTATCAACCAGAGATCTGCAAACAGTCCACGCGCGCCTGACGACAACTCCTCTCACCCCTGGAAAAAAAAGAGGTTTCGAATGAGCAAACATGGGAATGATTTTCTCTCTTAAATCGAGTGAGAAAGGAGACAAAGTGAGGGTGTGAATGTATACGTGTGTATGTGTGGGTGCGGGTGAGTATAGTGGTAGATATTGTGTGACTAATATTTGTGGGAGTATTTTTAATTAAGAAAGAAAATTAGTGTACCAGATGAGAAAAGTGCCTCAAAGACGTGATAAATGAATAAAACTAATAAAAATAGTAAGAAAGAGTAAGAGTGGTAGTGACTGCAATATTGACTCTGTGCGGACTTGATCCAATATGAATGGTATGTGAGTATATCATTGCGTGTGTGAAAGTAATTGAGTGTGTTGGTGGCGTAATTGAGTATGGGTAGGAGACGAGGAAAAAAAGAGGATGAGAGAGAGAGAGAGGGAGAGAGCTAGAACACGCGCAAAATCACTAAATCTTTCATATGGGCGAAAGAAAGAATTACCCACCATTATGTCCGTAATTTCTTACCTACATGCGTGTATTAGTGTACGAATGCTGGACATTCAAACGTCGGACCCAATCGTTGATTTCGGTTGTCTCCCGAGCAACCGCTGTGAAAATCCAGCGAGACGGGTAATCATAGCGGAAGAAAAAAAGACAGAATGTTTTTATTATTTGGCCGAGTTATCTCGGCAAAGTATCTTAAGTCTCGTAATGGAAAAGGAATAATGAAAGCATAATCCGGAGTGCGATTAGGGGACGCCTTTGAGAAATATGCATGGCTATTTGATACTCAGAGATAAAGCACCGGATAGGGTAATTCGCCTCGCTCCTAATGACTGTCTTTAATGCGGAAATCCGAACAAGCGCGGACACACAGAGGGAAGTGAGAGAGAGCATACATATAACATATATATATATATATATATATATATATATATATATATATATATATATATATATATATATATATATATATATATATATATATATATATATAGAGAGAGAGAGAGAGAGAGAGAGAGAGAGTAAACCCTCGATATAACGAACTTTATTGGGCCGAAAGTTCGTTAAACCCGATGGGCGTTAAAAGCAATGGAAATAACGAACCAAGTTCGTTCTGGATATGTAATACGTATGTAATTACTAATAAAGTTAAGTGGACTACACAACATAGTATTGATACGAACCTTGCACTGTAGGAGACATGTGACACACCCACACACTCAGGATGGTCGTAACGCTTGCCTGTTAAACCCGATCGAGTTCGGCCAGGAAATTTGGTTTGTTACATCCGAAATTCGTTATATTGAGGTCCTTTATATCGAGGGTTTACTGTATATATATATATATATATATATATATATATATATATATATATATATATATATATATATATATATATATATATATATATATATATATATATATTGTGATGAGAGCAACAATCTGTATAATGAATGGCTGGACGCCTGGTCGAATCTAAGACATTTATCGCTTTAATCCTCTAAAACGACAAAATCCCGCTCTCGTTTTCCTTTGCCAGGCGCCGCCTCATACGCCCCCCTCAATCACGCCCATGGACAAAAAAAAGAAGTTAAATAGGCATTGCCAGTATCACAACAAATCTCGCTCCACTTCGTTTACATTAATTTTTACTCTATTTTACTTTAATCTACTTCACCCTGCTTGGCTCTACCATAGTCTTCGAATCGCTATTTTTATAGTCATTTATACTCATAGAATCTCTTTGTATTCATAAGTGTTACGAGTGGCAATATTTATTCTTTGTTCTTCTACTCATCTTTTGCCTTCTTTGTTTCACTTACAAATTCTATTTCTTCTTTGTTCTAGGCACTCTTTGTTTTCTGAGTTCTTCTACGCACTATTTGTCTTCTTTCTTCTTGTACTCAATCTTTGCCTTCTTTTTTCTATTACCCATTATTTATGTTTTTGTTTTCCTTTGTGTTCTCTGTTCTCCCACGCACTTTTCTTTGTTTCCTTCATCCTCTTGACCGCAGAACCCGTTAATAGAGTGATCTCAGGATTAAAGGCCGTAATAGGATGACAAAAAAAGAAAACCTCAATTCGGTGACATTTGTTCTAAGATTAGAATTAGTAGTTAAAGAAGAAGCTTGAAAGGACCGCTTTAATGCAGGCCGGCCTGGAGTGGAGAGTCGATTCGAAGTCATTGACCGAACTCACGGGATTCGATTATTATTATGAACTTCTAAATAGGGAATCTTTGTCACAAGGATTTTGAAGAGGCGTGTGTGGAAAGTGGTGATATAAGGAGGAGTGTAAATGTGTGGAAGTAAATACTCATTCGAACATCGTAGAGGGGAAACTACTCGTCGGGGCTCTTGAGACTGGTGGGGCGCACAACTCTCTTGAACCGGTGCAACTTATACAATGAAGTCCGACCCACAGGTGGGGCAGTGAGTGTCGGAGCCTTTTACGACGCGCATCTTGCATCACACAGACGTGTTTTATATCCGCTGAATTTTCATCGCGATCAGAGCTGAAGTCTTTTAGTTTTTCTTTGGGTTTTAGTTCATGTTTTTTTTCTCTTTGTACATTTTGTTCTGGTTATATTTCTTTAAATTTTTATTTTGTTCTGTTCTTTTTTTAGTTCATGCACTTTTTGTTTGTACTGTTGTTCTATTTGACTTTTGTTCTTTTTTTAGTTCATGCACTTTTTGTTTGTACTGTTGTTCTATTTGACTTTTGTTCTTTTTACTATTTCTTCTTTGTTCTTTTGTTGTTTGTACTTTTCTTTTTTCGTTTTTACTTCTGTTCTTTTTTTTCCTTTTTTATAGTTTTGTTCTTTTTATTTTTATACTGTTTTTCCTTTTGTACTTGTCTTTTTTTAATTGTACTTTCTTTTGTTCTGATCGTACTTTCGTTCTCTAATTGTACTTTTTTACTCTTATTTTTTTTTACTTTCGACAGTACAGCTTGAACTATCACAATAAAGTAAAAAAATAGAGTTAAATTTAATTTATTTTAATGATAAGTGTCCTACCAATGTACACCTTACACTTAATGGAACCTCGAGCCTAAAAATCCAAGGGTGTTAAATCAGGGGAGCGTGCTGCCCATAATCGTGGTCCGCCACGACCAATCCAGCGATTATGGAATCGCCTGTTCATATAATCACGTTACGATCTGTGCATAATGGTACGGTGTTCCAACAATATTCCTGACCTTATATACATGTAATGTAACCGTGATACACAAGTGTTTTTGTGTATCATTGTATTTTTGACTATTTCAATTATTTCTTATAATAGATAGTGACTTTTAAGACACTCTGTATATGAAACATCGATCTATTTGTATTTCATAAGAGACTTCTCGCAGACTCTTTGATTTGAAATGCTTCTAGATTATTCTAAAACAAGTAAGAGAGCTCACGATCTGCTGCCGGTGCTGCAAGCGATCCTTCCGCCACAAGCGAGCAACGTGTAGGCATCTCTCTAGACCATCAATATGCCGAAGGTAAAAAAACACTCTCTTCAACTTGAAACAAGATTGTGAAGGAGTATGAGGCAGGTAAAAGATACAGGAAGATTTTGAAGCAGTTAAGTGTCCCTGTAAGTTCGGTGCAGTCAATAATCAAGAAGTGGAAGGAACAAGGTGCAGTCACCAACAAACCAAGGATGGGTGCTGCGAGAAAAATAACCCCTCGGGCGATCACTCATATGAAAAGAACTGTTAAAAAAAAATTCCAGAATATCTAGGAAAGAGTTAGTAAAAGAAATGGCGTCCGTTGGAGTCAACGTCACACAGCAGACAGTGGCGAATACACTGCGAAGGAAAGGACTACGCAGGCGCCATGCGAGGGAGACCCCTCTTCTAAAGAAGAAGCACCTTTGTGCTCGTAATGATAAACAAAGTAGATAATTATTTCGACAAAATTTCGTGGTCGGATGAGACAAAAATTCTCCCAGCAGATAAGCGTAGGTGTTCTATAGCAGATGGGATTAGGGACTAGTTTTATTCTAGTGCTTCTAGTACTTAGTTAGACTCCATATTGGTGCTATAATCTCCCCCAGGGGGAGTAAGTTCGTACTTTTGAGTGTTTGTGCCCTATGGGCAATGTGTAATAGCATATTCAATGTTGTTTTATTATTATGTTCTTTACTATTCCTCTTATCTATTTCTGTTCTATATTTACTATTAACCATGTTTGCCCCTTCCCACATCCACTTAGATCCTCTCGTTAGTTAAACGACTTTCTATTTAGAACTTTCCCACCAAAGGTGAACTTGTTGGGATTAGTCAAGGGGCAGAATCGCAGTAAGACAAACCATACCCCTCTTCTCGAGTGATGGGTCTTCGTATGATAATCACCTCCACCCCCCAGCCCCCTCCCCCTTCGTTCGTAATTACGAGGTTACGCCCTATAAAAAAATGAAACATTGCAATCGAGACTAAATTATAGTAGTATACATCCCAAGTGCAAATCGATTCGATTTTTCCCTCCCTCTTTTCTACCTCTACTGTCTACCCTTTGGTCCCTAATTTTTCTCTATATTTCGGTCTCGAGCTGAATGTTCTGGGTGATATGTAAATTCAAAGTGTACTTGTGTGTGTGAGAGAGAGAAAGCGGAGAAGAAGAGGGGGGCGGGGATAATTTTTGGCGCGAGTATAACACTTACATTTGAATTACTCAAAGTCCACAGGAATAAATGAAGAAATCTTTCGTTATCCGCTGGTAAACAGAGGTGGAAGGGTGAGTCGCGTGGCAGGGTGGAGGGCAGCTTCCACGCAATTGTGAGGACGGGGGGAAGGGGTATAATCGTGAGGGTGTCAGGCAGAGGACTGGATGGGCGTGCGTCCAGAGAGACAGAGAATGAGTGCGTGTGAGAGATAGAGAAACAGTAAGCCAGTGTGTGAGTGAATGCATGTATGTATAAGCGTATGTGTGAGGGATATGTGTCTAGTGAGAGTGGAAGGAATGTGTTTCGCCTTAATAAATGCAATTTTATTAAGAAGAATACTCAATAAAATGTAATAAATGAATAAAATAAGAGAGTAGTAATAAAAAGAAGAGATTAAGAAACTAACAATTTTCAAAGTCTACCATTTCAATACCGGTATATTGATGCTATTTGGCCTATTTAATGTTTTTTCTAATTTAAATCTTCTAAAAGTAAGTTATTGTTAAAGCAATGTGAAATATATTATCCCTAGTCAATACTAGGAAGTGCCAGTTCCGTCTGAACATGTTTAGATAACAGAAGTAACTTTGCCTTTCTCTTGAATTTGCATTTGTGCAATTTTAATAATTTTATTACCAACGCGAAAGCAAATTTTCAGTTGACTGTGTCTGTCAACTCTCACTAGAGCTAACTAGTCACTAGACCAGTTAGATAAATGTTTGTCTGTTTGTTTCTGTCAAAATGATAATTCAAAAACAATTGAAGACAACTTCATTAAATTTGATAGGTGTAATTTGGGGAGGGAAAGAAAGGTTAAAAATGAAAATGGCCAACATCAAACGGATATAAAGGTCACGTTGGAATTCTGAGCATTTGCAGGGGAGATGGGGGGAAGGGGGTGATTCCCCCTGAAGCATAGCGCTTCTATTTTTTAATAGAGAAAATTGTTTACCTTTTGAATGCAAAGTTGCTGTATGAATATGTACTCAACGTAAATGAAAACAATGTGTGCTAAAGAGGACAATATATATATATATATATATATATATATATATATATATATATATATATATATATATATATATTTATTGTTTTTTGTTCTGCACTATTGTTTCCAAAACTTCGGATGGTATGTTCGTAAATTTCGTTTTAAAGATTTGGCTGATTTTGACATACTTACAAAAAGTTCTCTCCCCAGTTTGAGTCAAACCCGAGATAACTCAGGGATTTATTACAGTTGACACAAAAAAGCCATATTTTTACAATTTTACGGCGAATTTTATCTGAAAAACAGGGGTGACCAACTCTTTTAGGTCGAGGACCTTAATTCATGTAAATTAAGACCCGCGAGCGCCAACGATAATCATGAAAATGAGGCATGACTAAAAATATTTATATTTCATGTACTTTTAAAATTAAATAATATTTTTTTTTAATGAGATGCTTGGATATATTTCGTATGCCCTAGAATATCAGGCTGGTATCTAATTAACGATAATCGCGTAAAGACAATTATTTAAAAAACAAATTGTTTCTCGGCCGCCATAGCCCCCGCGAGCCCCGGTTTGGGTACCGCTGCTCTAAAATGAACTCAATCAATTATGGAAGATTACTCCTGTCGGCAAAAAGAGATATTTCGGTAATCCTAAAAGAAATCAGCGTTTTATGGATGTAATCTGCGTCTCTGAACTATCTCCCCCCCCCCCTCCTGATTATTTTCGCAAAGGACCTGCAGGAAAAAAAAATTACGGGCACACGTTTCTTCCCCACTCCTCCTCTCCAGCCTCCCCCACTATTTACTCACCCATACCAAACAAACCGTTAGTTTTATTTTCCATAATTAAAACTAAGGAGTTTCAAAAATTAAAACTAAACTTCGCTTCTCCGGATTGTTTCTTTTTTATGCGTGCATCGCTAATTTTATATAAAGATGGATAGTCCCATCTCGGTGAAGATTGTTTTAAACCTTTTTCTTTAATTTATGTGATACTAGTTATTTACTAAGGTGCATTTAGTTACCACTGGTATCTTTGTTCTTATATATAAATTTGTTCTTGGTGGTTCTTGATTGTCTTTAGTGGTTGGTAACTTTATGGGTTGTTTCCGTTTGTTCTTGGTAATTCGTGATTGTCCCTCTTTGTTCCTGCTAGTTCTTTACTATCCTCTTAGGCTTGTTCATTGTGGTTCCTTATTTCTCTGATGGTAATTAGGCGTATCCGCCAATTGGCGGCCAGCTCGTGACACGGTTGAAAGTTTTGGCTTCACCCACGTTGGCATCGAACCAGCGCCTCGACGCTAGAAGTCTAACGCCGTATCTACGAGGTTAGCGAAAGTTCTGTTTGTTTCTAGTGATTTCTGATTGTTCCTGGTAGCTCCTTATTATTTCTGGTGGCTCCTGATTATTATCAGTCGGTCTTGATGGTGCTTGGTTGTTCATCTTGTCTACAGAATCCTCCTGGTAGTTCTTGATTGTCCCTGGCGGATCTTCTTGGACCAAGGGTTGATATGATTTGTTGTGCCATATTGTATAACTATTTTTCTCAAGTTAATTTTCCCCCATCATTGGATTATTACATTTTTCTTTTTATGTAAAAAATAAAAAAAATGCCTCTAATCTAATGGCTGAATTCCGTTAATCTACGACTTTTTTTACAAACCAACCGGACTGATTCCTGGTTCCTAGTACGCCCTTCCGAAGCCACGTTTAACCAGGTTTACGTCTTTGCCATCCTTAGTCTTTCGTTATTTCTGTTCCTTCTTGAATATTCTTTTCATTTTATCTTTTGGTGTTTAGATGACCTCGTCGGTTACATTAGCTTTTTTTTAATTCAAAGTAAAAAAAAACCCAACGATTGAACTCCTGAATTTCAGAATTCTGATCAGAGCTGGCCAACCAACGGTCTTGTCGTCATGGTGATAATTTGGCCTAGGCGCTAATGTTCGATTCCAAATTACTTGGTTTAGATCGTGCACAAACGATGTTGAATATAGAGGGATATCACGACCTTTATCCCCTTTGAGCTGCTTCTCTCCCCGCCTAATGACCTCCTTTACCCACTAAGGGACTTGGTTCCCTCATCGGCTGCCCTCCTCTCCTCGCCCAATGACAAATCCCGCATCAAAGCGACAGAGAATCAGCAGATGGTAAGCGGAGAGCTGAAGACGGCAAGCGACAATCGGCGACTAATCTGATCAGCGATTGGAGACAGCAACGAAATGCACGATTTACTCATATTAAGTCTCTCTAATACTCTCAACTCCTTTGTCTCTCTTTTTGATCTCTTTTTCTCTTTCTCTCTGCTCCGCACGTGCGCGAGGCAATTGCAGTAATTGTGCCAACCACTGCCATTGACTGATATTCCCAATGAACAAGGATATACGGTACATGGTTGTTTTTTTCCGTGTCTATCGAAACATTTGTTTCGAGGCTTAGAATCATATACTTGTATCTTTTGTTCAGGGGTGTTTATCGAAACCCAAGGTTCTTCGGATCGTTGTTTCGTAGTGTTGTGTGTATTGCACTATCTTGGCTCTGTACAAGAAAATATAGTGGTTTTAGTAGTGCTAAATAATGATGCCCGTCCTGTCTACAGTAAATGAAGCCTTTGCACAGTTGCTTTCTCGTGAACTTGTGGATTTGATTATTTATAATCTAAAATAGCCGGATTTATGTCACTCCTCCACCGCATCCAGTGTCTGTAATTTCGATTCTGGTTTTGTAGGATTTTCTGTATCTACTTTAATCTGAAGTCCCACTTCTTTGCATCCCTGGTACTTTCTTCTGGTAGGGCTTTGTAGCTTTTAACTTACAAAAAGGACTAAACTCCCTCTTATTCTTAAGGTTTGGGAATCCTGCATTTTTTAAAGTCCTAAAGCGTTGGGAAGATTAGAGGTCAGACAGAACCAGAACCCCCCCCTCAAAAAAATGAGCATAAATAGTATATATTAGTGGACAGGGCTAAAAATATTGGTCCCCCTTTTAAATGTTTGGACCGAGGGATTTGTCAGAATTACGAACAATATCGAACAAGAAACAGGTACTTGAGCATCTTGGAGATGGATATCTCATGGCTCTCAGTGTGCTCGATCGAGTCTTTGTACTCGTCATCATGTGGATATGGGTCTTTGTTATTGTGTTGCCCTAGTAAGTATATTATTTAGTGATTTATTAGGCCTTGATGTATATTTTGATTTTATAGACGGCCATTATGTAAAAAGGCCATTCGTGACTTTTTTTATTCCGAAAAACATCAAATATCCTTTTGCTTTCTCTAGGGGGTCCATAAAATACTGGATGAAAAAGAAACTTTAATTATTTGTGAATATATAACCATACATAAAATATACATACATCATTAGAAAGAGGGAGAATTTATGTTTTATAAAATATAAATTAATTTCTGTTAAAATGCGATTATCACAATTAATGAAGATGGATTATTTACTTAATTTAAGTGTTGATAGGTGAAAATCCATCAGTGAGGTTACCAGGGGATATAGCTTCATTCCCAAATGCGTCCAGCTTTCGGAGACTTGTGTGACCTTCCGAATACACACGCCATAAGTATTTTACTTAAGCTATGTACCCTCCGCACAGCTTTACTTTCCCTAACTTCACCCCGTTGCGAACTTCGAGCCAAAGCACCTTTGCTAGAGAAGTCATCGTTGTTGTCTGCATTTTAAAATCAATAATAAGTCCAGAGTCAATGGAGAGTTCGCACATTTGAGCCTCCGCACGTACAAGTTCGTAATTGGAGAGTTCTTTGGTATTTTTTTGAAATCCAGAACAAGCTAAAATTAAAATATTGACGGAGGGGGGGGGGGTGCGGTATTAGTTCTTGGGTCAAGGAGATTAGGGAGGGTAATAAGGGATTTATTAAAGAGGTTTAGAATTTATTAATCTTTGAATTAGGAGGCAGGTATATGAGATTTATTGGCTGGGTATGGGATTTATTGAGGGGATATGGTATTTAGGGGAAGAGAAAGTTCTTGGATCTATTTTGTTATCGCTAGCACCCGACTAGTTTCGGAGCATCACACTCCATCCTTCAGCTTTACCATAACTGGCAGGAGAATTGGTTAGGGAGAGTGCGTTTTCTAGTGCAGTATTGGAAAAATAAAGAAGTTCTCTTAAAACAAAAACTTATACTTGCATTGATTTATCAACCTGTACACTCCACTACCACTTATTTATTAAAAAATACTGTTAAGTTTTCAATATTTCTCGATTTTGAGTCTATCAAATTCAAACCCTCCACGAGAGAAAGAATTACGAAGATAAATCAAAGGTGTTTTGAAGAAGTGGAAGGGAAAGTTCAGGAAGATTCATCCCCACACAACAAAAAAAGATATGAATTCAAAGCATTTTTCCTTAAAAATCAAAGGATATAATTGTTCGTCTTTATAAATCGTTGGTTCGTCCTTACAGTATCCAATACAGGATCGAAGTGTTTGGAAGAATTCCACTTCACTAAATAGACTTTTGATAATTCAACAATGTTAGAAAGACTTGTATTACAACTTGATAACACCTCCACAGCAGGATGGACTCTTTGGGGGTATTCTGAGTGACCAGGTTATAGTGGAGTGAAGGTGTTGCTTGCTGTGGGAATTTTATAGCACTCCCCTGTGCTAGCGGTGCATGCAACGGGTAGTAAGTGAGAGTTGGATTGCGACTTACCCTCACGCAGATTGCATCCAAGTGGGACGGTCCCACAGCAGGATTGCATCCTGGTGAGGAGGTCGTGCCATATCCACTCGGGTATGACGGACCACTTTACACTACAATTGTATTCATTCTTATCCTAACAGGGTCCCTATAGTTAAAAAAAACACAGCCTTTCCCCCTGGGCATAAATTAAGTAATAATCAATTAAGAAGAGAAGAAAACAGCCAACTTACTGTGGCATTTTGGGGGGGTAAATGTATAAAATAAAAATAGGACGAGACGAAGGAAACAAGAGGATAAAGAGAAAAATCTCGAATAGGAAAATAGGCTAACGATGGTAAAGAATCAATACCAAGATTCGATAGCCCTATTTAATGGGGTTGGATGGGTATACTATGACCCCCTCCCCCCCTCTTTTGGAAGAAAATATCCGACAAGATAAAATGGATGTGAAAGTAATGGATGAGTATACATGGTAGTAGAAAAAAAGGAGGAACTAAGGAGATGTGAGTGAATGTAGGAAATCATGCTCTTGGAGCTGTTGGTATGGAAGAGGTTGGGAGGGAAGATACTCAGGGAACCATGACTCTACCTTGAAGAAGATGTACTACCAGATGACCAAAACGGTTCTTGTACTCGATGATTTGTAAATCGGTTGAACAAAGACGCCCCCACAAAAAATATCGTGTGTCGTAAAAATGCAATCTTCCTGCACAGTTGAAGTGGATTTGATCCTATGAAAGGTCGTCCATTGATCACCCTCCGCGAATTTGGCCCTAAAGTGCCCCTATTCTTTTTTAACATCATCACAAACACTTTTGAACAGGATAGTTATGATCTTCATCTTCAACCCAACGCTATACACATCTTGAAGCATCGCTACACCCATTTCCACCAATCTTAACTCTACGCTACACCAATATTTACCAATCTTGACGTAACGCTGAACCCATGTTCAACTAACACTACACCCATCGGCATCCAACGCTAAGATCATCTTAATCATTCTTGACCCAACACTACTTATGCTCATTTTCACCTATCTTGACCCAACGCTACAACGATCTCCCATTTTGACCCAACGCAACAACGATCGTCTCCGATCTTGACCCAAGGCTATACTCTTCTTCACTTATCTTGACCCAACGAAACACTTGCCATTTGGTGTGGTTGTGTTGTTTTGGTACTGAGTTAAGCTCATTGGCGAGACCCTAGCTGAATTAAGTCAGGTCATTGACGAGACCTCAGTTGAAATAGGTCATGTCATTGCCACCTCAAGTGGAAGAAGCTAAATGGGGTTTGGCGCCACCTGGCAGAGATTCGGAAGAACGTTGAGTCCTCTCAGTCCTTTGAACACATAAATAAGTTCCCTCTATTAGTTATTTTGTATAAGTACCTCCCATACATCCTCGCTTCTTCTAACTTCACCTCTTAACGAATCTTTTCAAACACTTTCTGCTAGAGATACACGAGATAGGGTTTTTTTTTTAATAATGAGTGGCATAAAAGTGGCCGAAATTAAGGTTGACATTCAATAATTTTACCTTTTTACAAATGCTAACTTATAGTGTCCAATAAAACACTAAAAAATTCACTAGTTTGTAAATAATTAACTATATTCTCATTTTTTTCACTGGAATATATACTTATCATAATATGATTCTTAATCCTATTAAATGGGTAGAGAGTAAAATGGGTCAAATTGGGGTGATTTAATTTATGCAAGTCGAATGTTTAAGTGGAAAGCTGTGCCTCTATAATACAATTGGGAAGGCTGATCGGTATTTGTATAACCTCCACTTTCAACTCACGGGAAAATTGTATTAGGAATCAATGAACAAGTTTTTAATATGTTTTTAAAACTCGATTTTCTATATTTTGTTTCATTTTTAATTAACGATTCTATGTAGAAAAAGATGAGATGGGAGTGGGCCTTCCATTGGGCTCAACTATTGCAAATATCTTTCTGTTATCACAGGCAAATTTGGTTTCAAATTTGTCCAATTGAATTTTGACCCATTTACTATAAACCCTTTGTTTTGCCGTTTGTTGTTTTAATACCAACACTTAAACACGTTGAAGTAATTTTTTAAATAATTAAATTCTCGCCACCCAAGCATAAAATATACCATAGACATAGAGAAAGATGGTAGGCTCCCTTTTCTAGATATCGATATATCAATCTCTAGCACATTTCGAAAACTCCTTAGAAGTGCCTAGCTGAATTTAGAACCATTTACTTATAAACATCGCGATGATATGTTTGTTTTATTGCAATCATGTAAACATACCGAGCTTTTTTTAGGTGTATCCCAGAAAACTTTAAATTCTCTTGTTTAAAAAAGCCTACCACATTTGTTCACTGTATAAATTACTCGACTTAGGATTTAACTTCCTGAAGAAATACTTTAAAATAAGGGCTACTTGGTCTCAGTAGTGACCAAAGATTTTAATGGGTTCCTTTTACCCCCCCAAAAAAATGAACATTAGCACAGCTTAAAATTAACTCACTATATTAGTATCCCATACTTCGTTAATAAAACGGTAGACATAGTACATAATCTAAAAAAAAAATGTAATATGAAAATTTTACCCCTAAATCGAGTCAAAATTTAGAGTTAACAATTATAAGGATCAAATCTCAAACAAATGCCGCCCTTTCTCTTATTTAATAAAAACCGCTAAGGTCATGCGACTCATAATGAATTGAATCGACTATAAGATCGATCCAATCACCTCTAGAGGAGGCAATTGACTCATACTGCTCCTAAGAAAACCGGACGCACCGCCATTTCGGGATCACTAGCATAGTTACCCAGCGTTACCCAGGATAAAAAGTCCTGTCGCAAATAAAGAGAGATGCAAATTGTTTGAAATTCTTATAGTTTGACACAAAAATACCTTTACTTGCTGAATATTATTATTTGTGGGGGGAATGCAGATCTAGGAGAGTTGCGCACGCTCCTTATTATATATATCATGTAATATAGTATAATATCATATAATATACTTACAATGTGTAAATGTTTCACCGCGCGCACCCGGTAGTTTATGCGCACGCGTGAATGACCGTTAGTTATGAGCGAAAAAGGTCGTGGCGGAGGAACAGATCGAGCCTCTTATAAATACAGATAGGCAAATATGTAAGTCCAATATCTTCATCTACAACTTCAAAATACTCAAATCTCAATTCCCAAATTTCAATGATCTAAGAATTTCATAATCTTTTCATTCTAAAAAAAAACCCGGACCAATTCAACATAAGGAACCTGAGGTGCGTTATCTTGAATCGCCCATTGATACGGTGTTTATTCTTAAATTTAAGTTAGGCCAGGTGCCTATTCTTTATTTGAACGACATTAGGCTTCAGAGTCGATCTGATTACTCTTAAATTTAGCATAAAATAGGTGCTTATTCTTGAATTGTCTAAATCTAAACTAACCTAACGTAGATAAGGTTGAGTTAACTAAAGTTAGGTTTAGTTAGGTTAGGTTATATTAGGGTTTTTCAAAAACCCTTAGGATTTCTTATCTCTGCAAGGTCCTTTCTCTTTTCCATTACCAGATACCTTGTGAGTGGTATACAGGTCATAGCCGCCTTTTATTTGCGCCAGGGGCCTTTTCTTGAATTGATCCCATCAAAGAAACTTAAATTCTAAACAATCATTTCTCTCCCAATTGTATCATAGAGACAGAGCTTGCATAAATTAACTCACCCTAATTGAACCCATTATTTTACTCTCTAGCAATTTAATAGGATTAACAATTCCTCCCCCCCAATATATATATATATATATATATATATATATATATATATATATATATATATATATATATATATATTCTAATGCAAAAGATGAGGCTGGACCTCAAAACTTTGAAATATGATTGTTCATCTTTACAGTCTTTACCTTTATTTTGAAACTACACATCGGAAGAGGTACGATTTTTTTTTTGAGGGGGGGTTAGGAGCCCATCAGGCGACTCCCTACTTGGGCATAAGTCGCTGTACTCACTACAACCTAGTACTAGGCTACTTTAAAATAACAATATGCAAAAACAACAACAATAACAATAAAAAAGGAGAAAGGGCAACAAGCACGTTTCAGCGTCGTGGGGAGGCCCGCCTGTCCCGGCGCAAGAACGTGCAACCTACAAAAAACAAAAAAAAAACCGACAACAAAAAAACAAAACAGTTAAATAAAGTGGAGGCAAAAAGTCATAAAGTCCCCAAGTCAGTGTGCACGAACCCATCCCGAGTACAAGGGACAAACGGTAGCGACCTCGCCCATCCCGGTACCGAAACAGGTAACGTGCGCGAAGATCCCCCTGACTGGGACATTCGACAAGAATGTGCGGCGGGACAGTCTGGAGGACAAGGCAGTCGTCAGAGTAAGGTGCAGGCGAGCGCACCATCAAATGGCGGTGCGTCCCGCAAGTGTGTCCAATTCGGAGACGACAGAAAGCAACCTGAAGCCGTCACGGCTTGGAAAGTAGGTCCATGGGAACAGTCGCAGAGGAATGGCACGCCACTTTAAGTTCCCCACGACCGTTTCCCATCTTCTTTGCCAAGCAGCCCGGAGAGCTGCCCGTATTCCTGCCATATAATCAGTGTGAAGAAGAGCGAAACCCTGGTCTGGTCGCCCAGTCCTCGCGGACTGGGTATATATATATATATATATATATATATATATATACGAGGGGGGGTCAATAAGTTTTGCAATTCGGATATAAGGAAACGAGATATGAGGAGAAGTGTTTTATTATTTTTCAATATAACTACCCTCAACTTCCGCCACTTGTCCCTGAGGCTTCGAATTCCCGACAACCAAAAATCTCCCGACTGCTGTTCAATCCACTCCTGGACGGCGAGCTGGACATCTTCATCGTCCCCAAACCGGCAACCACGCAGTCTAGCCTTGAGTGGCGGAATAAAAAGTAGTCGCTAGGGGCCAGATCTGGACTGTAGGGGGGATGGTTGAGCTCCTCGAATCCGCACTCGCGCAGAGCAGCTTGTGCAACACTGGCCTTGTGGACTTTGACGACGTTGAAGTCGATCATGGGGCGTGAGGTTTCTAGGGACCCAACGGGCACAGACCTTGGCCATGGCCAAATTGTCGTGGATGATGTTGATAACACTTCCATGTGATATTTCAAGTTCTCGCTCGATTTCTTCGACCTTCACCTGTCGATTTTAGAGGATCATCCTCTCTACACGGGCCACATTGTCCTCATTGGTCACGTCTGACGGGCGTCCTGGACGGGTTCACCTTCAAGGGACTCACGACCATGGGGAAACTCCCTATTCCAGCAAGCAGTGGTTGCATAGAAAGGGGAGGTGTCGGTGTACACTGCAACCATGCGTTCATGGATCTCTTTTGCATTATTGCCTTCCTTGGTCGAATATTTGATCACTGCGCGGTGCTCAACCTTCTCCATTGTTGAAAGATTTGTGACTGACGATCAGCGATCAGCTACTGCTTCTTAAATAGACGAGGAAGGAGCGTGCGGCTGCAGGTCCTGACTTGTCCAAACTTGTTCTAACACCCCCACAAACAGCCATCCCCCTTCCTCTGTTTTGCCCTACCGATTCTCAAAACTTATTGACCGCCCCTCGTGTATATATATATATATATATATATATATATATATATATATATATATATATATATATATATATATATATATATATATATATATATATATATGTATATATATATATACGGAAGGAAACTGAATAAAAGACGGATTGGAGTTAGTTCTTTCGTCTATTCGACATTTTCAAACTCACAACGTGAGTTTGGAAATGTCGAATAGACGAAAGTATGTACTATCTCAAATCCGTCTTTTATTCAGTTTCCTTCCGTGGTACATATTCATATTTATAGTTATAACGCGCTAACTTTCGTGATATTTCCCATATATATATATATATATATATATATATATATATATATATATATATATATATATATATATATATATATCTATCTCCCCTATAATTTTCGCATAGTCATGTTGTATCAATAACATATTTGATATGAAACCGAAAAGATGTCCTATTCTGATATATCAGATATGTTAATGATACAACATGACTATGCGAAAAATATGGGGGGGGGAGGAGGAATTGCCAGCACCATTCATAAAATCGATCCGATCGTTTTGAAGAAATTGACTCCTCTTTACAGGATTAGGCACATCGTAATAGCACTAGGCTTCTTGCAGCCGTAGGCTTCAATCTGGCTGGTAAGTATCTATTTTTCAGAAATATACTCTTGCTTGCAGCAGTAGGCTCCACCCTGCTTGAGAAGGCTATACCTTGTATAAATAGGCTCTTCCTTGCAGCAGCAGGCGATACACTGCTTGATAAGTCTCTACCTTACAGAAGTAGGCTTATAGGAGCAGTAGAACCCTCTTTCGGCGACCTTTCATTCCCTCCATCTGAACTCGTCTTCATCACACCCTCTCACCCCTATTCAAAAAAGACGAGAGACGGGGGGGGGGGGGGGTAATAGCACACGTTTGTTTGCTTACGTGTGAAGTGGAACAGCAAAATGTAAGGCTGGAGGCTCAGGAGAGTTGTGCAACGCATTTCCAATCTGTCCAAGTAGACCTCTCCTGTTGGTCCTCGGACTCTGTATCCTCGATACATTTTCATTTAACTTAATCAAGAGGTGGGGATTTGGTAGTAGGAGTAATGCCCTCCTCACCCCATTGCCTCAAGAGAAACTGGTACTCCCTCTGGGATCCTCTTTTGCAACCCTGAAATCTCCCTCTCTTTTCTACGCCTGCCTAGACCCAACCAATCGTGAAAGATTGCGTTAAACGTTCTAAAAAATATGAATTTAGCTTCGATAACTTATGGGCGAAGATTCCTCTGTTAGTTTTCGCTTTGTTTTTATATAAATAAAATTACTCGTCTACGGAGCTAAAGTCTGACGATATCTAATTATTATTATAATAGTCATTATGATTAACATCATTATTGACTATATTACCCCGTATTATACAATGTTCCTACCTTTATTTCCTTTGGTGTGTGTGTGGTAATGCTTTGCAACTAAGGAAAGGTGTAAGAGTATGAAAGAAGGCTTTGAGTTCACTCAAGCATTATTCTAAAATGAAGAAATTTAAGCTAGTAGTATTTAACAATACCACTCCAGGGACCTTTAATCTTCTTTTTTTTTATTTGCCATTGCATTTTGGGTTGTTTTCTTAATTATTCGATTAATACTTGTCTCTTTATTTAAGCTACCTTCATTTTTCCCTTCCTGTTCCCAGTGCTTTACGGATTATATTAAAGTTAATTATGAAGCATCTATTTTCTATTCTCTTAATTTTACCACTATTTTTCTGTTGTTGTTTTATAAATTATTCTTTTCCCGTTTGCCCCTTTAAGGGCTTTCTCAAGTCTATTTCGAGAGAGGGTTTTCTTTCAAGTTTTTATGGGATTGGAGTGGCTCAGATGTTGTGATGACAGAATTTAGCGATTTCTTTCTGCGCATTCCACCCAAGTAACTTATAAGCTAAAATCCTGAATATACCAACTAAGCTTCACTCAATTCTGCCATCACAACTACCCTCACTCTTATCGCTTATCATCCTCATTCGGCCTGTAGTGTAATGGACGCTGTGAAAGATGGCATGATAGTTTGGTTCTTTTGAGGAGGGTGGGGTGAAGGGGCTTGATCATTATGATCGTCTATACTTGTACGGCAGAGCAATCTGTACGGATGCGCTTGGATCAATCTAGCCACCCTTAACAGAATTTACGGTGGGTGACGAAGGTGACGTCAGTAAACATATTAGCGACGTGGCCGAAGAAGGGTTGGGTGACCTAATTGAGTAGGAGCCATACGGAGCAACTCTTGCGTCAGGAAAACCTAATTGACCTAATATGACCTTACAATAGAGCCTAATGGTCGAAGAATTCTAGGTCTATTCATGTCAGCTGGACCACGTGATGATGGAGAAATTAGATGAGGCTGGAAGCGAGGGAGGGTAGTAGTGCCTTGAAAGCCTTTTGCCCCCAAGGGAGATGAAGAAGCTTGACGGAATTACCCCAACTGGAAGAGGACCTTTTGGGGTGTAGAAAAGCTTTTGGAGGGGGTTCTCTCTATCTCTCAGAAAGCTGTTCATCTCCATCAAGGAGCTTCATTAAGAGGGAATGTATGGATATGTGTATCGCTTCGTATAGATGTATCTTTTCCCTCTTTCTCTCATCTCCACATCTCCCTCTCATTGTTCAGGAGTTCCCCCACCCCCCTTCCACCACCGTTGAAATCGTGTGTCTTCAAAGCACTCGAAATATTGTCGTCTCGGCTTCTGCGACGTTTCACGCACGGATGCGTCGTCTTCAACATCTTAATCCGTTTAACTCAGAAATGAAAAAGAAGACATCTACCCTTTGGTCCTCTCCATTGTACCCTAAATCCACCCTATTTCACCCTATTCTACCCTATCCAAGCCTGACACCCCCTACTTTCCACGTACAATGAAGACTCCTTCGCAAAACAAACTTTGAAAGGAGTCTTTGAAAAACTCGTCTTTAACCACATTACGTAGCTGGTATAATCATCCCTGCCGCAGACTTTGCCCGCACAATGGAGGGGCTCCCTGCTCCGGCCTCGCTCTAATGCGTGCTACAACAAGTCAGCAATTATAAACAAGCGAACAGATTCGTCAGGACTGTAAAATGGGTAGTTAGGATGGGGTGAGCGTTGGAACAGGTGGCATAATGGCTTTCGAATAGAGGGCGCCCGAACACACGAGGGGAGACGAGTCGTATTCAGAGTTAATATAACATTTATAAAGCAACTTCATCAATACTAAATTTACGCACCCTAATGTTCCTCTATACTCATATATATATATATATATATATATATATATATATATATATATATATATATATATATATATATATATATATATATATGAACCAGAAATCACAATAAAATACGTTGTAGAAAGTAGAAAATAAGAAAATATGCTACACAAGCAAAATTGTTTTTTTTTATAAAACAAAAAAGGATAAAAATAAGAAAGGAAGAGAGATGTCAAACGAATTTAATAATATAAACTCTTCTACCCGTTAAATAAAGTGAAAAATAGGTGGGGTTTGAACCTATGATTTATTGAAGTCGACAGCCTAGTTTCCTTTATTGGGTTATTTGTGCAGTTTCTCAAGTCTCCGAAAAAGTGGCTTCGGGTAAAGACCAGATGTTATCTTCTTTTTTTTCATCTCGAGACATGAAAATAATAGCTACTTAAGTTATTTTAACTCTGTAATGCTCCAATATGTATATAAGTAGACATTCTTGCATGCTGTCCATTATTCACCGAGGTTGACCACGTATATGTCGAAAGCCAGAAACAGAGATTAATCAGCTTGATCCCAGGAGGCCTAACTTCCCTTTCCTATTACTTTCTTATCTCTTCACCACGTTGCTTCACCCTACCATATACTTCATCTCATCCACATCTACTTCACCACTTTACACTCAAGTGTTAGGTGTCGAAAGATGGCTAGGAATGAAAAAAAAAGAAGGATAACATCAGTCTTTGTCTTCGACCTCTCCAGTATTACCAGAAGACACTTTTTTTGGAGATTTAAGAAACTGCACAAATAACCCAATACGGAAAAATTGGCTATCGACTTCAATAAATTGTATATATATATATATATATATATATATATATATATATATATATATATATATTTATTTACATCAATTATAATGCACACCAATAACATTAAAAATGAGCTAACACCTTAATATATAAAGAAAATGACAAATCTATCGTTCTCTAAATGGCAGTGATGTTTGAGGTTCGTCAAACTAAAACTGAATTGCTCTTCGTGTGTGCAAGAGCCCTAATCATCCAGTAATATTGGTGTATGGTTGAATAACAACAACATATTGTCTATAAGATGAACTTGATCACACACGAAGTTTAAAGGAAATATGTTTAGAAATTCTACTTTTAGAAAAAAAAGAAGATTTTGAAGGATTACTTAGCTCCAAAGTATTCTTCTCTCACACATCTGTGCGATGTTCTTTCCTTCCCTTCTCACTTACCATACCAGTTTCTTTGCTGTCTTTTCAATATTTTTAGTGGGAATGGTTACACCATCATGTTAGTTAGCATTTAAACGTTAATTTTCCTGATTAAATATCTAGAAATATCCGCTCGTCCATCGTGATTGATTTTCAGAAGTTCTCTCGGGAGATTTTTGTAGAATCAGGCTTTTCAAAGCTAAAGATTCAGATTTTGTGTCCGTTTATCTGACGGAGGTCTGATTTAGTCTTTTTTTTAGTGCTCACACAAAACAATTCAGCTGTTGCGGGTACATACGTTTCTACCAAACGCGTACCGAAGTTGAAAATACGTTTAATTCTTTGGCGTGCAATCTAAAGTCTATTGAAAAAGGAACTTCGTCGTAGGGCCAACCTAACGCTTACATGGTCTTGCTTATATATTATTATTTTCCTTAGATCCAAGTGAATAAAAGAGAAAACATAATTATTTTTCAACTCTCCTTAGAGGCGGGATGAAAATGAATATTTCAAAGACAAAATTAATCAATCATAATATAGGTTAAAATAGAACAACTAGAATTAATGATCATGTTTTAGATGAAGTAAAAGAATGCATTTATCTAGGGTATCTTGTGACTTCTGATGGAAGCATGGGAAAGGAAATTGACGAGGAATGAATTAGCAATATTGGAGTTGGCAGGCAACTGAATACAAGAACTCCAAAACAGGAAAAAGTCAATAAAACAGTACCATTCATATTAACATTAACACTTTGAGACATAAAAAAACACTTAAATTAACACTCAAGTACAAGCCACGGATATAGTAAAAATAATGACAATTCTTAAATGGAATGGAAAATGTATGAAAGATAAAAATTTTGTAATAGTTGATAAGAAATTGGGAAAGCAACCTATAAAGCTAAGTAACAGAGATAAATTAGCATTGAATATCAAGCGAAACTCGAGATAGTTTCAACGTATAGAAACATAAAGGGAGATAATTCGGTCGGATAGGACCAAGGATCAAGGAGAAAGATCGTAGGAGACTTCTCAAAGCGCCTGCAAACTGTAATTGACAACAGGGGTTATGCAACCAAGTACTAAACCATGTTTATATGAATGTGTTGTAAACTTTTGTGTTGTGAAATTTCACTATTGTCCTTAGAAAGATTTTCCTGTTCACATTCGTTGTAAATTTCATTAGCCTGCGTTAACTAAAAGTATGTAAATTTTTATTTCTAAGAGTGTTGAAAACTTTTTCAGACCAATATATATATTGGAAGGAAGCCATTTTTATGCAGGATTCATTAAAGTCCACAGCGAGGGTGGCATTGTTTAATTTGAACTGCATCTTCTTTATAGCTTTAACTATAATTTCAACTGATGACTTTTGGCGAAGAAAATTACTCGGAAGAGGCATGCCTTTATTTGACTACCAGGTCGAAGGACGTCTATGCAAAGGCATTAGAAAAGCAACCTATAGCTAAAAAAACAAAACACCAGAAAACCAACAGATTACTACAAAAAACTAAAAAGCAACCGATACCTACAAAAACAAACTAAATACAGCTAATTACTACAAAGGTACTAGAAAGCCCCACAATTACTTCAAAACACTAGAAAAAAAGGCCAATTCCTTTATAATCGAAGCCTAAATCAATACTGGCAATATCACATCAAAATAATCACTTTTCAGTGCTGTGTTTACATTTTTCTCGAGTTGTACCCCAGTTAGTAAGCCAACATTTACCCTCTCAAATCAATCTTACTGGCTCGTTTATGCCTGTTCGTGTGTGGATCTTCTCTGTTTTCTTTCACCCTCACCCTTTTTGTGTCCCCTAACCACACAAATCCACTAATCATAGCTGAATCCTCCCCAAAATCCTCCAGGATTTGATCAGTCCCCCAAATCCTACTATCCCTTCCATCAAAAATCCTTGTAATAAAAATAAAGCAGCTTGTAATGGCGGCCACCTCACCTCCTTTAATCAAACCAAAGAATACAAACGACCAACCCACTTGAAATTAATCCCCTCGAAATCCCGTCAAATCTCAAATTTCCCTCAGAATTAATTTCAGAAAAGAACGCCCTCGTCTGTAAGTCAAGATACTGCAACCCCGTTTCGCGCGCGCGTTTTCCCCTTCCGAGAATCGCAACAATGGACGGAGAGAGCCGATTCAGGCCCGTGTGGCCTCACGCGCCAGATAATGTTTACGTCTCGTTTCACGTCAATGAGTTCGCCACTTCGAGTCGAGGATGACAAAAAAGCTGTGCGGTTTTTTTTTCACTCGTGGGCGCTTGGGTGCCATTTAGGCGATCTGCCGCCCTCATCTGGCCTCTGGGCATGGGGCATGCGGATCGTGAGTCGAAAAAGACCAGGTTGGGGGGGGGGATAATTCAAATGATGACAATGGCATGAAATGAAAGAATTATAAAATAGATAGGGAAATAGCAGATCTACTGTAGGTTAACACTCTAAAAAGTACATTATTATTATTATTATTATTGAGGGCGATGAAATCTGTTACACCAGCACTGTATTTGCCTTTTCGCTCTACTTATCTTTGTTTGTTCTTCTGTGTTTTATCATTTTATACATTATACATATTCTCGTTGAATTACACTTCACTTTATTAATAAAAAAATAGCGGGGGTGAGGGGGTAATTGAAAGTAAGGAGAGACATAAAGAACAACAAGAGCAGGTAGGTGAATGGCCTCGTTACAACACAAAACGAAAATTGAATTGAGGAGAGACACACATTTTCAAGCCTGAATTTTAGAGGGGACAAAATCTATCATGAAGAAATTCCTCCTAAAAAGAGACATGAAATTAAATACCAAGTATTTTCTCATGTAACTCTCCCCCCTACTTTGTATATATTGTATTAGTTTTAACATTGATTTACTTTGTACTAATTTTAACTGATTTACTTTGTTTTGCCACTTGTTTTATTACCGGTTTTATCTGCTTTTCTGTGGCATGTACAGTTTGTCGTAGAATCCTAACCAACCTTGTTAGCCGCTGTAATCCAGACTAGATAGTGGGGGCAGGGATCCTGCAATTCACCACACTCAATGTTGCTTAACTTCATTCAACGTAGAAGGAAAGTTGAAAACTCGGTTAGCAAAGCCCACTTTATATTTCTTATAAAATCGAAAGGTAAATCCTTAAAGGTGGCATTGCTTAATACCCATCAATTTAATAACATGACCAACAGCAATCAATCAGACGACCCCTAAAAGTAAAAAAAAAAAAGAGAACAAGAATGAGACTAGACGAAGAAAATAGAATAAAGAAAAACAAACACAAAAGTACACAATGTACAACTAAAGAAATGAAAACACACTCTTAATAGTACATGAACATACGTCAACCCCCCCCACCCCCCAAACAATCGAGATTAGCCAGATCTCTTCGCTCCTCCACTTTCTTCCGATCCTTATCTTTCATCTCTCATTTATAATTACTTCACCTATTTCATATCTCAATTATAATTACTTCACCTCTTTCATCTCTCAATTATAATTACTCCACCTCTTTCATCTCTCAATTATAATTACTTCACCTCTTTCATCTCTCAATTATAATTACTTCACCTCTTTCATCTCTCAATTATAATTACTTCACCTCTTTCATCTCTCAATTATAATTACTTCACCTCTTGCATCAAACAAGCAAGCAAGCCTCGGTGATCTAGAATTTCCCGATTGTGACATTCATCTGAGAGGAGAGGAGAGGAATTCTTCGAACCAATCGGCTGTTTTTGACACCTTATTGATCGGATACAATTATTTGATTGATTTTATTGTTTACATGGATCAGTGCATTAAAGTGACTAATTTGATTGGTGAGATGGATTGATTGATTTCAAAAGTTGCATGGATTACTTTGATTAATTTATTGATTAATTTCATTGGTTTCATGAGTTAATGTGATTGATCGGTGTTTTAAATTGACTAATTGGATTGGTGAAGCAGGATGATTGATTTCAAAAGTTGAATAGATTACCTTGATTAATTTATTAATTGATTGGATATATTGATTTCATTGGTTTCATGAATTAATGTGATTACTCGGTGTTTTAAATTGACTCATTGGATTGGTGAGATGGATTGATTAATTTCAAAAGTTGCATGAATTTTTTGATTAATTGATTGGATATTTTGATTGAATTCATTGGTTTCTAGGAGTTATGTGATTGATCGGTGTTTTAAAATGATTAATTGGATTGGTGAGGGGGATTAATTGATTTCAAAAGTTTCATGAATTTTTTTGATTAATTGGTTGATTTGATGGATTAATTTGATTAATCTCATATTGGATTAGTTTTTGATTGATTGCTTAAATTGGATTTAATTTATAGGATGGATTAATTTCATTTATTGGATCGATTATTTGACCACTTGATTGATTGAATGGTTAGGTTCGCTTAGGTTAGACTTAGTTTGGTTCGGTTAGTTTAGTTTGGTTCGGTTAGTTTAGTTTGGTTTGTCCGGGTCAAGTTTGGTTGCTGAGGTTATGTTATTCTTGGTTTAGTTTAATTAGGTTAGATTTGGCTCGAGCAGGTTAGGTTTGGTTTGGTTTGGCTCGAGCAGGTTAGATTTGGATTGCTTAGGTTAAGTTAGACTTGGTTTAGTTTGCTCATCTTAGGTTTAGCTCCCACCAACTAATTAAATTAATCTATTCCTCCATTTAATCAAATTCATCCATCGCACTAATGAATTAAATAAATCCTCATCACCATTCAATTAAATTCGCTAAATAAATGGAATCTTTGCGTAGTCTGGCTGTAGCTTATTTGGACCTGGTTAGTCGCTCCATCACCTCCTCCGTCGTACAGAGGGGGGGGGGGGTCTACCCCCCTACCCCTCACAGCATCGCTAAAGGTAAAATTTAGTTCGATTTTGCACCATTAAAATACTTTGTATTTGCTCGCTACTCACTGTATCGCATGAATTAGTAGTATTTGTTTCGAATTAAAATAAGTTTCCGCCTCCAATGCTTCCCCCCACCCCTAGATTTGTAGTTTCGCCTTGAGAAACTATGGCTTTGTTATGGGGTGTGTGTAAGAATGCGTGTGTTAGCTGAATCTATCCGTGTGAATGTTTGAAAATATGTAAATAGAGTGATATAATTTCAAAATTTGTATTTAGTGATATTTTCATCCAAAAAATAATGATTATAACCTAATTTTTAAAATTTTATAATCATCATTGTCCAATTTCCCCATTAAAGGCTAGGTCATCATTAAGATGTGCTCCCTCTTCCTGGATGTGTACTAAAACCCATTTTTGTTGTTTTTTTGTAGGCCATCACTTACGAAGGGCAGGACAAAAACCCCGAAATGTGTCGAGTACTCCTGACCCATGAGGTCATGTGTAGGTAAGCACTGTTGTCTCTTTTTTTATTATTGCTGTAGGAAAATAATAGGTTTAATTGATTTATTTAGAAGGCTTCGCCACCTCTAAAAGTGGGCGACAAAAGGAGTTAAAGAAGGGAAGGAGATAAACAGAAATAAGAGAATAGAGCTTGGTAGGGTTCGATTCGTTAGAGACAATTTAGCCATATTTTGTTTTTACCACCAAGCCTATTATATTACCTCACATTTTATACTTTACATGCAAAACACTTACTCGGCCAGGAATAGAAGATCGCGACAATCACAAATTTGATCTCGCCAAGTTTAGGGATTTCATGAGTAATTTGTGAGTGCTTTGGCTGCGTTAAAGGGGTGATATTGGCGCGCGATTTCGGGATATAAGAATACCAGAAAAAAGAGATCTAATTGTCTTTTTAGACTAGTCATAGTCAATCTATTTGGTGTAGTGGGCCACGGTAGACATTTTCGATCTTTATTTGGGACATATATTTGCTTCAATATTGCAAATTTACGTCCGAATCGTACTTAATTTCTGTCAGTTCGACTGCAATGAACACAGCCAGAGTTACTATAGGAACTGCATTCTTAAATTATTACACTATTGATTGACGAAACAAAAAGAATACTAATTTTATGTACGAGAGGAAGTATAAAATTGATTTTCTGGGACAAATTATGTAAGGATTTATGTAAATTTTCGATATGGACCGCATGCCGAGGCTACGGGCCAAAATTTGGCCAAAGAGGGATACGCGAGGCTCAGAATACCTGGTGGTAGAGGAAATCAGAGGAGATCCACGACTACGCTGACCAACGAGACTTGCACCGCTTCTATGCCGCAACCAAGGAGGTCTTCGGACCCACAATGTCATCAGTGGGTGGGCTAAAAGATGCGGACGGCTCTACTACCATCACTAATAACGAGGGAATCCTTGATCGTTAGAAGTCTCATTTTGAGAACCTCCTAAACGATCATTAGCGCACCACGGATGATCTTCGTCGTATGAGCCCGCGGCACCCGTCCGTCATTGGATGTCCCTGTCACCTACGATCGAAGAATTCAACAAAGCCGTCGGGTGCATGAAGCCGGGCAAAGCTCTAGGACCGGATAACATTCTGCTCGAGTTCTTCACTTACGGCGTACCTGAGGTGAATAACCGGCTGATGCACCTCATTCTTAAGATCTAGAAAACCAGGACCACCACGAGAGACTTCCACGACGCGAATATCATTACTATCTTTAAAAAGGGGGATCGAGAGAACTGCAAAAACTACCGCGGTATCTCACTTTTTATTACTGTGAGCAAGATCTTTGCCCACATTCTCATCGACCGCCTCCTTGTCCTCGAAGAAGACGTCCTCCCTGAGTCCCAGTGTGGCTTCAGACCTTCTCGAGGAACAATTGACATGATCTTTTGCGCCCGCTAACTCCAGAAGAAGAGTCCAGAAAAAGTCCCTCGTCCTGCAATGTGGGTGGTCCTCGCCAGGTTCGGATGTCCATCTGACTTCATCACCCTAGTCCGCTCCCTTCACGAGGGCATGGTTGGCAGAATCTGCCACCAAAACGCCCTCTCAGACCCGTTTCCAATCATTGGCGGTCTCAAACAAAGGTTGCGTTTTAGCTCCGACTTGTTTTTCGCTGAAATGGCAGACATGTTCAACGAAATCCCACCGGGGACCCCCACCATTGACGTGCGATACCACATGGACGGTCGACTATTCACTCTCGCGCAAAGACTATGACATCTAAATTCTCAGTCCATGAAATGCAGTATGTCGATCGATGACAACGCCACCCCGAGCAAGACTGCTGACGGCCTTCAGGGGACAGCTGACCTTTACAACTCTGCCTAAGAGCGTTTTGGGATGCAGGTGAATACCGACAAGACTAAGGCTCTTATCCAATCATCACCTGGTCAAACCCTCCCAAGTACCAACATCACTATCAACAGCTAACCCCATCGAAGAAGTGGATCACTTTTCATACTTGGGGAGCAATCTATCGAAAACCCTCACGTGCGGAAAAGACGTGGAAGACCGGATTAGGGCAGCCCATTCTGCCTTCGGTCGCCTCGGCTACTGCGTTTGTAATAACCATGCGCTGACCATTCAAACCAAGATCATGGTCTTTCGGGCAGTAGTCCTCTCTACCCTTCTCTATGCCTGCGAGACTTGGACGCTCCACCGCCGTGACAGCGAACGCCTCGAGTAATTCCAGCAGTACAAGCTGAGACAGATCTTCAAAATACAATTAGAAGATTTCATCAGCAACACCGAGGTCCTGAACCAAGCCTTGCTAACCAGCGTCGAAGGCGCCATCATCCACCATTGTCTTCGCTGGGCAGGCCACGTTCTACGAATGGTCCCCTTCCGACTCGTAAAGATCATGCTCTACGGGAAACTCGCCACCGGAGACCCCGAGAAGGACCAAAGGGCTGCTACAAAGAACAGCTTAAGTACACCCTGGCCCAAACCAACATTGAACCTTCTACGTGGGGGAAAATTGCCAGGAACAGAGGAGCCTGGAGGACAGCTGTCTGCAAAGGCACCGCGGCCTTTAAGGAGAACAGAAGACAGCATAAGGAGGACAAGCGTAGGAGAAAGAAAGAGCGACTGGAGCAACCTCGTTCTCCTCATACCCTCCCACGTGACTTCTGCCCTCGGCTCTTCCACAACAGAATAGGCCTCTTAAGTCATATACGGGCAAACATCAGCCCAGGAGACTGGATAACTGAGGACGGAACCGATGCTCGGACACGAGCTGGAGCTGACCACGACGACGATTATTATTATAATTATTATTATCAATTTTGTTTACTTCTTATTATTATTTTATTGTCATTATTATTCTTTTCAATGCTATTATTATCATTATCATTGGTATCATTGTTATTATTATTATTATTAGTATTATTCCCCCTTGCCCAACCTTACTCAATACCATCGTTATAGAAATAAAACTCTATTTGCCCGTCTCCCCGTCTATTACTGTTTCTCTCTTGCTCTCTTTCACTGCCCATCTGTAATTCTCGATATCTATTAACTCTTTTTTCCGTCTATCACTGTCCGTTTATCCATGTGCCTATCTATCATTCTTTATGCACGTCTCGCTTTACAGAATATTGGCTGGCAGTCTATCTCTCCTATCACTTTGTTTGTTTGTCTATCAGTGTTTTGATCTGTTTTGAACTTTAAGACTTAGTTTTTTCTTGCCAATTTGCACATTTACCTTCTCCATATCTGTATACGTTTGGTTCTCTTCTTCTTTTGTCTACGTTCGTTCTCCTTTATCGAATAGTCTTGCTGTTTGTTTCTCTATCTCTCCTTTCTATATCTTTTTCCCCACCAGTCTATCTACCTATCTGTTTTCTCTTTTATAGCTGTTTAACCACCACTCACTTTGCCCTCCCTTTCTATATGTTTGTCCGTTGCCACCCGCCTATCTGTTTACCTATCTAACTCTTCTTTCTCTATCTTTTACCCAGCCGTCTATCTATCTGCACACCCGTCAATCTAACTGTCCTTGCTATATCTTTTTACCCACAACGTCTATCTATCTGTCTGTCCGCCTATATTACTGTCCTTTCTATATATTTTATCCACACGTCTATCAATCTGTCTTTACTTCCATTTAACTGTCTTTTCTATATATTTTTATCCACTCGTCTATCTATTTATTCGTCTGACTATCTCACTGTCATTTCTATATTTTTTACCCACACGTCTCTCTATCTGTCTGTCCGTCTATCTCACTGTCCTTTTTATGTATTTTTACCCAACCATCTATTTATCTGTCCGCCCCCCCCCCATCTATCTGCCCGGCGTCCTTTTAAATTTTAAACGTCCTTTCTCCGTCGTCCCGGACGCGAAACCGACACCGAAAATTAATTATTAAGGGGCACAAATCCGGGCTTTGCCCTTTTCCGTCTGGGGGGAGTCGTGAACGCCGCTTCTCGAGGCTGAGGACGCGCTGTTTACCCTCGCGACGAATGGTGACGTCATTAATGACGTCATCTTCCGTACATTTTCGTTCCCTCTGTAGATATAAGAACCTAGATTAATGCTACCAGTTGCTACCAGTGAATATTTATGATGGTTTCGTGTGCTTATACCTTTGAGGAGAGAATACATTGGCTGTAGTTTCCCATGATGCTGTAGAATATATTTTTTAAGCAAATCTTATGTATTGTGTACTTGATCCGCAATCAAGAGGGAGTGGGGAGGGGGAGGGTAGGCTCGTATATGTAAGTGTTTTATCCCCTTGTGTGTATTTGATCGCAGTGGGTCTGAGAGAAATTCAAGTTGATTTACATAAAATAAAACGCGAGTAGCGAATAACGAAGTTACTTGTTCATGTGTAATTAAGGTCATTTGTTATTCTTTTTATTTGTCCTTATTTATTTATGTTTTTTTGCATTTACTCTTTTTTCTCCTATTTTTGTTCTTCGTCATTCTTTTCGCAAACACCAAATAACGAGGTATTTTCTCTTTTTTTCTCCTTTTACTCTTTCTTGCTATACTTCCTTTTATAGTGTTGCTGATCTTTTTTCTCTATCATTCTCTTCTTGTTTTCCATTATTCTCTGATCTATTTTTCCTCGTCATTTTTGTATATTTTTACTTCTTTTCCTTGTTTTCTTATATATTACCTTTCATTACCGGTTATTCTTTTATAGTTTTTAATTTCTTGAATCTTTTCTTTCCCCTTCATTATTTTTTGTTTTCGTTATTGTGGTTTCTTTTCTTTCCGTCTTTTATTTAATATTTATCTTGTTTATCGCTTCTTCATCCTAGGTATTCCTCACTAGGCGCCATTACCTAGTGGGTACCCTCGAGTGGGGTATTTAATACCTCTTGGTGAGTGGTCTAGTAGGTACCCTTGCTTGAGGCACTTAATACCCCTTTGTGAGTTGTCTAGTAGGAATCCTTGAGTGGGGTATTTAATCCCCCTTCGTAATTTGTCTATTAGGCACACTTGATTGGGGGTAGCTAATACCCTCTGGTGAATTGTCTACTAGGTATCCTTTATTGATGTATTTAATACCCCTTTGTAATTTGTCTATTAGGTATACTTGATTAGGGTAGTTAATACCCTTTGGTGAGTTGTCTAGTAATACCCTTGGATGGGATACTTAATCCTCTATGTGAGTTGTCTAGTAGGTACCCTTGAGTGGGGTATTTAATACTCCTTTAATACCGAGACTCAAAGGAGACTGAGTAGACCGTCTACCAACTGTTTTAACTACTCTACTCAACGGTACTAAATAGACAGTTGATCAAGGGGTATTAGGTACCATACCCACGTTGAAGATGAAAAAGAATATTTATGAAAATAGAGTTAATTTTTAGTTAGGGCGAATGGGGGCGAGGGGGTTTAATGACCTCTTTCACTGGTAGTTGTGTCTATTCAGTCGTGGGGTAAAATGGGGGGAAATTAGTCAGACGAAGAACTATGAAATAAAAGAAATTCAAAAGAAGTAAATTAGCCATAAAATGGACTGCGCCGGAAGTTTCATCAATTTAGAATGTTGAGGTGGGTAGGGCACGTTTAAAGACTACTAATGTCCTCATTGTTCTTGTACTCAAAATTACAAATCACCCCTTAGTGGAGTTTATTGATAATGAGTTTTAATTCATTCAGTGACTTCATTCATATGGACGAGGTTGGTAGTGGCATTGATATGCGCCCACCCCATCTTATTGGAAAACGAGTCCAGTTGAAATCTTAAGACTCCGCCTTTTCCACCTTTCGATCTTGTAAAGATGAGGCCTCCTACGGGGTTTTTGGTCCTATTATAACCTAATCTAACGTATCATATTCTAGATGAGGTTGGTTAGGTTAGGTTAGGTTAGGGTCGAAAAAGCCTTGGGATGCCTCATTATGACAAGATCACCACCTTCACTTCCTACGACGCGTAAATGGCTACACAGCGAATAGCAAGTTGCAATCAATTGCTTCTTTTTTTTCATTCATCGACCAAGAGGGGCCGGATCTTTGTTTTGCGTTTTCTCCTTTGTTCGCACACTGTATTTCCTCACTTCTCTATTTTAGTGTTATTCTGTATTTTGTGATTGTGCTTCGACTTATCCCCTCCTGCGGCCAAACTCGGGCTGCGAGACCCCACCTTTCCGATGAAACCCAAGGCTTATTATCCGTATAACAAGCTTACTCAAGTGTCGGATTGCAGTGGTCGCCAGATGGCGTGCGGTTGGGGGTGGGGGAAACTCCTTCGCTCGCGTATGCGGGGGAAGGGAGGAGGGGTTATGGGGAAATAGGGAGGGGGATAGGTGGGGAGGTTTCAGAGGATGGTAGGTATACACCTCTCGGAGCCAGCTCAGTTGATTCGACGGTTCGTTCCCCTCTGATAAGATGGTGAGAAGGTGTTATGGTCCTCTTTTTGTCCTTCTCACTGTATCCGTATCTTTTGTTTTCTTCATATTTTGTTTTTCTCTATTTCATCAAATTTTAGATACTGTCCTTTATCTCTAGCGACCTCATTAGTGCATTTATAATTCTTTACTGGTTATTATTATTAATATTATTATGAGGTCGCATTTGAATTCGGAGTAAATATATATCCTGAATTTGAAAAGGGGCGTGGTTTGACCTAATGGATGCTAGATGTCACAAGACGATGGAATTAATAAAAGGATTTCTCGATGACCGAGTAAAATAACCCCATAAACAGGATCCAAATGACCCTCAGTCATCAAGACCTTTGGCTATCTTGGTCCAGTGCCAGCGGCCCAGTGCCAATCTCTGTGGTTTATGAAAGCACCCAAGGGCTTACTGGATCATGGGCTTTCGGACTTAATCCAAGACGTTCTTTTTCCTATATTTAACTCTACATCCTCGCAGACATTCCATTACTGGCCAGAGTTTGGGTCCTTGGTCCACTTTTTTATATTTTGATTTAAAAATAAGAGCAAACCAACGAAGACTACCCTGGGTACTGGGATCGGAAGAACGCGCAAGTCCCTTTAACCTGTACTCGTTGGTCAACCAAAGTAGGACCCTTTACTGAAAAGAGGATGGGGGAGGGTGGGGTGGGTGCACCTCGCCACCCAAGGGGAGATAATCCTTCAATTACCTTATTCCATCTGTGTAAGTTGGTAATGTCCCCTCGCCAGCGTCCTCCCCTCATCCCTAAAAGGATTCGTGGCCTATTACATCTTGGCCTATTATAGGATGAGAGCTTCGGGCCACCAAATGCTGTAGTGGTGGCCTATTACATCCTGGTCTATTAAGGGGATAAGAGCTCCGGGCAACCAGATGATGTAATTAATGGTGGCCTATTACATCCCAGCCTATTAACGAAAGAGAGCCCCGAACCCACAAATGTTACAGTAGCCTATTGCATCCTGGTTTATTGTAGGAGGAGAGCCCCAAACGCACAAAAGTTGCAGTGACCTATTACATCTTTGTCTATTGAAGGAGGAGAGCCTAATAAATTTGCGGTAGGATAGACATGAACATCACTCTCTAAACTGCCATTAAATAGAATGCCACTCCTGAGAGTGCTACCGCTCAAAATGCCACTACCTATATGCAATTCACGAAAATCCTGCCCCTCTAAGGAGTGGTAGTGCCTAAATTCCACACAGTGGCACTCCTCAGAATGTCAGACCGTCTCCTCCACCTGATCGCCTCGGGGGTGCACACGCCTCTTCCCGGACGAGGGTCCCAGTTTTCAATTATCTAAGGCACAGAATGTCAGAGACTCACTAATTACCATTACAGATGATAATAATGCCAACAATGGCCATAATGATAATAATAATATAATAAGAAAGATAAGGAATGTTATTCAAGTGAAAAAAATAAAAATAAAAATGATGTGATCAACGATGGCAATTTTTAATCTTTCAAGAAAATTGTTTTGGGTTTTAACCCCGAATCTCACTAGAGACTTATAGTTTAAGGTGGGTTCGAACTTCTGGTCGCCATGGTAGCCGTCGCGGAGTTGTAAACTGGGGCTCCATCCGAGAAGTACACAGAACCGACGTCGCTTAACTTTGCTTAATGGTGAAAGATGTGAGGAACAGAGATGAATGACAATGACGAACAAGTAGAGATGAATAGTAGGAGAAAGGATAATTAATCACTGCTGTAGAAAATTATGTCTACTATAAGCATTGGGGTAGGTAGGGCACGTTTATAACTCTCTGTGAACAAGTTCGCTAAAGTGCGCAAAGGGTCAAAAGCACTAACATATACGCCGCTTTGTAGGGGCGGAGGGGGGGGGGTCATGCCAGGAGGGAGTTATATAAAACGAAGAAACGAAAACCAACGAGGGTATCTTCGCCAAGTTTCCGAGCTAAGGGATTCGTAAAGAAAGTGGTGAAGTTGGTGGAAGTGAAATGTGTCTAAGATACATGCCCGAGGAGTCTTAAGAAGAGACTACTTGAGGCGCATGGGTCTGAAGCCCGTTCAACACTCGAGAACTTGGCCAACTTCTAACCTACGCGTTGAGGACGGGAGAGCACGCACTAATTTGAATGTCAGTTGTAGTATGAGCAACCATGCAACAACACCCTTACCAGGTGTCTATGGGGTGAAGAGTAGTCAGTACTAGTGGGGGTTTCCATGGATGATGTATAGAGGTGAAGTCTCAGAGGAGCAAAGGCCACAGGAGGCATCACATTCCAGCATTTCGTAACATCATAGAAAGACAGCTGATAAAAGCCTTTATCCAACAAGTAGATAGATCCATGAACGAATAGACTGATAAACAGACATTTTTATTCCGTAAAAAAGCTTGCATGAGTTTCTATAGTATACAAATAATTAAAATTATAGACTAAACAAGATATAGAGACATTACTTATACACTACCAAAATATTCGTTATTAACGATATATATATATATATATATATATATATATATATATATATATATATATATATATATATATATATAGAAAAATATATATATATATATATATATATATATATATATATATATATATATATATATATATATATATATATATATATATATATATATATATATATATATATATATATATATATATATATATATATATATATATATATTTTGCCCAGTGCAAAATAGCAAGCTTTTCCTCCTTATAATAAGTTAACCTAAGTCACCAATATTCGGCGTATTCATTAAAACTACTATTGTGGTAGCATTGTGCTACTTAACATTGTTACCTTACCTTATCAATGCGCCGTGACTACAAACGCGTTGGCGACCGCGGAATACCATTCACTTCTGTTTCTCGTGAGTGGTAATGATGGTTCTCGCTGACAAACCGTCGCGCTCTCTCGATAGACTATCGATGGAGATTTCTGTTTGTCTTCCTCTTGCTCTTGTACTTGCACTTCTACCTGACAGGTTAATATTTTCCATTTCCTTCCCATAAAAATAGTCAAAGCAAATAATACTGCTAATAGTTATTTTTCCAAAGTGAACAAACATATACAAGTATATATAAATATATTATTAATATGTAAAAGAAAATTATAGTAATATAGAGTAGGTGTAGGAGGCGGCAATGGGGGCAGGCCATGAAGCAATGATGGAAGGACTGACACAAACATCAAATTAAAAGTAATAAAGTTGGAGGAGGTGATAATGAGTTTCGTGAGGGTGACCATGACACACCACTGATGAAAAGACACCACCAGAAAGGTTCAGGAATCAACTACCACAAAGACATGCAAACCAACAGCCATAATCTCCAAGATTCCTTGTTGAGTTTTTCTTTCCGTACATGACCCCGTCATAGATCTTCTCCAGCACCACATTTCCACATGTTCTACTCTTTTTTGCTTCTATTTATTTATTGTTCAGGACTCGCATTCTTATATCAGTACAAACCACACGTACACCCTCCCCAATCTACTGCTACTCTCTATGGAAAGTCTTCTGTTAGTAAGAATGCTTTTCAACTTAACAAAGACCTTGTGGGTAGCTGCAATTCTTCTCTTAATTTTACCCTTGCATCGTTCAGCTTCTGATACCTCATTCTACAGTGCCTTGTAGGCCCTTTTAGTTGGCCCAAGGTTGGAAGAGACAAACCCGAACCAAAACCGTGCGAAGGAACCGCAGTCCACCACCCAATATCCAGGACCAACAATGGAAGCTAACATTGTTACAGAGCTCATATTCGCCAATTATTTATTAATACCATTTTTACATATGAATTATTTTTTTAGGCGGAAGTAAATTCATTTTTGTCACAAGAGCTGTATCAATTATAAAGGTTGAGAGACCTCGACGAATAATGGATGGAGGACTAACCATTAAGCAAATAAAAAAAGATCTGTCTGAAAGTAGAGTGCGCCCAAAAGAACATTCACGGAGTTAAACTCTCGAATTAAAGACACCAGCAGTGGAGAGAGTGAATTCACAAAAGTATTGGCCATTTGCTGCAGAACGTCATAAATATGCTTCGTAGTTGTATAGGATCAGTAATTGCAGTACTCAATCGAAACAGCTGTGTTGCGATGGAAAGCGAGGGGTGTAGAAGCTTAGGGTCAGGGGAGTGAACCAATTCAAACTGAAAATGATACTCAGGATCCTGAGTTAAGGTTGAAATGGACAGGAAATTCTATACCTCGACACTCCTACTCTACATATGCATCTAGAGGAATATAAACATATTTTCGCCCTTTTGTCAACCCATCTCGTGGCGATCCATTCTTCAAAAGGACACTCCCCTTATAGAGGGCTCTTTCCTAAACGGCACACCCCTCACTCCTCCCCTTTACCCATCTCTCCCTCATCCAGACGGTCTTCAAAACAGTCCGGATGGGCTAGTTTGGCATGTGGCCTCTCATTCAAGCCAAGCACTACTCAATAACTTCCTCTCTCACTCACTCACACACAGAGACACACACATAGTATCCTTTCAGTGCTTCGGTAGAAGTAATTAATAGAAATCACAGATTGTGCAGTAACCACCTTTTACGGTGCGGATGAACGCAAACAAAACAGTTTGGGTCCAAGTGTCTCGCCCATTGGAACGCCATATGCGAGAGATGCGGTTTTTAAGCTTTTCTAAGAGCGGACACCTGCTGAGCCTTCGCATGGGATAAAAGATAAAGGGGAGAATAGATTTATTCAATGGAAATGGCTAACCGGCATCCACCTACCACGACACAGGTGCTTGCTGGTAGGTTAGGGTAAACCGCAAGTAGGAAGGGAGTGACTTGAATATCTCGAAAAGGCAAAGGGAGGGTGATCAACGAAAAACAATTAAAGTACGAAAATAATTACGACAGCGGAAATAATAAAAAGAAGCAAGTAACTCCAAACAACACCAAAATTCATTGACTTTAATATTCCAAATCATTTACAAAGATAAAGAAGAAAGAAAAGCTTAAATACCCCCAATTCTAACTGCAGTAAAATGTACCTGGATAAACTTTTCATTCAACAATTTGAATCAAAAGACCAACCACCGAACACGAAACAACTACAAGTTTAGCACTCCGTTAGAGCCCCATTGTGTAACTCTATTAATTGAACAGAACCCCACTCCCCAACTGCCTGGATCTTGCCTTGGGGTGTGGACAAGGATTAAGGACCAGGAAGCAGTTTTGATAAGGGAAACAAACATGAAGGGAGAGAGCGCTTCTGTTCTTTTGTAAAACCGTTGGTTTTACATAAGACCAATCGAATTTTTCCAAGCCGAAGGGGATCGACCTTCGTTCTCAAATGGGGAGAGATTCGGGAAAATTGCGCGCCTAATTTGTCTCTACTGACCCAAGTAGCCTAGTTGAGATATGTGACTTTCACAGATTTTTACTTGTCCTTACTTCACATCTTTTTTGATATATCTCAGCTGGAGATGCGCCCATGGTTTTATAAATATACAAACTTTTTTTACGTTGGTACCACTATTAACTTTCAATTTGGGGCAAAATACGATTAGTGAAAAATAAAATCAATTATTGGTAAAGGAACCAAGTTTTCTTTCATCCCCCAAATCTTTTTTAGGAAATCTTTAATTTCTTTCACATATTGTTTATGCTACAATTTATTCTTTTAGCCAGTTCTCAAAAAATGGTTGCTATTATTCTGTTTGATAGGTTCCTCCGCAGGGTTTGGAATGAATTTTGTGTCCCATCTTTAAAATCCTTCTTACGATCAGTCTCCAATTCACAGCAAATTCATTGTCCTGTGTAAGGATTTAAAGGCTGTAAATGTTCTCCTGTATAGAGGCTAATATACTGTCCTGTGTAAAGAGTATAAATACTGTTCAGTGTAAAGACTGTAAATACTGTCACGCCTAAGGAATTTAAAAACTAATTACTGTCCTGTGTAAATTAAAGACTCTAAATGCCGTCCTGTGCAAAGACTATAAATACTATCCTGTGTAAAAACTATAAATACTGTCCTGAGGAAAGAATTTAAAGACTGTAAATACTTTCCCTTGTAACGAATTTAAAGACTGCAAATAATGTGCTTTGTAAAAACCTTAAATGCTATAAATGCTGCCTGTGTAAAGGCTTTGAATACTGTAAACGCTGTCCTGTGTAAGGCTTTGAATACTGTAAATGCTGTCCTGTGAAAAGACTCCTGTGTAAAGATAATTAAGACTGTAAATACTGTCTTGTTTAAAAACTTTAAAAACTGTAAATGTTGCCCAATGTAAATATTGTAAATACTTACATGAGTAAAGACTTGATAAAACACATGATTTGGTTGCATTTAACGGCTCATGTAAATCCACGCGGCTTAGCATTCATCATCGCTGTCTTGCTTTCGCCTTGAGAAATGGACGCAGCCTGCTATGGGCTGGATTTGTCCTTACTAGTATAAAACAGGTCCGTACTACTGAGTACCTAGTGTCGTTGTACAAGCCTATACATGGAGATTTATAATTAGCCCTCCCATCTCACATATTTGAGATCATTGGTATCTTTATTATATTTTACCTTCTTTATTCCTCGTTCTGTTCATCCACCTTTACCAACTGTATGACCTACCCCTCGTTTTTACAGTGAAGTGGCCTCGTTGTAGTACAAATAAATTATTATTAAAATAAATGGGGTAAGAGAAAATGAATGCTGGAAAAAATTCTAACGAATCAAAGGCCATAGTAACCATGGTCCACCAATGGTTAATCTAAATTTAGTTCATCTTTACCCTTTTCCAATGGTTCGAGAATTGAATGAGTGCAATTAATCTGGAAACATCAACAAATAAATAAAAAAATACCCATTAAAAAAAGTGCCCATTGAATTAATGTATCCGTAGAGACTCATGTATACTCTTTTTGTTCACACCACCAACACACTTTCGCGTATACACTCACATACACGCACATGTACACAAAACGCCTTTAGAAAATTGGACTTGAGAGAAAAGACAACAAAAAATCAAAGAAAATCGAGGGAAGAAAAAATATGGAAGAATTGAGTGGTTCCATTTTAATCAGGCGCGGGTAAACACAGGCAGATGTGTGTGTGTTTGCAGCAATTATGAACAGCGGTGGCGAAGCCCGGGATCACTTGATCTCACGTGTGTCGGAAGGGGTTCCATCCACTACAGGGCCAGGGCCTCCGAGCCTTCCCCAAACACCCCGCCTTCTATGGCACCCGGGAGTTATCAATAAGCGCTTCTTTCATCCGATCCGCCATTCGATCCAAGATCATTCATTCGTGTTGAAGACCCGTTGGACTATTATACTACTACTGGTCTGACTTGACTATTATACTATTACTGGACCGATTTGACTATACTACTACAATTGGATCGCTTTGACTATTATAATCTATTATACTGACTTGCTTGACTATTGTACTATTACTGGACCCGTTTAACTATACTACTACTACTGGACCGGTTTGACTATTATAATCTACTATACTGGACTTGCTTGACTATTGTACTATTACTGGACCCGTTTTGACTATACTACTACTACTACTGGACTGGTTTGAATATTATAATCTACGATACTGGACTTGCTTGACTATTGTACTATTACTGGACCCGTTTAACTATACTACTACTACTGGACCGCTTTGAATATTATAATCTACTATACTGGACTTGCTTGACTATTGTACTATTACTGGACCCGTTTGACTATATTACTACTACTGGGCAGGTTTAAATATTATAATCTACTATACTGGACTTTCTTGACTATCGTACTATTACTATTGCTTGACTTTTTTACTACTACTGGACCGGTTCGAATATTATAATCTACTATACTGGACTTGCTTGAATATTGTACTATTACTGGACCTGTTTGACTATACTACTACTGCTGGGCGTAAATGAAAGTGCAGGATGCAGGCGAAAGTGTAGCCCACTCCCGCCCAGAAGAATCTTCCGCTCCGGCGTCCACCATTTGCACATTTCATGAGCAAACGTTTCCGAGAGCCAAACCCAACGTAAGACTCGATGGGAATATTCTAATTGGATTACCGTAATAACATCAACTTGTTGACAGACGAAAATACTATAAATATTAAGTTCCTACATACACACGCGTTGCCATGGCGACCGCGTTGGTCAATCAATGCCCACTGCGTTACAGGAAATTTCTTTTAATTAAAAAATGAAACTTTTTTTTTTACCCAAAAGGGCACATTCATGTAGCAATGTGAAAATAAGGAAAAAAGTAGATAGGTGAAGGGAAAACGTGGATGATCACACAGAACGGAAATAGTAGACAAGGGTTAGAATAAAAAAAATGCCCGTTATATTCTGAGGCACGAAAGGGGTAATTATAAACCTCTATGGATGGCTTAAAAATAGATCCAAAATAGATTCCTCCCCTTCCTGGCCGAGTACAGTGGCATCAAAGTAGATAATTTACGAGTCATTTTACACATTCAAAGTCAATTTTGGTATGGTCACATAATCTTAATTACTCATAATATAATAATTGCCCCGTCAACTTTTGAATAACAGCTTTCCTCCATCCATATTTTAAACTTTCAATCTTTCAAACGCAAAAGTTTCGAACTTTCTTCCCCTTCTTTGGCCAAGGGTCATTTAGGGAACAGCGTTGTCTCCCTCACTGATCTTATCTGATGAATCCAGCTTTGTTTTACAGCCTTGAAGCGCTTTCTGCCTAAATTGATTTATTATATTTTTTTTAAGCCGAAAAGAAGGGGGGAATCTTTGTGACATTATTAAATGTCCTCAAAGAAAGTTATGAAAGGAAATAAAAAAAATGTGCAGATGCATTGTAAAGTACCCACAAAGTAGATTAATTGGCATCTACCGCGCCACTATTGTGTAAGTGAAGGTTGAATCCGCCACATCAATCATTTAAAACTCATTCAAAGTTGTAACCTTGAACTCATTTGAATCCAGGGCATCTTCTGACAAGTACCCTTGGTTAAAGTTCGTACCAATTAGAGTTGATGCACTTTGTACAAACCTCTTCTTAGAAGGTTTATATTTAACCCCCTTAACTTTTTTTGCCAATCACGTTTTCCATTTACTTGTCCTTTTAATTATTTGTTTGTCTCTTTGAACATCATTAGTGCCTACTTATTGGATTATCACAATTTCCCATTCTTGTTTACGATTCCCTTATCAAATACGCTATGATAGAGATGCACATGTTATTATTTGTTCATTTATCTGTAAGTAGATTCCTTCATTATTGCATTCCAGCTTGTCCTTCGCGACAGTACCCCAATTGGTGGTCGCTCCCCTAAACGACGATCAATCTGTCGCGATAGACTCATCCGTCTGAAATCTGTCTCATAGGCCGTCTGTTTTATCCGTTTTTCGACTGCGCGCACGTATGTATGAAAGAGAGAAAAAAAGAGACAGACAGACATAGAGAGATAAAGAGAGAAAGAAACATAGAGAGAGAGATAAAGAGAGAAAGAAACATAGAGAGAGAGAACCTGTCCATATGGTCACCAAAACCGCTTTCTCGCCTTCGCCTATCCTACTCGGGGCGCTGATCGAGCGAGGGCTTCGCTGGTGGGCCAATCAATGTTGCTTCTTTTGAGAGGTTGAACGAGTTTAGAGGGGAAAGGAGAGGGCTCGAAGCTGGGAGGTTGGAGAATGGTCATGAGTGGTGCGGCCGCGTGATCGGGCTCGAGTCCATATGGGACGTTTTGCTACGAGAGGAGAAGGTTAAAAGAGTCAGGACCAAATGAGATAGATACTTTTATTTCGAAATTTACATTAGTGTTTACAATAATATACAAAATAACCATAAACTAATATAAATACAAAATAATCACACAATTTAATACAGTATTAAGTTTTAAAATAATTTTTAAAAATACAAAAAAGTCCAATTTAACAAAGGGTATCGTCTCTTGCTTGAACAAATTGGATCTTCACATCGATCTCATCCTTATCATTTTCAAATAACTCTTCAGTTCTAATATTTCTTAACCAATATTTTGACATCATCCTGGATTTATCTCGAGATAACTCTTGATTGGCATTATGCAGGGACTCAGTGAACTATATATTTTGATCGCAAAGCTTAATATGTTCTTAGAAAATGGGAAAAGGTCAGGAAATTTACTTAAGAGCTTACATAATGATTGCTTCCTCGTATCGATAAGATGCAAGTTCGTTTCAGAGCATTGCGGAACTGAGTAAACAAAGCTCTGAAGCTGCGAGAACACCATTTAAGATCCCACAAACAGGACTCAAAGAACGATAGACAGAAGGTTCTACAAAGGTGAATCAATACGCTTTGATTAACCTTCCGAACTTGCTTATAAGGCAGTAAACCTGAGAGAGGAAGAGCTCTTTCCTCGAGATATTTGCGTTGTTTCCGAGGTCAAACGAGACATTTACTACAAAATATTTTACTTGATTTACCAGCTTTATCATTAAGTAATTTACAACTAAGTTAACGCGGTTTAAAGATTGGTTAAATTGAACGCAAATACCATAAAGAAGACTTATCTTCGTTAATATTTATGTTACCCTTCTCCAAGGACAGTGCAGCTATATTTATTAGAACCTACAGAGACTGGGAAAGAGAGGCAAGCAGGACAATATCATCAACATAGGCCATGATGTTGTCATGGGGGATCCCCAAGCGAGAGCCAAGATGCAAAGGGCGGACTGTTTCCAGAACTGATTCCTTACCTCCTCCCAACCCCTCACCTCCCCAACACCTCACCTCCCCAACACCTCACCTCCCCAAACCCTCACCTCCCCATCCCCTCACCCCCCTCCTCGGTCCTCTCAGGTATTTAATTAATACACTCCTTGTACCTGATAGAGCACAAATACGTGTGAGGAGAATTGTATTTACTTAAGTGGCGTTGATGTGCACCATCCCCAATTTAGGGCGAGGTATTACAGTTGAAGTATTCGCCCATTACTTAACCCCACTTTCTTCTCCCACAGTCGGTGTTGTGACAAGAAGAGTTGTGGCAACAGAAACGAAACCCCTTCGGACCCCGTCATCATCGATAGGTAAGTTTATAATCTTGGAATCCGGGAATCTAGAAATCAAGGGATCGTGGAATCTTGGAATGGCCGATCCCAGGAATATTTTATTCTGAAATGATCGACTCTTATCATTTCTCTCTTTTCCCCATTTATTATTCCTACCTCTGCCCCACTTATCATTTCTCCCTCATAACCTACAAGAAGGAGGTTGTATTAAGAGCCATTTTAGCGAATATTGACTCAGAAGCAGCCTATCTTCCACGTTACAAACGGATTGTACTGGTGATGATCCGATGCGATCACCACCCGAAATAAAACACACACAAATACCACAATGGCATGACCGATTCAGAGATCTTCTCCAGTTGCATTCAGGAACCAGATATTTCACACATATTTACAACATACCGGATACAAGTACAACTGAGACAAAACCTATAAAAACCACATAGCGTTGGATCTCTGGGAGACCTTCGTCGGTTCAGTGCAATTTGTCGAGCCTGTCTAAGGGGTGTACAGTAGCTCAAATTAGTAGTGGCACGTTGAAAAAATTAGGGCAAAGGTTAGTTAACTTTGATATAATTATTTATATCTTCTATAAATCCTCGAATTACCTTAGATGACTCACGTTAGACTTTGCTGTGCTGTGACGCCAAGTAATAATATTTTTCATAACACAGGTTGTAAAATTGATTATAGGAATAAAAAAATAGTTAATGCGAGTATTTTATGTGATGTCGATTATTAAAAGTTGAATATATTTAGTTAATTAACGGAAAAAAAGGAAAATTTGGCGACCCTGTTTTGAAACCAAACCGCGTCAAAATGTTTCGACAGAACTGATTGAAGTAACAAATGAACGTTAAAACATTCACTAAATTTAATTTATCATTTCTCCCTCTTTCCCATTTATCATTTCTTCCTGTGGCCCACTTATAATTTCTCCCTCTTTCCCATTTATCATCTCTCTCTCTGCCCCACTTATCATTTATCCCTCTTCCCCATTTCTCATCTCTCCCTCTGCCCCTACTTATCATTTCTTCCTCTTCCCCATTTATTATTTCTCCCTCTGCACCACTTATCATTTCTCCCTATTTCCCATTTACGATTTCTCCCTCTGCCTCACTTATCATTTCTCCCTCTTCCCCATTTATCATTTCTACCTCTACGCTATTCATCATTTCTCCCTCTGCCCCACTTATCATTTCTCACTCTTCCCCATTTATCATTTCCTTATTTATACGTTCGGTCGACCCCTCTTCTTCGTGCCATGAGTGAAGAAGACGAAGACGATCAAAAAGGTGGTGATGACCATTCAAATACATCCATGAAAAGGCGTGAACGTTTCAAGGGACAAATTAAATGGGTCCGTTTTCATACTTAGGATTGTAATCCACAAATTACTATTATTATTATCAATCCTACTATTATTTTATTACTATCATTATTAAGTATTATTATAAATCCTATTATTATTGTCATTGCTGTTATTAATGATTATTATTATTATCATTATTATTTAAAATAAAAGTAAAAACTAACGAGGACATCTCTGCCATACACATTTAAGGGAAAAGTTCATATTAAAATGGTGAAGTTGAGAAAGTGAAAATATGTGGACGGTCCCACCTCCTATGCGTCTAATGCGGAAATTACTTGGCGCACCGAGAATAATCCGAGGTTGACTCGTAACCACTCCATGTCTTATCCAACCTCCTCAACAAGGTGAATTCCCAGCGTGTGTTGATCCTGGAGGGCGAGCCATACTCACCTAAAGTGAGAGCGAAAACAAAGTTTTGTAATCCAACGAGGGTGACTGCAACCTAGTGGAAGAGGTGGTGGGAGGAAGAGTAAAGATCGAGTGTATAAAAAAGGAGAAAAGGCTCGAAAAATCCAGTATGGAAAGAACTGCAATAGTGAATCAATCTTGCCAATCTGGCGATTGCTTCCAAGGGCATAATTCGGCGCATAATTGGGTCGAGAGGTCCACTGATTAGTGATTGAGGTTGGCTACCTATGTGCAACTCCATTGAAACACTAGATATTAAAAGTTATTAAGACTCTACCCTAGAGCAACCGTTCGTACATATGAATCCTCCTCGAATTCAAAGATATAAACGTAATCATTTTACTTTCATTAACGTCACAACAAGGAAACCCTTTATAACTTTAACATTAAAGGATGGAAAAGACTCTACCCTACAACAATCGTTCGTACATGTGAATCTTCCTCGAATTAAAAGGTACGAACTTAATTTTACTTTCATTGACGTCACAAAAAGGAAACCCTTTATAACTTTGATATTAAAGGATATAAAAAAACTCCAACCCATCAACAATCGTTCGTACAAGTGAATTATCCTCGAATTCTAAGGTACGAAATTTTAACATTTTATTATTAACGACACAACAAGGACGAAGTTATCTCTTTATCTTCCATCTATCGCAACAAACGATCCCATGAGAACCTTAAATATTAAAGGGTTATTAAATACTGCACCCCTTCAATATTATGTTCGTATGTATGATTCCCACCGAATTCAAAGGAATGAACCCAAACCCTTTAAGTTTCTTAGCCGCATTACCAAATAAACCCTTGTTAACCTTAATATTAAAGGGTTATTTAATATTGCACCCCTTCAACATTCTGTTCATATGAGTGAATCCTTTCCGAATCAAAGGTGCAAATTTAAACCCTTTACTTTTCACCATTTTAGCGGAGGGGGAGGGGTCATTTACTTACAAGGACCCTTTGGTCCCAGAGGGATTTTCTGGAAATCCACAGGGACCCGCAGGAACCAGCAGGGGCCAGCCGGCACCAAAGGTGGGGGCGTGTTAAAGAGACGACAGGTGGAGTGTGGGATTTAGGACTTGGATAAAACAAAAGAAATTCATTTGTGGAAATCTTTAAACAAAACGAATGAATTTACCCACGAGTAACCCCAGAGAATAGTCCCGATTCGAAACTGGGGTTCTGTGTGGCCGAAAGGGGGAAGGGGTGTTTATACGAGTATGTTCGTCCATATTCACTACTCACCCATCATATTCACGCAGTACACACTATAATTCAACCCATTCATGGATAAGACACGTTTAACACATGTTCGGTCCGTAATTCACCAACCTATGCGATATTTAAACCCGTTTGACGCATTTATACATCTGCGTTCAACGCGTTAACTAATACGTTGAAAGGAGGTTACTCTTAAGTGCTGAGGGATTAGTTGATATTCACCTATACACAGTTTTTCCGACCATAAAAAGACCATAGATGTATATAATGAATATCTGGTTTCTCAGGTGTGTACACGCAGTCTTTCATTCACCCAGTACAGTACACTACAAAATACACTAAATAAAGCACTCCGCTTCGCCACCATTTTAGTTAAAATGGGGAGGGACACTGGAGGGGCTGGGAGTATCATAACCTAGGGGAAGGAGTTTGTATTAAGAGCTATTCCAGCGAATATTGACTCAGAAGCAGCCTATCTTCCACGTTACAAACGGATTGTACTGGTGATGATCCGATGCGATCACCACCCGAAATAAAACACACACAAATACCACAATGGCATGACCGATTCAGAGATCTTCTCCAGTTGCATTCAGGAACCAGATATTTCACACATATTTACAACATACCGGATACAAGTACAACTGAGACAAAACCTATAAAAACCACATAGCGTTGGATCTCTGGGAGACCTTCGTCGGTTCAGTGCAATTTGTCGAGCTTGTCTAAGGGGTGTACAGTAGCTCAAATTAGTAGTGGCACGTTGAAAAAATTAGGGCAAAGGTTAGTTAACTTTGATATAATTATTTATATCTTCTATAAATCCTCGAATTACCTTAGATGACTCACGTTAGACTTTGCTGTGCTGTGACGCCAAGTAATAATATTTTTCATAACACAGGTTGTAAAATTGATTATAGGAATAAAAAAATAGTTAATGCGAGTATTTTATGTGATGTCGATTATTAAAAGTTGAATATATTTAGTTAATTAACGGAAAAAAAGGAAAATGGGATGAAATTTGGCGACCCTGGGAAAAGATAATAGAGAATTTAACTATGAAATGGATGGGCATTGGCTGAGCTCAGTAGAGGATGAGAAAGATCTAGGAGTAGTAATAGATAAGTCATTAAGGTTTTCTAAGCAGGGTATTGAAGCAAGAAATAGGGAAAATAGAGTGCTGGGTTTTATTAAGAGAAATGTCAGTTACAAAAGTAAGGAGGTTATTCTTGAACTCTATAACTCTTATGTTAGGCCACATCTAGAGTACTGTATACAGGCATGGTCCCCACATTTTAGCCATAATATTAACCTTCTTGAGTCAGTGCAACGGAGGGCAACAAAGATTATTCCTTCCCTGAGGCACTTTGAATATGTAGATAGACTGAGAGTATTAAATATGTTCTCGTTCGAAAGGAGGTGTGTGTTTTTTGAGTTAGATGATGGAAATCGGACTATAGGTCACCCCTTAAAATTAAAAAGCAAGGGTGTAGGTTGGATTTAAGAAAATATTTTTTCACCAATAGAGTGGTAGACTTCTGGAACAAATTGCCGCAGAGGGTAGTAGGTAGTCCAAATCTAAATGTATTTAAGAGTAGGTTGGATGAGTTTATGGGGAGTGAAGGTTGTGATGGTTCCTAAGTTTTGTATATATTAATATTGTTTGTATATATCTATAGCTGCATGATTTAGTTCTTGACAAGCCTTGATTGGTGATACCCTTGTTTCTGGATGCAATCCTCTGGATGTAGTTTTCCTGGGAGTTTGGGGCCTTAAAAAAGAGGCCGTTTGACTCGGATGACCTATGATGAGCCCTTGTGGCTTTTGTCATCTGTTATATTATATTGTGGGGGACTTTGATTTTGTCTTCCCCTGGTGATGGTGCTTTTTGTGGGTGGGTTTTGACGGAGGCGGATGACCTTTGATAGGCCCTTGTGGCTTTTGTCATCCGTGTAATTATGTTATGTTATGTTATGTTATGAAACAAAACCGCGTCAAAATGTTTCGACAGAACTGATGGAAGTAACAAATGAACGTTAAAACATTCACTAAATTTAATTTATTTTATAGGCAAATGTCTTATCTAGTGTATTTCTAACTAAAGATACCCCAATCTCTCATCAAAAAATATATTAAATTCTCAATCTCTGAACGAAATTCCGCCTAGTGACATGACTAATTATGATAAATATAGCTTAGCCGGGTGCAGGTAAGGACATTTTTTATCTTCAGTTTTTTCGACACTAAAACTGAAAAACAGGGTTTTGCACTACTTTAAACATTCCCTAATAGTGTTAAAATAAAATATTCATTCACACCTTCACCAGGAGATCATCCATCGCTGAAATACCCGGGCCAGATTCGGGATAGTCGCGTGCTCCTCAAAGATTTCCATGAACTAGATATCTTGAAGAGGTTCTCACGTCACCCAATTTCACCACTTTTGGTGCCTATTTTCAAAGAATAGCTCGCAATAATCAAAAAAATCACTCAGCTCGTGAGTTGAAATTACCCTCATTGTTTTCCATTCCCCCTCCCCTCCCCTTCCATCAGGGCTAATAAGAATGAGGGATGTGAGTAGTAAAGTGTAGAGTGAAGTAACGAAGAATGATTTGCGCAAACGAGGATGTGGGAACGATTCTTTTCATCGCTACTTGCACCACCTCTACTTTGTTTCGTGTTCACTTGTTTCATCTGTTAGTTTTACCCAACATTCTTTCACATGTCAGGATATGTAGAGGTGGACGGGTGGAAAAGAGCGTGGTGTCAAAAAAGGTTTATTTGAATGCAGTGAATGAAGTCATTTGGAGGTTTGTTAATGTTCGAGTGGATAAAAGCGCCGCGTATGTTGATCTCAGTCACGTCAGAGTCAGTGGTTCGAATCTCGTTGCCGTTCCCGATTCATGTTTTTTGTTTCTCTTTCATTTTCTTCTTTACAGGAGCACGCAATTGAGAACAGTTACCCATTCCTCAGTAATGTAGTTCTTGCGTTTTCTCCCGGAATGGAAGCTTCATTTAAACATAAAAAAAATGCACTCCATCCTATAACTCTGTACATTGCCGGACATAAATACAGCCCCCCTTCCCCCCCCCCCGACACGAAAAGGAAAGTAAATGAAACAGTAGATTTATTGTAGATTATCTTTAATGTAAATATAAAGAACAACTTATTCAGATTTCGAGTACAATAATCTTAATTTTTTTTAGCCATTATGACAATTGATACAGATTTCGAGTACAGTAATTTTAATTTTTTGTATATACAGTTTTGACACCTGATACAGTTTTAGAGTACAATAATTTAATTTTTTTTTATACATTTTTGACAACTGACACAGATTTAGAGTTACAATAAGATTATTTTTTTTTTAAATAAGTTTGGCCTCATATTTACGAATGAAATGAAATATTCCCTTGGAATTTTATTTTAAAAGGTTTTCAGATATTTTTTATGACTTTCTTTGCTAAAAGTTTTGATGTCTGATGTACTAAAATAGATTTTGAGTACTCGTGAGTCATAATTATTACATATGAATATGATATGAACTGGCTGAAAGTATAAAAGCTTTCCTTACGTGGCTGAATGTCATTCTCTCCAATTTTCTTAACAGTGCGAATCTTTTGACATTTGCAAACAAGAGTTTTCATTTACTTAATTCATTCATGATATAATTCTTCTATTCTTGAGATAGTTTCTTTTCCAAGGTCATTTTATCAGAAAATGATTCTTGCACAAAATGTTTTGAGTCGTTGTAATGGAATTGAAAAAAAAATCGACTATTAACTATGTAATACCCGAGTTAAATATCGTTTTATTTACTAAATTGGACTTATTATGTACATTCATAAACGTATCTAAAACAAAACATTTCGATCTGTTTCCAGAAAATGATCAGACGCTAAAGAGGTATTGCATAAAATTTACTGACACTGGATAAAAAAAATTTACAATTATTTAAGAGAAATTAAATAAAAGATCTTGTAAGAAAATACTAATATTTTAAAGAATGTAAAATATGAAAATAAAACTGAAAACTTTCGCTTTTTCTGTCAATTTCTGTATTCTTTAAAAAATCATTTATAATAAATCAAATGTTACAATTTTGATAAGTTTATGCGTTAATTCGTTTTATTGAAGAATTTAAGGGGAGGGGGCAATATTTATTGACTATAGTATGTATGTGCTGATATATATTCTTACCTGTGCTTATACATATGTACATGAGAAATGGGCGTGGTGGAAGCAAGATAGTTGTGAAAAACGAAGAAACCCACGCTTCACCGCGGTGTGTTGTTAGTCGGCTGTTGTTTGTGGTGTAACAAACGGAGGAAATGTTCGGTTTGTTTTGGGAGTCATTTCAAGGCTGTGTCGTCCATTCGTCACTCCTCGCTTCCGATAAGCTCTGGGTGATGATACAGAGTAATGGCAGAGCCAGAATGCCTCATATAGGCTTAGTTGTTCATTCACACAACGAGTTTAACAGCGTTTAGGTGTCATTAGACACTATACGAGCACGCACAGACCTATACTTACACATATGCAGACACACACGTAACCATGCATAGGACTCAAGATAGGAAGGGGTTAGTAGCACATAACCCAACATAATATACACAATATACACAGACACAACCATACATAAAAACAAAATAGAACCCCTGTTTTCATCAGATTGTATGAAAGAAGACATACATATATACTTACAAGTCAATTTATGGTTAGTCATTCCATCATTACATTAATAGGGTCTCACAGTATGACTCACAAGGGGGGGGGGAAGGCTCACAATAAGAGTCATGATAAGACTCATGATGTGACTTAATATGAATCATGATATGACTCCCTTTGTGACCCACAATAAGCCTCTTGGTAAGTCTCACTATGTGACACAATATGACTCACGAGTGGCTCACAATAAGAATCATGATAAGACTCACGATATGACTCACAATAAGAGTCATGATAAGGCTCCCTGTCTCATAATAAGACTCCTGGTAATGCTCGTTGTGACTCACAATATAACTCATGTTGGAATCGTGCTAAAAGTTCTTTACACGTGATGTCTCAAAGTGTGACTCACAATAAGACATCACACCCATTCTTATCTCGTGGCTCTCCATTTAGCACCAAGAAAGAGGCACTTGATTGCCTGATTGACTAAGTGCGCGCATGTGCTCAAACGTACGAACTTAGATGTCTTGCAACTAAATCATATACGCAAATTAAAGTCAAATTAAATTGACTGATCGTGAGTCTCATTGAGTCATATTGTGAGTCTTATAATAAATCTTATCGTGATTCCATCATGAGTTATATTGTGAGTCATAACGCGAGTCTAACCATGAGTTATATCATGATCTTATTGTGAGCCCCTCGTGAGTCATATTGTCGTTCACAACGCGAGCTTTTACCACGAGTTTTATTGTGAGTCACTTCGCAGATCCTATCATGAGTCAGATTGTGAGTCACATCGTGAACTTGTCATGAATCATATTGACTCCCAACACATCTTACCATGAGTTTTATCGTGAATCACTTCATGAGTCTTATCACGAATAAAGCCGTGAGTCAAATTAAAGTGACTCTCATAGGGAATAAAATTAAAATAACTCTTTTCGTGAGTCATATTTAAAAGATTCGATTTCTAGCATCAAAGATGGCAAATTTGTGAAGAAAAATTATTTAATTTCTGATTTTCTTCTTAATTCCTCCAAATCCAATTTTACCCCTGACTCTCTTCCAAGGGACCGGCGGGAGAGCTGTGCCCCCTCCCCCACTTCTTTGGGCCCATTGCAGCTACATGACGACTTTTTTTTCAAAAAAACATTTCATGTGAAGATGCCCGGTTAGTTTTCTCCTTTTTCACATAAATAAACAAAACGTGGATGTAATGGTTGCAGGTGTCAGAGACTTAATTTTATTGAGGGTAAAATTGGTGTAACCAACGAGAGAATTATCATCCCCCACCTGAAGAATGAGGGTAAAGGAGGACGGATGGAGAAGGGGAAGAGGAAGATACGAAGAACAGAAATAGGGAAAATGATAAAGATGGCAATAGCTATTCACCTTAACCCCCAATAATGGGGGGCTGTATCATAAGCCCCCAAGGGTAAGTTCGTACTTGTAACCACACCAAAGTACAAACTTGAACGCTGGGAAAGCAGATATGCGTTTGTGAGGGGTGAAGCAGACTGTGTGTGTGGAGGAATGGGTCTTCTAGACGGGCATCGAACAGGTGTATGTTTGGGGTCATTCGTGAGAACCTTAAAAATCCCCCTCTCACCCATCCATCAAAGGTTTCCCTCTTGTGGCACCCTGACCAGAGTGCCAAGCAGGTCATCGCAAAGGGGGCCAGAGGCTCGTGGGAATTAGGGGCTAGGTGGAGGTAAACGAGGTTCAAATGCGGTTGAGGAAATACTAATAATATTTTTATTCCCCCCTAGGGAGATTTCCTCTTCTTTCCCTCCCCCGGAGTGTCTCTTCTCCCTGTTCCAAAGGAGGGCCGCTCCTCCTCCCACGGAGTGTCTAATACTTACGTTGCTTCCACGCTATCATCCTCACCTCCACTTCCCCACACTTCATTTTCTCATAATCTTCAACATCCACCTCGCCACACGGCACTTCCTCGTTCCGTCCCTCACTTTCACTTCACCATAGTTCGCATTCTTGTTATCATCCTCACTTCCATCTCATCTCACCAATTTTCCTCGCCTTCTCATCAACACCTCGCAAAAGGAAAGGATGAGGATGGAAGGTGCCCACCACAGCACTCGTGCTCAATGTAGTCTCCACTTTTGGCTACTTGATCCTCCTACTTTTCGAACCATTTCACCAACATCAGCACTTTATGAACCTTCTTCAAGAAATTTTACCAATGCTCTTGTTGGTTTCCACTACCTCCCCAACCTTGTCTTTCTGCACAATTCTACGTGTATTTACGGCTGGCTTCCCCCCCCACCCACACGTAAATCGCTGAATGAAATCTCTCTCAGCTCCAATTAGCGAGTCGCTACGCGGGGATGAAACTCCTAGATAGTAATGATAGAAAAAACAACACCTCATTAGACACCAATTCTAATCGCCCCCTCCTAAAGGAAAATTAGTTCGCATGAATGAAGATACATAACTTGTAAGTACGTACATTTCCTTCTTCCATACTTACTTTCTTTCACCCTCAACCTATCCACATATTTAAAGTGCTTCAGGAAAGGTATCATATTTGTTGCCCTACTTTCTACTGACTCTAGCAGGTTGATGTCATGTCTAAATTGTACTGATCACGATTGTATACAGTACTCTCAATGTGGCCTGACATGACTTACATAGTTTAAGGATAACTTCCCTATTTTTGTAACTAACATTCCTCTAAATGAAGCCAAACACTTAAATTACTGTATTTTGCCTCAATACAGTGCTTAGCTAACCCCAGTAACCTATTACTACAACTAAGTCTTTCTCATCCTCTACTGCATTCAGCTAATGACCATCCATTTCATAGCTAAATTCTCTATTATCTCTTCCTATATAAATAACTTTACATTTTTTAAGGTTAAAACTCATCTGCTACCTTTGTGGCCAACTTTATAACTTATTTAAGTCACTCTGCACTTTAAAGTTAGCTTCAACTTCATTTACTACAGTTGGCAATTTAGTGTCAGCGAAAAATTGACCCTTTGCAAATTACATATCTATCAACTAGGAATAATAAAGGGTCTAGAACGGATCCCTGAGGTACGCCACTGATATCACCCCTCCACTGAAACCTCGACCCATTCAGTACCGCCTCCTGCTTCCCAAATTAAGAAAATCCTTTCTTCTGCCAACAGAGCCTGGCGGAGGTTGTGTGATCACTCTTTGTTTGTCTGATTTGTACAAAATATCTCAAAAGGTTATTGAAAGATCTTGATTGAAAGGTAGGACTTGGGCCAAGCAAGAGTTAGTTAGATTAAAAGATGGATGCTGATTCTGGATTACGTATTCTATTTAATATTAAAAGGTACTGTATTTTATGACATTTCGGTCTATAATAAAAAATAATGGGTTAATCAAGTTAAAAATACCTAAGGATAGACAAATTATAATGTTCTACCAATATACACAACTTCATCCGGATCCGGATCTGTAAGATCTAAATATATATTTGTGGGGGAAATATTCACCTAAAGAAAAGGGGTGTTATAAATATAGAACCGCTATTAATTTATGACAGAACAAGTGAACAGACTTAAGTCGCGTGCTCTCAATTATTCTAACTTATGAGCTTATGACCATATGACCTTTAAAACTTTCAATAATTCCTCGACTAACCTTAGGAGGACTTTGGCAATTATATCATTCGAAAGAAAATGTAAATCAACATAAGGATTTCAGATTTCTTTAGAATCGGCCGAATAGTTATGATGTTATTGCCAAATAACTCATTGAAAAGTAAAATGGCTACTAGTCTGACTCATTTTTTTTTTGCTATGTGTGAAATATAAAGAGTTAGATCTGGGCGAATATCAGATCTGCTTCTGCCAGTAGGGACGAATATCCGATCCGGATCTGCCATTCTGGACGAATATCAAATCCGTATCTGCTATTATGGAGAATCGACTTTTTAAGTGAAATCTTGTTTTTTCAAGTGAATGGATCTATTTTATGCAAATAAACATTGAGCGCTATTACTCTTGTTGTTAGTGTCAATGATCTCTTTGATAAACACTATTGTAAAATTTTGTCTCTGTTTGGAATGGAAACTATTTCATTATTACTCGAATTTTAATAACAGTGTTGGAGGAGGTATGCGGTTTCCGATCGCTTTCTAGTTTTGTGATGGAATCTTGTCCACCTCCTATTTTATATCTATTAAATAAGGTGGTTCTTAACTGAATCAAAGACTTCATAAATATAGACAAATCGCTTTTAATTATTTTTATTTTCCTAAGAGTATTGGGTGATTTCGTACGAAAGCCACGCTTGCGGAACATTTTGTTTATGACTGCGTCGCCTCTCGATAAAACTCTTCGACTCAATTGTCGATCGCGTTAAAAAAAATGGGAATAGGGTATTATCGGGGGTTCCCCCAAGGCCACGCGTTCAACCTTTTTCTAAAGGAATAAACGTCTGCTGTGGCTCGTTGCCCTTCTATTCTCATTCCTGCTCTTACCAACATCACATCTGTCTCTCAGACTTGTGCATGTGTATATATATATATATATATATATATATATATATATATATATATATATATATATATATATATATATATGATAAGAAACTCATTGGAAATAAAGAAAGATGATGATACACAAGCGATTTATCTTTAGATAAGACCAAACAAAACTCAAGCATAGTTTAAGAAAATAGGAGAGAGAGAGAGAGAGAGAGAGAAACCAAACATAATAAAATAATATAAACTCTTTTACCTGTTAAAGAAAGTTAAAAATAGGGGGAGGGTGTTCGAACCTAAGCCTTCGACGCACTTTGTCTTTCAGACCAGTGAGCTAACCACGAGCCCCCATCGTCATCGCCTCCCATGTTATTGTGATCTCCCCTTCACACACACATATATATATATATATATATATATATATATATATATATATATATATATATATATATATATATATATATATATATATATATATATATATATATATATATATATAAATCGAGATTGAATGTAATCTCTCTGATACATTTCTATAGGTCGGTAGCTCGACAGAGCACGCCTTATAGGAGGCGATAGAGGCTTATTAGGGCTTCAAATCGCTGCCCAGTTTCTTATAACAACGAAATGTGAGAATCTTGTTAGATTTTATGTAATCACGAAGCCCCGACTCGCAAAACGGATGCGGAGGGGAAGAAGGGGAGGGGACAAGAGACTGCCAGACAGACAGAAGCATAGATTTAATAAGAAAATGGATGATCGTTGATGTTATTAACACTTACTAATGGGGGTATGTGCACGCAATGCCTTAACAAATATTAATCTAAACTTTATGTGGAGTGAATTTCAAAATCCATAACAAAAATTGTTTCTTTCCCCTGTTCATCTTTCTCTTTTTCTCTCTCTCTCTCTCTCTCTCTCTCTCTCTCTCTCTCTCTCTCTCTCTCTCTCTATATATATATATATATATATATATATATATATATATATATATATATATTGATTATAGAGGGAGAAGAGGGGAAAGAGGTGAGAGTGTAAGAATGAAATGTTTGAATATCATTAAAGTTTGTAAAAAGGCGCGTGTTTGACTGAGGGCCTTTTTGTCCGAGACCCGAAGACAGAACCTGAAACTCGAAGACTCGGGGCCCCCGACTCCAATAAACCCCTGGGGGTAGCTCTCACCCGAAAGAAGCGCCGCGTACGTAACGCCATCTTTCCTTATTAAGATTTCTAACTTCGCTGCCCTGTATGGTCCCTAAACGGGGTTCCTGCCTGCCCTTATTATCGGCAATGTCGGGTCACGGTGTGACGTTGAATCGGCTATATTCCAATACCTTTCCTTTTCTCTTTCGCCTCACATAACCCCATCGCGTCCATGAAATCGGTGGCAAAAATTGTCTCCATTTAATCAATGGTTTTTGCCATGATTTCGATTTATTACAACTCCGCCTCCTTATCCTTCTCCAACTCCTCCTCCTACTACTGATAAAATAATAATAATGACCATAATATGAATAATAATACTAATAGCGATTATACCTGATTAATAATAATAACACCAATGATAATGGTAATACCCTAGCAACGTGGGGTAAGGGGGGGTCTTCTTCTTCAAGGTGACAGGTGGCTCGTCTGATTGGGGCGAGAAAACGCGTTTATGGACAGAGGCGGGTGAAAGGGGGAGGGCGGGGCTTGAGGCTCGTCAGCCGAAGTTGACGTGACGGACGGAAAAAAAAATTAACAAGCAAAGATCTCTCGGTTCCTCCTCCTCCTCCTCCTCCTCCTCCTCCTCCTCCTCCTCCTCCTCCTGCCGGTATCTCGTGTCTACTTCTGTAATGAATACAGAGGCTGGCTCGAGGAGTAATGGAAGAAGGCTAAGTGTATGCGCAGATGAGGGCTTATTCCACCCATTTCTCTCTTTTGATTATTACAATATAAATTTATATTCAAATATTATAAGAATTTAATGGGTAAGTTCCTTTTCGTTTACAGTGGGTTTTTTTTGTCTGTATTTATATTTTTCCGCGGAAATTTCGTTTACTTACACATGATATTTTTTGAAATATTTTACTAAAGGAAAATCGTTCTCTTATTTTGGTCTGTACAATATAATATATATATATATATATATATATATATATATATATATATATATATATATATATATATATATTTATATATTTCATGAGCGCGAAAGAATGATTAAATGAAACTAGCAAACCGCAATAAACAGAAAAACAGGATAATTTTTCTTCGGAAAAAGTTATTTCCTAATTCGAAAAGTTCCGTACAGGGGTGGGATTCGACCCAAGATCACTGAGGCAGTGAGCAACCGCTTTGATCTCATCAAATCGCCCCTTAGACCACTCGGCTACGCGGAAGACAAAAAATCTTTCGAATAAACAAGCGGTTGCTCGCTGCTTCAGTGTGGTTGGTTCGAATCCCACCCCTCTACGGAACTTTTCGAATTAGGAAATAACTTTTTCCGAAGAACAATTATCCTGTTTTTCTGTTTATTGCGGTTTGCTGTATATATATATATATATATATATATATATATATATATATATATATATATATATATATATATATATAAATGAAGATAAATAGGTTGTCTCGTTGGCAATAATAGCCCCGGACACTTGTTTTAAAGTGTTCCGAAGACCCGCGGCGCCTAACGACATTAAAATAAGCAAATTAGCCGGGAAAAGTCGATTAAACGCTGAAAAGAGGTAATTTATCATCGTCTGAATGGGTCGGAAAAGAGACGGAAAATCTGTGTTCCTCCAGAGCGACCCCACCTCCCTCCAGCACATTCACCCCTTTCTGCCCTTCACTCGCCCCACCTTCGAGTAGTAGACCCCCCACCGAGGGTAGCTGTTCAATACGTTTCGACCAGTTTGAAGTCGTCAGCAAATTTAATTTTTCACTGCAGTAACTGTGTCTCTTGGGAGGAGTCAACCCCACCTGGGAACTTAAAGAATTATTATTATTATTGTTATTAATAGTAGTAGTAAAAGAAGTAGAACAAAAATATAGACTCCTACATGCTCCGAACGCCATCCAATAGGATCCATAGCTCGTCTTCCATCAAATTCGTCCCCAATTTTAGGGTGATATAGGTTGGATGAAACCTGTTCTGATTATCTTTTAGTAACTATTACCATAACCATAAACATAACCACAAAGCCTTAATAATCCAATTAGAGGATCATTATTTCTCTTTGAAATTGGCTTCCTGCATTAAAAGTTTCTGCCGGATCTATGTTTCTTTAATTGCTCGCCACTCAGTTTTTAATGTCCCTTCCACCAAGCTTACACCTTATTCCACCAAGCTTACACTTTATTCCACCAAGCTTATACCTTATTCCACTAAGCTTACACCTTATTCCACCAAGCTTACACCTTAAAGTGTCATGGGAATGGCAGCAGATTTTCCACGAACCATGTCTCCCCGAATTTAGAGAATTGTTTTGGTTAAAACTGGTTGAAGGAGAACTTCATGTAGTTCTGTAGACACGTTTGCTACTGTAGTCCGGCAATAAACTTCATATCCGCCCTACGGCTGGCTAGTCGTTGCAAAATTGGGGAAGGTAGGGTAAGGGGGTCTTAGGAAGAGACATTGACAGTAAAATAAAAGAAACATTTTAATACTATGCTTTTATTGGGTGTTTTAATAATTAATAATCAAATAGTTGTTCGTCCAATTTATTTGTAAACATGTTATTGACATGATTTGAACTACATTTACTGAAGAGAGTATTGGGGGTGGATCAGGTGCAGCATAGGCAAACATGCTGCATCTGACTGGGTGCCCTCCAAGATCCAATGCCCACAGGGTGATATGATTTCGTAAGGGTAGAGCATGTTTAGGAGAATGGACCACCGTCCCGGTTATAAGCCTTTCACACATTTTCACTTCTCCTAATTCACCTTTTTTTACGAACATCTATTTACACACTTTTAATTGATGCCCTCGCTGGTCTCCGTTCGTTGGATTCGGATGAAGACCTGACTTATTTTGTAGTCTCTCGGAACACCCAAACATTCAGCACTTTTGAACACTGGTACTCCTGCTCTTGATCCGTGGTCGTCTAGATCCGGTCGTAAAGCTCCACTGGAAACGATACTTCTCCCCCTGCACCTAATCCTGCTCCTGTTCATGTTTCTACTCCTACTCCTACACTTACTCCTGTTCATACACCTACTCCTGCTCCTTCCCCTATAGATCCTGGTGCGTGGCCCTGTAGATCTGGTCACGAATCTCCATTGAAAGCGACACCCAGAAAACCAGAATAATAAAGCATTAATGGGATTAAAGGCTTCTCGTAGCCGTGACTCCCGAACTCCTTCTTTCGAAATCAGAGAAAACATTTGAAATATTAAAAAAACATTTCGGGTGTAAAGATTATATTATACTAAATACCTTTTGGACTCTTTTAATGAGTTTTAGTCATAGTTTTTGTTACTTTTTGAAGTAGTTCAATATCAAACGATCATCATGAAGGTAATTTCATCGGGGAACTGCTTATTTAGCAGTTCCAGGTGTATTTTTCAGTACGCCCTTGAGATGAGGGTGAGGCCGGGCTTAGGACAGAGGGGCGGGATACGGCATGTAAATCATTGCATTGCCTGCAATCCAGTCTTATTTTTCTGAGATTTTGTGAACTTTTAGCATATTGCCTATGTTTATTATTATTATTGCTATGTTTATTATTATCATTGGTATGTCTATTATCGACATTGCTATGTTTCTTATTGTCCTTACTATGTTTATTATTATCATTGGTATGTCTATATCGTCATTGCTATGTCTCTTATTGTTATTGCTATGTTTATTTTTATCATTGCTATGTTTATTATCATTGCTACCCTAACCTTAGAAGTGAGTCGACCGACAATAAAAGGCAGTCTTTAAATTTTGAATTTGAATTTGAAGGCGAAAATATCTAAATTGGCGGCCTGCACCAAAAATTCAAATATCTAAGACTTAATTTGGTAATATTAAAAAAATATATATATCCTATTTTTAATTTAAAATTGTGGCAGACTCTAATTTAGCTTTGAACTTTTGAAGTCAAATATGCGTAGTCTTTTCTCGATGATTGAATGTGGGCAATGCGGAGCTTAACAAATATGAACAAAATACACGATAAAACTGAAAACAATGAAGGTTGAAAGAAATAGATTGTTAATGTGATTTACTTCAACCTCTCAGTGTCGGGAAATGTCTAAGAGAAACACTGGTACTCTTCGAATACGGGATCTACCAACATTCTGTGATATACCAACCTTTTTGAGCTACACTTTTATTGTAAGGATCGGGGGCTACTTAGAGATAATAATGATTTCTATGTTTATTAACGAAAAATGAATGTTAAAAATAAAAAATAAGAACACAAAAGCATATTTTTTTTAATAATTAGGGGAAAAGAATTTTGACATCATTCATAATATCAGAGTACATAAAGTGACCTACCCTAACCTAACCTAACCTAATCTAACCTAGGATAGGTACTCTAATTTTATGAATGATGTTAAAATTCTTTTTCCCTAAATATTAAAAAAATATGCTTTTGTGTTCTTATTTTTTTATTTTTAACATTCATTTTTCGCTAATAAACTTACAAATCATTATTATTTCAAAGTAGCCCCCCCCTCCCTTACAATAAAAGTGTAGCCCCCAAAATTTGATATATCAAAAAATGTTGGTAGATCACCTATTGGAAGAGCACCAAAAACACTATTATTAGCAATTATCACACATAATACTGTAGCCGATAATGGTCCAAGACCATTATCGGCTATCTTTCAAGATCATGAACGATTCTGAGTTCAAATCTAGACAAAAGTCTCCTATAATAATAAACACGCGTCTGTGGCTTAAGCGAATATAAGCCTAGCGCGCATGACCGATGAAATGAAATATTCAACCTCCAAATGCTGCACGTTCCTAAACTTTTAAAAACGTTTTCAAAAGTGTTCTTTAAACTTTGTATGCATATTAAACACCATTGGTACTATTCCTGTAAGATATATTACTATACTGACGTTAGTATGGGCAGCCGGCGTGTCTCGCTTTTCACGAATGAAGTCATGAAGGAAATCAGGTGTGTCTTGAGTTACTACGAATGATGTCATGAAAGAAATATTATGTGTCTTGAGTTTCCACGAATGACTTCAAGAAGGAAATATGAACTCTCTTGTTTTGCTACGAATGACGTCACGAAGGAAATTCGATGTGTCTTAAGTTTCCAGGAATGACGTCATGGAAGAAATCCGGTGTGTTTCGGTTTCTAGGCTTTAAACATTACGTATTGAGTACTATTGCCCTCACCAAACCGAAGATACTGCTAGCTATTTTCCTCACCAAAATGTTATTTTTATAGTATCAAAAATATCAGAGATTATTATCGTTCATTTTCTAAGTTAAAATGGTCATTTGTCTGTTTGTGAGTCTTTTTGAGATCTCATGTGATCTTTTTGACATCAGATTATTGGGGAGAATTTTGAATTTTTAAAATTTATTTACAATCTTTTGTAATTCTTAACCAGTACCATACTATTTTTTTCTGATTTATTTAATATTATTTAAGTATCTCTATTCCGTTTGATAATCCCCATCTTCCCGTTCGAACAACAGACACCGCATCGCGTCAAAACCAATCAGTTCTGCATCCCCCTATCCCTAGCTGGCTATGGCACTGACCGCCTAGGGGTTACGCCACTGGCGCTTGGCTCATAGGACACGAAATCAGATTAGATTGTATCGATGTAATCATTGTAATCATCAATTTGAACAAATGAGCAGAAGAGACAGAGGGAATCATTAATTACCTCGCTTAAAATGGAAATGAAATTAGGGCGCTGTTTTTTTTTAAAGGATCGAACTCGACGTAGGGGTCTCGTGGCCCGTGGTCTCGTAGTCTTGTGGGGGTCTAGGGACAACCTGGGTAGATAAAATGAGTTTTCAAGGAAAGGGAATAGCCCCAAAAGATGCTGCGAACCATACCGAGTAGCTACTGTGTTATACCAAGGTCAATTATCATACCAAGGAGGTGCCATGGCATACGGAGGAGGTACCGTGCCGTACGAGGAATTGTAGTGCCATAGCAAAGAGGTACCGTGCCGTACGAGGAATTGTAGTGCCATAGCGAAAAGGTACCGTGCCGTACGAGGAATTGTAGTGCCATAGCGAAGAGGTACAAATTCATGCAATGAAGGAAAGTGCCATAGCAAGAAGCTACCGTGGCATACCAATGAGGTATCATGACATGCCGGAGAGGTATCGTGCCAAAGCGACGAAGTACCGTGCTATATCAAAGATTTACCGTAATATACCGAGAGGGTACCGTACAATACCCATGAGGTAACACCGCATATCGATGAGGTGCCGTGCAATACCGAGGAGGTATCGTGCCACATTGAGTAGGTACGAATCGATACTCAGGTACTGTGTCACACCTAGGAGGTGCAGTGCTATAAAGAGACGGTACTGATCGATACCGAGAGGTACCGTGTCACACCTAGGAGGTGCCGTGCTATACCAAGACGGTACCCTGCCATACCGAATAGGTACGGTACAACACCGACAAAGTAGCGGGCTTTAACGAGGAGGTACCTTAGCCATATCGAGGGAAGAGTAAGAGAAAAATAGAGGAGAGTAATTAGCGAGGGAAAATGTGAACGAAAGGGGTGAAGTTGGAAGAAGGCGATACATAGTCATAGTCTGAAGAGGCGGATTGTGGGGGACGCAAAACTCTCCAGAGTTTGCGCTCAATCTAAACCGTTATAATAAACCTTGATATATATATATATATATATATATATATATATATATATATATATATATATATATATATATATATATATATATATATATATATTTTCGTACTCAGAATCATATCCACTTCGCTTAATTGTACTCTCGCGATCACTTGTACTCCCCCCAAGGATGCCGACTCTTTTCGAGTGATCACAAAATGATTACCCTCCAATCGAAGCGGCAATGCTCTCAGTCGAGTTAGGCTCGGGTTGTCAGTGGCCCGACTAATTGGCGCTAGGAGAGGGGGGGGGCACTGAGAGGGTGTAGGCGCAGGATTTTCTCCGGGGTTCAAATTCGGAGTCGGGGATTGGATCGTGGGGCCATTTCATATTCAGTTAATCCCATTAATTCCATTACACCATTCTGAGCATCCATTTTCCCCTCTGAGGGGAGATTTAATAGGAAATTAGGGCATAAAGAGGGGACATACGGACCGCTTGATTATGAATATATATATATATATATATATATATATATATATATATATATATATATATATATATATATATATATATATATATGAAAAAGCTCAAAAAGTGTCACGTGAGGAAAACAATAATATAAAAATTAACCCACAGGAAGATGAAAAGATGAATCCAACCACTTTCGAGCTATATTTGCAAGTTCATTTTCTGAAAATAAACTTGCAAATGTAGTTCGAAAGTGCTTGGATTCATCTTTTCATTTTCCTGTGGGTTAGTTTTCATATATATATATATATATATATATATATATATATATATATATATATATATATATATATATGATAAGATTACCTTTCTTTATCTTTTATACACCCGACATAATGAGCAGCGAAAAATTCAAACAACATTTACCGAAACTACTTTAGTTTTTGTGATTTTAGATAAAAAAAAAATATCTACAGTAAAAGCTTTGCTACATAGAAGTTTTTCGCTAACATCCACCTACCTTTCAATTCATAATGAATTTTTTTTCTTAGGAAATATTTTCTAAAAATTTATTTCCTTCTGACCTCTATGGTAGAGGTTTAAAAAAAGCTACTTGATAAACTCATTCACCCCCCTCAACCCTTCATAAAAGTTCCTAATATGCCCATATATTTAGTAATTTCCGAGATGGTTTTTTTAAACGGTAATTTTAAAAGAAAAATCTTATTCATTTTTAAAGATATTTTCCCCAAATCAACCCCCAAATAGTTTTTATAAACAAATTATAAATAGAAAGTTTCTTCAGCAGTAAAGATCCTATCTCTTTAGAGTTCCGCAGTGATATTGTTTACTTATTTAAAGCTGCCAGTTGTACTGGAGCCTCTTACATTGGCAGCACTCTCAGGTCTCTTGGAGCTAGGTTCTATGCTCGTATGGAGATTAGTTGGTGCAGAAGCAAAATCTTAAATTAAAAGGAGAAGTCTTCTTACATGGGAACACACCATAAGCTCTAAAACGGACATTTCTGTTGATAATTTTCAAGTATTAGCCTTTAACAATCGAATCTTTATATATCAAACACTACCACCTACACTCAATGATGATTTAAGTGCAATATTTTTATTAATTAACTAATTTTAACTACAGTTTGTTAGTTGGTTTGTTTTTTAACTACTGTTTGGTTATTCGTGTTCCTCTCTCCCAGGCGTCACTGTAACATATAAATACTAGCCCCTTATTAAACCCACCATTCACTCTCTAGTATGGATCTACTTTAGTAAGTACTAAAATTAACCCATTCTTCTATGAATGTTTTTTACTCTTACAGTGTTTACAAATTTAAAAACAAAGTTTAAATTTATTATTATAGTTGATTACACTGGGGAACAATGTATTTGGTGAATTGACAAAAGTACATTTTCCTACCTAATTCGAGCATACTGAATTCAAATCTGAAATCAGATTCTCTCTAAATGCTACAGATTTTTCGTAATATCAATAACTAATATTATACAATAATTTTAATTTTATCACGCCTATCATCATGCCCTGAAGTAATTTTGAATCATCCTTTTGTGTTATTTATAGTAAAGCAGGGTTTTGTGCACAAACATTTTATTGCATATGAGAAGAAACTTGAATTACACATTAGGATTACAAATATTGTAATCAAATAGATGCTAATTTATTAAGTGCCGTACATCAGGCTGGAGGACCTCTTCTTGATTTCAATCGGGCAAAGATTTGCGTTTGTAACTCTTTCTATTGTAAGTCTTCTCTGGCTAGTCTCTTCTAATCGTTCAGCAGTAGTCCGCCATCATGTGTCTATCCCAGTGACCTTGGTAGCCCTCTTCCATCGTCATCAAATCCTGATGGAAGCTTCCCCTTGTTCGTTGCTCACGGCTCCCAAATTCTCTGGGAATCGGTCGAGGTGACTATTTAGGAAATACAGCTTCACACTCATGTTGCATCCCAGGTCACGATATGCTAAAAGCATATTAGTAACCAGATCCTCGTAGTTATGCGCTTTTCTGTTTTCCAAGAAGTTACGAACAACGGCAGAAAATGAGAGCCAGGCTGCCTTCTCTTTTTCATTCATGGTGTTCACGAATCTAGAATCACTCAGAAGTCTTCGAATTTGGGGACCATCAAATACTCCTGCTTTTATTTTTTCGTATGAAAAAGCAGGAAACGCCGATACTATGTACTAAAAACAATCATTGTCAGTGTTCAACGCCTTGATATACTGCTTCATCAACCCCAGTTTGAGATGAAGTGGAGGAAAAACGATCTTCTTTCGACTTACGATTGGCTCATTAACAATGTTTTGCATTCCTGCTTCCAAAGTTTCCCGAACTGGCCAATCTTTTGGGGACCAGTTTTTGTCACGGGATCGACTGTCCCACATACAGGTATAGCATGAAAACTTTGTATATCCCTTCTGCTGGCCAATGAGGAAGTTGACCATCTTAAGGTCTACACATATGATCCAATTGTGGCCATGGTACTTAAGTAAATCCATAACCATTCTTATATCATCGTGAGTTTCTCGCAGATGGACAGAGTGACTGAGAGGAACTGCACCAAAGTCATTGCCATTATGCAAAAGAACACACTTGAAGGTAAGCTTGGAGCTATCTAAAAACAGTCTCCACCCAGCAGGGCTATAGGTGCCAAGTCCCAACTCGCTAAACAGACCAGGAACATCGTGGCAGAATACAAATTTTTGTCCTCAGAGAAATACTTAACAAATGTACTCTCCCTTGTTTGATGATATGGTACCCGTACCGACCTGTCAAACATATGTCTTTCACTCAACCTGGAGGCTAAAAGTTCTGCAGCTTTCTTGGAGAGCGCTAAATCACGTATCAAGTCATTCAAATCCTTTTGATTGAAACAGTGAGGAGCTAATGACTGTTCAGCATCTAATGATGAATCTGCAGACTCTAATTCCATTCCGTGGACGTCCATATCAGGTACATCATTTTCATCGTCGGAGGAAGCATATCCACTGAAAATCGGACCTGGTAAAGACTCAGAATGAGGTACTAGCCAGATCACCGAGGGAATGTTGTGGTAGTCGATCTTGTGTCGATTGATCTTTCCAATCCCTTTAGTATTCACCAGACAGAAATAACAGTCCAATAAATTATCCTTTGGCTCTCGCCACACCATGGGGATTCCAAAAGGAAGACCATTTCTTTTTCCTTTCGTCCACTCTCAAAGATGTTCCACACAACTATGGCAAACAACATGTGGGGCCCACTTCTTATCTTGATCGCCAAGAGGAACATCAAAATATGGCTTATAAGTGCTGATCACAAAATTTGATATATTGCGCCTTTGACGAACTAGCATGTGATAGCCACATATGTAGCAGAAGGTGTCTGGATCATTAACGCAATTTCCTCTTGACGAAGCCATCACTCTAACATGAGACCTGAAAAAAGAAACAATAATGTTAATATTTTGCACAATAACACCTATTACTATCTTGCTACTATGTGCTGTGAAGTATTTGCTTTCTACGAGCACCCTCTCTGTCCGTCCGGAGGGCAGTTTTCGGGCAAACGAGAAAATAGAAATTACAGAATAACTATATCATGTGGGTAAAAATGGATTATATATTTGAAATCAGCATGAAAAAACAAATTAAAATTGGCAGATAAATCTAAGTCACCAGAAAATGTGATTAAAATTGTTCCCCTGTGTTATCTTTAACTATTGCCAGGTCAATTTCTCTTATAGTTTTTAATTAATTCAGTTTTACAAATTTCTGAAATAAACTTTATATTTATTAACAACTTTTTTAGTCAGTTTTAAAGCAAATTTAACTATCGCTAAGTCATACTTAAAATTTTAACTTATAGTACATTTTATTGATATTTTATAATTGGTCACCTTTCAAAGCAATTCAATGTCTCTTCAAATGTATTAACTTTAGTAAACTTATTTTAGCTTGAAGATGAAAACTTGCAGTTTTCGAAACGTAGTAAAAAATTAAAAGATGTTACATCCCTTTCTGGTGGCTCTAGGATTTAGCCTTTATATATATATATATATATATATATATATATATATATATATATATATATATATATATATATATATATATATATATATACATATAGGATTGTTGGCTAGGTCTTAGATCAAGACAAATAGGATAGGCGATTAAATCCTAATGGTGCACACACCCCATACCCGGCAAGTCGTTTTGTTTGATCCTGCCCAAAAGGAAAGGCCACCATCCAGATCTGAAGTGAGCGTTGATCACTACGCTCGCCATAGTTCGTCATAGATCAGCCCAAAGAAACTCTGTTTCTTAAGGGATCGCTCCATACATTAAAGGGATCAGTTTAATTCTTTCACTGAAAGAAATAGTGGAAAGATCCACTGATCATATGTTTCGTAATCTAAATGAAATACAAAAGGAGAAACTACCGCAAAAATAATTTTAGTCTTGGAAATAATTCTTCTGGATTCCCATTCTTGGTCCTTTTATCCTGATGCCCTTATCTAGATTATCCCCATATCCCCCCCTGCCCCTTTAGAACACTTAAAAAATTGTTCAAATTTCTTTTGAAGAAATTGATCAAATTTATTTCTACGTCTTCGCAAATTGAAAAACAAAGAAAATCCGGAATCTTTAGCTTGGGGTTGAATTTATCCAGTGGATTAAATAATTATCTGTAACATTAAAAAAAAAATGTATTTTATGAAATTCATTACATTTAGGAAAATCAAAATACCATGAAATTTGCAAATAACACAAGCACATATAAATATATAATGATATAATCAAAACTATCGTAAATTATATTTCTTGAAACAAAAGATATTCAGAAAGGATGTAAAAAAAAAAGGTACTCCTAAAATGACATGAGAAATAAAGTTAATATTTTGTGGATTGTCCATTTTGGGTAAGAACATCCTCCAAAGGTCACTCGTAGGACGAAGCAGTTTCCTTGCATAAATCAGCTGAGATTTTCCTCCATTCTTCAACGCCAACTCGCTCTACATCCGCAAGATTGGATGCAGCCTTTCTTCAACTTTAATTTTGAACTCTTTCCTAAGATGTTCTATCGGATTCAAGTTAGGGGGCTGGGGGGGCCAGTGAAGAACATTAGTACGATGCCTTTGAGCCACTCAATTACTTGCTTTGAAGTATGCTCATGGTGGTTATTGTGCTGAAACTTCCACTATCTATCTTTGTAGTGTTTTCTGGTGGAACTACTGAGACGCTTTTCTAAAATTTCCATTATTCCTCTGAATTCATCGTTCCTTCTATGGTGTGAAGGTCTCCTGTACCTGCCGATGAAAAACAGCCCCAAACATTATGCTCTTACCCCCATGCTTCACCGTTGGTAGTGTTTTTTTCTGTTTGTAGGCGGTATTAGTTTCACGCCAAACATACTTATTGTAGTTATCATCATCATCACTTCACTAACTCTATAATTTAAAAAGGGGATTTTTTTGAGTATTTGAATAATAATTTCATCTTAGTTTGGTTATGACTTATGATTTTTTAACAAAGTTATTTCTAATAATTCTTTTATAATATCAGAAAACAAAATGGTGAAGTTCAGAAATAAATATAAGTATCGAGATTTTGTGAATTTTTTAAAACCCAAAGAATTAAAAATGGGGAAGTTCACAAAATTTATTTTTACATATCTTCTATAAATATATTTTAGCAAACTTGATATTTTTAAAGGGGAGAAATTTAGTTTAGAGTTCCCTTTTAAAATTATTATAATTAGCTAAGTTCAGAAAATTTCTAAAAATTTAACAGTGGCTGCTTTTTTTTAGATTTTAAATTTTAATCTTAGTAGCGAAGCCATTGCTTGGTTGCCGAATAATTATAATTTAGTTTCATCTGACCAAAGAAGTTTGTTAAAATAATGGTCTTCTTTATGTACCAAATCTGTGGCAAACGTTTCGCTAGCTTCAACGTCCTTCTTGGTCAGTAGAACTTGCGGAGTCCTCTTCGCAATGTGTTACACAATATTTGCCGAATAAGGTTGACGCCGGTAGAAGCAGTTCTTCGACCAATTCTTTTCTTGTTATCCTGGTCTCTTTGGTCACTAGTCTCACTAGATTGAAGCACACACGAGGAGATATTTACCCCTAAGCACCTATTATTGGTTTACTACTGATGGTTCCATCATCCCCACTTCTCAATGATGCACTGCACAAAGCTTATAAGCATATAAAACTATTCAGTAAGCTTCCTCTAACCTTTGCCAGCCTCATACTCTCTTACAATGGCGTTTTGGACGAGAAAAGAATCTTTAACCTTTGCATTGATGAAAGATTGATGAGTTGTTTATCCACTGCTTGCTTATGACAGACTGACTGCTATAAACGCCGGCATTGCCACATAAGCCCTCATACTTGCGCATGGGTGTGCTGGAACAATGTAAACAACGCTTTGAAACAGAATTATCAATCAGAACACGAAAATAATCAATATTATTTCTAAGTTACGAATATTTTGGGAATACCCTTTTTATAATTTTATATATTCTTTCTAAATTCCACTAAAAATATGCAAGTTAACATTACTTTTTGTTCGATAATTGTATAGCCTTCTTTTGTTTAAACTATCAAAGTGTAATAATGAAACAAAACGCATTCGATCCCCCACAAGAGAGTCAGAAACCTTTTTTAACTAGATTGTAACTCACGACAATTTATTCTTAACCCAGATATCCATAACCCTATATTTTAAGAACGAGATTTTTTGAAGGTTTGAATAAGATTTTTTTCTTCTAGTTCGATTGTCACCTAAGTAGATTTAATTTTTTTAGCAAAGTTATTTCTAATAATTCCTTTATAATATAAAAAAAATAAAATGGTAAAGTTCAGAAATAAATTAAAATATCGAATTTTTGTGACTTTTTTTAGAACTAAAAGAATTACAAATGGTGAAGTTCAGAAAATTTATTAAAATTTTGGCATGGAAATTATTATAGCAAATTTAGATGGAGAAAAGAAAAAAGAATCATGATAGGCCGTAGGATACAGACTGAAGAAGAAGAAGAAGAAGAAGAAGAAGAAGAAGATGAAGATGTAGATGAATATGAAGATAAAGAAGAAGAAGATGAAGATGAAGATGAAGAAGAAGAGGAAGATGAAGATGAAGAAGAAGAAGAAAAGGGTGTTCAGGGTGTTACAAAAAACAGTCTATAAAGGGGATTAAAAAAGGCGGTTAAGATTAGCAAATAAGGCCGTAGGCCACACCCCCGCATGGGTGCCTGTGTAACCAAGCTCTTCCTGTTAAGGAAAAGAACAGCGGCTTGTTTCCTTAGAATGGATTAAGAGGCCTAGGCTCGCGCCATAGGCACCATAATTTGGCCTGATTTATTGAAAGGTTGATTAATTTATTAATTATCAAGTTAAGATACTACCAATTATAAAACAAAATTATACACCACCACCTAACTTTAAGACTTCCGAGAATTAGTACTAATTTGAAGAGGTACAAAAATGAGTAGCAAGGGATTACAACCTAACCCTCCCCCCAACTAAGTGCGATTATAAACCCACCGCAATAATAAAGGAGTGTTAGAGCCTCCTTATCTTCTCTCCTTTTCCACCCTACCCTTCATTTATCCCTGATCCTACGCTATTGGCACACCTTTTGGCACTATAAACAAACAGCCGTCAGTCCCGACTCAGCCACACTTGAGAGGTTGAAGAAGCTCACGTCTCATTAATGAAGAACACCTATTTAGCGATCAAGGCAGTTTCATTTATAGATATACACGCCTGTAAACGGATTCATACACACGCACAAATTGGTCTTTTACCATCTAATCGCCTGATTAATTCGGTATCTCAGTAACGACCTCCAATTCAAAATGGAATCCGAACCATTGGTATAACATTTAGCAGCAGCCGCAAAGTCAACCCAAATAGGGACTTGATTTGGCGAATAAATCCCATTTATCTTAACTTCGCTTTAATGGCGAAGAGGTACAAACAATCATAATAATTAACAGCGAATTATTGACTCGTTTGATTGATTGATTTACTCGTTTTAATTCATTAGTGGATTTATTGACTCGTTTTGCTTGATAGTGGATTTATTAACTCGTTTCTCTAGATAAGTGGATTTATTGACTCATTTTGCTTGGTCAGTGCATTTATTGCCTCATTTTGCTTGATCAGTCGATTTATTGGCTCTTTTATCTTGATCAGTGGATTTATTGATTTTCCTTGCTTCATTAATGGATTTTTTAACTCACTTTGCTTCAGTAATGGATTTTTTTACTCATTTTACTTCATTAATGGATTTATTGACTTCTCGCTTCATTAATGGATTCATTGACTCATTTCGCTTCATTAATGGATTTATTGACTCGTTTTACTTCATCAGTGGATTTAAACTCCTGCTCGAACAAGGTCCTTGTACAATGTACAACCAGGGCCTCTGTGAGCCAAAGTTCGAGTGAATACAACTTCCAAACCAAAAAATGAGGCAAAAACTGACGAACGAATTCCGAAAAATCTGTCAAAAGCGTCATGAGGTGGTTGCCCAATGGGCAGATACACTGATACTCAGCTCAACGGGATAAGTAGCTCATACGCATAGCTAAGCACAACACAGCTATCATTCCCTTCTCCATCTTCACAACACAACATACCCACTCCTATGAGGGAATTATTCAAATACCGCTGAGGCGGAACGAGTGCAAACTCCTTTGGGGTCACGATAGGCTTCCACCATAGCCGATTGGTGTAAATAAACACAATAAGCCCCCAACCCCCGCAAACAAGGACTGCCCCTTATTGATTTCGGGCGCAGCAATGATTGGCATTCAGATCTTTATGCGAATTTCAATATTTCAATCTCCGGTCGTGAGATCAGTCCACGATGCCAGACGCCACCTACCTATAACAAGGGCAAGAAAAGTAAAGGCAGCATGGAGTGGAGTATCACACAAAGATCTGAAAGAAAAGGCGGATGTTTTGGTTCGTCCGAAAGATCTGAAAGAAAAGTATAATGTTCTGGTGCGTCGGAAAGATCTGAAAGAAAAGTATAATGTTCTGGTGTGTCGGAAAGATCTGAAAGAAAAGGGTAATGTTATTGTGCGTCGGAAAGATCTGGAAGAAAATGTTTTGGAGCGTCTGAAAAATCTGAAAGTATAGTAATGTTTTGGTATGTCCAAAAGATTTAAAACAACTGGGTAATGTTTTGGTGTGTCTAAAAGATCTGAAAGAAAAGAATAATGTTCTAGTGCATTCGAATGATCTGAAAGAAAAGAGTAATGTTATGCTGCGTCGAAAAGATCTGGAAAAAAACGTGAATGTTTTGGTGCGTCCGAAAGATTTAAAAGAAAACGGTAATGTTTTGGTGTGTCCGAAAGATCTGAAGGAAAAGGTTAATGTTTTGGTGCGTCCGAAAGATCTGAAAGAAAAGGGTAATGGTATGGGCGTCGGAAAGATCTGAAAGAAAAGGTTAATGATTTGGTGTGTCCATAAAATCTGAGAGTGTAGGAAAGATCTGAAAGAATAGGTTAATATTTTGGTGCGTCTGAAAGATCTGAAAAAAAGGGTAATGGTATGGGTGTCGGAAAGATCTGAAAGAAAAGGTTAATTTTTGGTATGTCCGGAAAATCTGAAAGAAAATAATAATGTTTTGTTCTGTAGGAAAGATGTGAAAGAAAAGAATAATGTTTTGGTGCGTCTGAAAGATTAGATTATGTAAGCCTAGGGCAGACTGAGCCAATCGTTCAAGAAAGTATTCAATTTTTTAAAAAAAATTCAGTTGACAAAGGTATGATAGTAATAAACTTAAAGATAATAATAAACTGCGATATTATTCTGTTGTTGTAGATAATAGTCTTAATTATTTAGCGCGTTTATCCTCGTATCATATTTTCATTGAGATCGCTGTAATAGATTTAAGTTAGGGAAAATCATAAGCCTTAGGATGAATTTTGAAATCCTTAAATCTGTCCTTAGCTTCGGGTGCCGGGAAAATTAAGGGCGTGTTGTAAGTTTGCCATTTTAGCATTTAGATTTTTAAGTGGCGTAACCTAGAAGTTGTCCAAGCTTATAATCATTTTCATCTTTTAATGCACAGTAGGAATTGCAATATATACATGTTTAGAGTTGATTCTTTTCTTTGAGGATGGTACTCGTAAATGGTGGAATTGCTGGGTTCAATTGCAATCCCTATAGGCAAATCGATACAATTTGAATTTGACCACAAAATATCTTTCGGTATACTTTGTCATTTCCGAAAGTCTGTTTGTAAATATATATATATATATATATATATATATATATATATATATATATATATATATATATATATATATATATATATATATATATATATATGATTTCACGACGTATGGAGGAGAATGGGTGGAGGAAGTAAATAACTGTTTTTTTACTTCCTCCACCCATTCTCACATATCTCTTTCTCTCTCTCTCTATTTATATATATTATATTTGGTTGTACCACGAAGGAAAAAAAAGAAAGATTGATTTGAGCTAGCACTTTCGTTATCTTAATAACATTTTCAAACTCACAATGGTTTATAAAATAGAGAGACACCGTATTTATAAAGAGCAAGTTTTTCTATGAGGTCAGATTTTTTATGACCTTTGATAAGTTTGATTCGAGGAAGAAAGATAGGACTGGATCTAAAAACAACAAACCGGGGCTAATATTTAGATTTCTCTCCTTTGTGCTGGAGATTAGGAACGATTCAAAGATATTTCTGCTAATAAAATCATTTATATGCATTATGGTATCTGCTTTTGACCAGTTCATCTGGTGACCCATCTTAAGCCTATGGACAGCTAATAACAGGGGAATAACAGGCAATTCATATTTGTCAAAAATTGCTCTTCCATGGTTGTTAGGTTAGGATCGAATTTTTATCCTTTGTAGTTTTGGAGGGACAAGTAATTGCCGCTATGAGTTTCAATTGAAACATCAACATTGCCCGTAGAAAAATGAAGGTTTGCCAGACCATATATACCGCTATAGAAGGCCACGTAGAGCGACCTTGAAGACCAACATGGGTCACCGTTGGGGTTACTTGACCAAGGAAGTAACATAGGTTACTCCTATTTGAAAAAAGTCGCTCCATCTGGTTGTTAGATTAGGTTCGAACTTTTACCCTCTCTAGGTTTGGGATGGGGGGAAGTAATTCCGGCTATGAGTTGCATTTAAAACATCAACCATGCTCGTAGAAAAATTAAGGTTTGCCAGACCAATTATGCGACTGTAATGTTTCAAAAACACGATAATACCTATTATTAGCATGCTCGAGGCTCGAATAATTTAGATATTTAGTTAAACCTCGCTCCCACCCGCTTGAGGCGCGCTTTAAAATATGTGGCTGCCACCTGCGTACTCACCTTTGCCTGTTTGCCTACCCTCTTGCTCGCTCCCCACACTACAGTACTGCAATGTGAAAATCTTACTCCATTAGTCTTTCTTGATACACTACTCCATTACTTAAAATTAAAATAAACCTTATATTTTATACCCACCAACTTTTAATTGCGTAATTTAACTAAAGCAGAGAATTTAATTTCTTCAAGATAGTTTTTGTTGTTGCCCGGACAACGCCGGGTATCTTTGCTATGTGGTTTAAATTGATGAGGGTAATAGCACGAATGAGATTCAAATTATGGAAGAGATAGGGTAAACATAAATGAGAGTAATATTGTAGTGTATATTCACAAATTAGATTCAGATTGAGGATGACATCAGCACGAAGGTGATTCAAATTCGGAGAATACAAATATACATAAGTTTCAAATTGCGAGAGCTCTAAGACGAGATAGATTCTAATTACCAGGATTGATTTGACTGTGAGAGTTTAATTATGCAAGGATTCAAATCTGCATGGGTTATAACCAGGACTGATATTTTTCAAATTGCATGCAATGTCTGCGCAATTTTATTCAAATTGTGGGAGGGGGAGGCGTGCACAAATGGAATTCAAACTGCGGAAGATTTAAGTTCGAATGGGTTTCAAATAACAAGAATGTAAGGAAGAATTGTATTAGAATTGTGGAGCTGGAGGCATGAACACTAAGGAGTTTTAAATTGTGGTGTATTCACGAGCGAGATTCAAATTGCGGGTGATGTCCGCACGAATAAGATTCAAATTGGGGAGGAAATCGTGGGTGATGTAAGCACGAATGAGATTCAAGTGGGTTCAAAACAAAGTAGGACGTAATATCGTTTATGTTTATTGATGTAAAATGTACATTAAGGATAAATTACCTGAGTACAACGTTACATGTAATATATCTGAGCTTAGTATTCGCGGTTGGGGCGGCTTACGCAGATGGACATTCATTTGTATCTTTACTTCGTCTTATTTCTTCACCGTAGCTCACAATTACAGGCCAATATATTTTCTTTGCTTTTTAATTGGGTAGCAACTGGGTACGCTGTGTTGTTTTTTGTTATAATTAGTCCTCCTAAACAGTCGCTTTAGAATCTGTATCGAAAGATGCTTGATCTGTTCCTGGGCCACAACGTTGTTGCTCGTAACTAACGGGCTCGCGTAAATTGCCGGGTGCGCGCGGTGAAAAGTTTACTCATTCTAAGTATATTACATGATAGGGAGAGTGGACAACTCTCCTGAATCTCTCTTCACTCCCCATCATTAATCATATTCAGCAAGTAAGGGTAGTTTTCTGTCACAATATAAGAATTTCAATCAATATGCATCTGTATTTATTTGCGATAAGACTTTTATACCAGGGAAAGCCAGGTACCTACCTATCTTATTATTTAATAAGTCGTTAGCGTCGTTTTTCTTTACTTCGTTGTATTATACGAGGTATAATAATCATTTTGATACCCATTTTAAATATAAATTTGTGAATAGTACAAAAAATAATTATGTAATAACTTCTAATTTAAAACGCCTGGTGTTTATTTGAGTGTATATGTGTGCGTACGTACGTGCGCGCTTGTTATTTCCGAAATTTTCTAACCTCAGAATTGTCTCATCGTTACCTGTTCTCATCAAATAGAGTAAAATTAATTCAATCGTGAAATTAAAATATTTAGAAGTTTTTCTTTGCTAATATTACTATTACTATTCGAATAAAGCTAGATATTTTTTGTTGTTCATAGGTAGCTATATTAACCCTTGCTTTATATTTATTTGTGATATACCTTAAATATATATATTACAATTATATCGATCACTTAGCCACCCTAAAATGTATCATTTTAATAGAATTTTTAAATATGTTGGGAAAAATCTGAAAAGAAAAATATTACTGCTTACAATAAATTTCTTATATAAATTAATATAATTATATTTAATTATGTGTATAAAATGATCAGTCTTTTGATATCAATGATTCCAGTTGTTATAGTATTTAATACGATTATCTTGTCCAAAATTTATCTGTTTTTAATATACTAGGGACTAATTAGGAATCCTAAATTTTAAATATATTAATTAAAACAGAAATATACATTATAATCAAAAGGTAGTTTTAAATTTGTTCGGTTTGTAATTTAAATTAAGTATTAGCACAGATGTTTCATTGCGTTCGTTCGTTCTTTCATCCTTTTCTTCCTATCCGTATTTATCATCCCACCCCAGTCTCCTCTCCCTCTTATTTTACAATTAAGCTCATATTTCAAGTCTTGCTTGGGCCCTCTAGTAATCTTCTTCCTTCTTAACTTTGAATTGATGAATGCGTCCACGCGGTATAATGGCTGAAAGAGAAACTTGAATAAATTTCTTGATTCAAACCATGGAAGTTCCGAGAACCGCCATCGAGAAGTTAAGGCAAACATATTTTCTTATTCTGGCATCAACAAAAACCCCGACACTTTGCATGTTTTTAACTCCGGAAATTCGGTTATTTTAGCCATTATTTTCTTACGGAGGTGTAGAAGAAAGAGGAAGGAATTGGTGTTTATGAAATTACGAAATTGGAATTACGGCTTGATAAACAGATGCTATATTATCACGAAACTTAACTACAGAAGGTGTGAAATTATCATATTCTCCTGTCCTTACACATCAACCTTACACACACAGATACACATACATTCTTTTGCATATGCTACCTTCTAATCATTTGACACACGCGTATATACACAAATCAGCTGTCATATCTGTTCCCGTAGTTCGGACTGTTGTGTTCCCACTCCATTGGCACGAACTAGTTACAACACTCGGTGTCATCCTCAAAAAATTTCCATAGTAGTATCCTCTTGTGGCAGCTCGGGTTATGCATATTTCATACAATTTTACTTTCTCATACTTTACTACTTCCTTGACGTAACTCTAAAAAAAATTATAACGATGATTCCATCGTTTGTGTTTACTTTTAAATAAATAAATAATAACTTGTGACTCTTCCTGTTATTATATTTCGATCCCTATTTTTCCTTTGTGTTCCCTCATTTTTTCCTACACTGAGTAAAATCCCTCGTTGGTTAGGGCAGTTTCTTTCCTTTTGTCAATTAAAAACATTCACAAAGGTTTGTTCTCTATTCAGTTGGGGTTTGTTTGCTATTTCCTGCCTGTTCGTGGACTTGGAAGAATACTGCCACGTCTCCTTAGTTATATCCCCACTGTTCCGGTAATCACCGAGAGGTTGGAAAGTTGATTGCAGCAGTTTGTAACTCATTTTGTTCCCTAATGTTCTCATCATTTTTCTGTATTATTTTCTTTAGCATTTTTTTTCTACATTTTTCTTTATTATTTTCTTTAGCATTTTTTTCTGTTTTATTTATTTTTATTCTATATCATTTTTAATTTTCTTTATCATTTTTCTTTAGCCTCTTTCTCTATCATTTTTCTTTATCATTTTTTTTATCATTTAATTTATCATTTTTCTCTATCATTTTTCTTAATTATTTTCTACAGCATTTTTCTTTAGCCTTTTTCTTTAGCATTTTTCTCTACCATTTTCGTTATCATTTTCTGAATCATTTGTGGTAAAATTTTTCTAAATTATTTTTCTATATTATTATTTTTCTTTACCATTTTCTTTATCATTTAATTTATCATTTTTCCTCTATCATTTTTCTTTATCATTTTCCTTTAACTCTATAACGTTGGCCCTCAGTGAATGATCCGAGGTTGATGGGTGCCATGTTTTATCCCTTTTCCGTCTTCTCATTATTATTCTTATTCTATACCTTTTCTTTATTTTCTTATTTGCCTATTTTTTTCTCATTTTTACAATCCTATTTTCCAGTCTCTTCCTTTTCTTTCTAATTTATTCAAAATGATAATATCCATATATCTATGCGCATATCTGTGTGTACACTCCCACACACATAGTTTCTCTCTTTTCTCATTCTCGCGCGCGCTCACATACCCCCCCCCCCACCTCAGCGTTCAGAAAGCACTTTAGTAATAAGACAATTAACGAGATATGAATGCGAAGATTGCTTTATGGACCCGATTGGCATCCTTGAATGGCACTCGCGCGATTCGTGACATCGTATGGGGGGAGGGGGGCTAGCCCCTGTGGAGGAATGATGGCCATCCGCACGCCAGAAGGGCAGAACTCGGCCCGATGGGGCCAGTTAGCCAATTGATATGGCCCCAAATACTCTTATCAGAAGCAACTAATTCCCATTATTAACAGACCTTCTTACAACTCCAAAGGGAGGCAGGAACACAGACAAAGGAAGAAAACTATTTGAGGCTGATAATAATAATAATAATAATAATAACAATGGTAATAATACTAATATTGATTGTGATAATAATTAATAATAATCATCATACTCATCATCGTCATAACAATAACAAAATTCAAACCTCTTTACCTGCCAAACCAGGGTAAGGTCGTTGAGAGGTACGTGACCTGTGACTCCCTAGTAATCTCCCTAGCTGGTTACTCATCCTATTTTGCTTCCACACATTTCTAATAGTGTGTGGAGAAATTTTGAAAGTTAAAAAAAAGAAAAAATATCGGAATTTCCGTAGACCAGATTGAAAAATATTGACCAGGGTTGACCTAGATTGAGCATAGTGGTCAAGATTCACTAAAGTCGACCGAGAATGACCAAGGTTGGCCGTGTCTAATCAGGGTTGACCAGGGTACTATTGCTTGAAGAGTTATTGAGAACAACACTCTTTTTAGAGCTTCATAATTGTCCAGAAAACTAAAAAAAATTACCACAAAACGAGAAAAAAAAACACGGCATCTCCGACAAGAGTTTTTTTAAGGCCCTTAAACAAAGTAGAGAAGTTAAGTTAGGTGAAAGTTAATGATTATGGATTTGGTACAACTTGAAGTCAGTCCCTTTTGGGTTGACGAGATATTGTGATTCCCTTTTGGGTTGACGAGATAAAGTCAGTGCCTTTTGGGTCGACGAGATAAAGTCATTCCCTTTTGGGTTGACGAGATATTGTCACTCCCTTTTGGCTTGACTGATAAAATCCGACCTTTTTGGATTAATGAGATAAAGTTAGTCCCTTTTGGGTTGAGGAGATAAACAAGCAAGCATATTATTTTATGACAAATCCGTGGCCTTTCAACGAAGTATACATGGGCTGAGCATAATAATGGAAACGCTATTTTAATTACTGATTTTTATATGTGAAATTGATGCTCCTTTAGCATTAATAACAGTTTCAATACGTAGAAGAATGATTCATATAGTTATCGGACTATATCTATAGGAACTTTAGCACATTCCTCGATCAAGCCTGCTCTAGCTCTTTCTTACGGACGCTGGTGGGTGGCATAGATTCGACACCACAACTGCCCGATTATATCATCATCTGTGAATTGTAGGGACCACTCCAAGTGTTCTATGTCATTTTAATGCATTTTAAACGAAGTTTTTACAACAATCTTACCATTCTGAAAAATGGCCTCACCAGTGGGAAAGAGCGTTTGCAACTAGTCAGCCAAAATTAAATCTATTTAGTTTTTAGTTTGTATGTGATTTTTTTTATTTTCCTGCTTTTTTCGATTTGAGAGGCGAGGAGAGCCTGTCTCACGACATATTTCTATCCTTACATTGCTAAATGACGAAAATTATAGAGGGGTCAATGGTATGAAACAATTTGTTTGAAAGATTCATTGTCCTACGTATATGCGTGAAACCAATACTAGAATTTATGCAGTACTACTACTGCTGGACCAATGCAATTTTATGGCATTGCTGCCCAAATCATCACTTATCCACCTCCATACTTAACTATCGGAATGAACCAATCAGAACCATAGTTTTTTGTAAGCGTCCTTCAGACGTAAACTCGGCCGAAACAGAAATAATGTAAAGTAAGATTCGTCCGACTCTATCACATTCTTCCATTGTTCAATTCTTAGAGTCGAAACTCCTGTTTAACCAAGGCTCTTTGTTGATTTGCGTAAGATAAGACATAGCGATTGCACGAAGCCCTCAACGAATAGGCCTGGTCGAGACACGACTCCTTAGATGCTGATTCCTCCCTTTTGAAGCTGCGGACCCGGAGGAAGGGGTTCTTGGAAAAGGGCTGACTTACAAGTCTAAGGTCTCTCTCGTCTGATATTAAACCTGGGCCTCGCAAGTGGAGGGGGGCAATGCCTCTGCTGCTACAATGAAATTCTGGATGTTTGCCGCGGCCTCCAGACTCCAGAAAATCGCGCTCTCTTTCGGATCTTTCTTTTCACCTCTCTCAAATCTTCTACAATGAGAGCAATGCAAATGGACAACTTGAGAGTGGTGTTGGATAGAGTAAAGGACGATGGATAAGAGTAGTGCATGGTATGAATGCGGTTTTAAGTGTTGCGGAGAGATCTCGGAATCCACCTTTTAACATTACTATATTTGATTTTTATTTTGTGAGGTTTTAGTCGCTTGTAGATAGAAATTAATTACCTCCCTCTTACACAACCAGTTTTGGCTGAACAGACAAAAGCGACTCAAAATAAAGATACTTTTAATTTACTTTGAATAACTCAGTATTTTATTAGGTAAATATTTATTTTTTACATTGATATTATAAATTTTAGGTGTTTTCCATTTGGTCAGATGAGGTAGCATTAAATCACAGAAAGTTTTAAAGATGTTTGTTTTTGGATGTGCTTATGTCGCTTATAAATTTGGACAAATTTGCTTACATGTTTTTGCTCGCAAAAACGTACATGGGTTTTACAAGTGTTTTTTTTACACACATAGTTCAACTTTATAAATTTTGTCGAAAATTAATATTTTTGTTTGTATAAACCTAAAATTTGCATATGAATGGGTTATAGATGCCTGTGTAATAATGTGTATCTGAGAAATTTTGTTTTTGTTTTTATTTAATTGGCTTATTGTTAAAAGCACGTATTTACACGTGTTTGTGTGAACTGATTGTTTGTTTGCACACATATAAGTTTTTAAAATGGCGAAGTATGTCCTGTGTACGCAAATTCAACTAAGTTGAAACAATCTCTCAAAAAAAAGTCAATGTATGTTTCCCTAACACATGCACACATCGCCCATCTAATCCAATTCCACTTTCACCAACCATGTTTCATCCTGACCTTCCATTTCAGCGCGATTCTATCTATTACGGGTGAATATGTCGTCTCCATTGCATTAAGGCCTCATCCCACCTCTTGATTGCTCTCTGATATGAAAGTTGTAATAAAATTCACACAATTTGTCTCCCTGGCGGTTAAAACTGGCGGGAAGCGAAGCCCTCGTTTTCAGAGAGACCAAACGAGCCAACAGGGAGTGCCTCGGTCTTGCCAGTTGTAATTCTTGCTTCGTTCCTACCTCCCTGGGCCCTGCCTTCACGTTACCCCCCCCATACAACGGGGATGGGAAACGGTCCCGGTGTGTTGGGAAAGATGGAGATGGTGAGGGGGAAGTGAGGAAGGATATTTTGTATACCTCACGGTTGGCTCACAATATTTCCTCATCCTTCACCGCGATCTATTGTTTTCGTTCACGCACGCTTGTGCACGTGTATAAAGAAAAGGGGGGAGGGGAGTGTGACTCCATATATACAGTGTGTACTTACATGCTTGAAAGGTCAGTTTATAGGGAGAATATAGCATGGAAATATTAGTCCCACACAATCTCATTTTAAGAACTTAGAAAACAACCAATTCATACTTATAAATCGAGTAATTAAAATTTAATTAACAAATGTAATTATGTAATTACCGACCATTTAAATCCCCGTCTTTACCTCCAATATACACATTTTTAAGTAAATAAACAATTGTAGAAACAAAGTACAAAAATTTTCTAAGGGAGAGACTAAAAGCTGAAGGGAATATATAACCTATCCCGCAGAAAACAATGTTTCTAAAAGGGAATGGTTTCTTCTTCCAGACTAAATTTAAAACTCCCCTTTCTTTACTCCCAAATTGCACATAAAACCTGCCTTCGGCTTTAGGTCGACGACTGAATTTTGTGAAACGATGTCCTCTCTCTGTGTGTTCGTTTTTAATCTTTTCTCGGAATCCCTCCCTCCCCCGTGTTCCGGGCGATCTCAGCCTCCAAAAGCGCCGTTCATTCGAATCTTTGCGAATTACGTCTTCTAGAAATAAGAAACATGATGGCTCGAAGGCGCTTTTTATTTGCAAGTGCACGTTTGCAAGGGGTGTTTGTTAGCAAGCATTCCACTCGGGAAGAGAGGCAGAATTTTTTTTAGCCAAATGGGTCGAACGGATTTTTACCTATGCTAAATTAGGGGTAGATGACTGCTTATTCACCCATCCAAAATAGATAAACAGGATTGTTAGTTGTTAAGGGTTAGGTCATAAAGTTCGATGGGATAACTTTAGGGGATAATTGATACACTTCTTCTTGTACCCCGTGTGGGTAACCCCCTTTCCTTTTATGCGCACCTCAAAGCCCGCGTTCCGTTGATTACTCGCGACCCGCTATCGCCTTCGATGCATAATGACGCGGTTATGGCCGAAACGGCGTCTCGACGCCGTCGTTCCTTCATTCATTTTTTATCCTTTTTTGATTTCGGCGTCACCCCTCTTCGGTACGGAGTGGAATGGGTTGGTTCGAATGTCCCTCGAAGGGGTCGTTTGCAACCCCTGGGGATCCACCTGACGTTAGCCTCGTTCTGGAGGAATCCTTCGTCCGAGAACGGGGCGACGCGACAACAGCGAGCCTCAAATTGAAATTTTACGACGATTTCAATTTCCCTTCGCGTAAAGGAGCGGCGAGACGGGCCGTCCTCCTCAACCGGGACGCACATGCGCTGAATTTATGGAGAAGATGCATCGGTGTGCCCTTGTTAATCCCTTTGTCTCCTTGATTTTAGGAGATCGGGACCAAACGAGACGGAGGTTCCTGGTTGAAAGGTAGGGGGGGGGGCGCATGGAGTCCATCTTGCACCCTCTTCTGTCCTTTCTTGCTTGCGATGCTTTTTGAGTGAGGGGACTTCCCCTCTGGCCCTCGCCTTTGCTCTCAAGAAGCCTCAACCCATTTTTAGCTGCCCCCAAAAGGGTGGGGTGCAAACTAAAGTCGATTAATTTCCCTTCTACAAGCACTCTTACATAAACTATGTAAAAATACCTTAAGAACACATTTACCTTTGTTCTTACATTTCCTTAATCTCATAAACACTAGTCATTAAATCAGGAAAAACTCTTCATTCCTTATTATGTGTGCCATCACTACACCTCCTCACCTATACACCAGATCATTCATGCACACTAAAACTAACGTCATCTAACTTACGCACATTCAGATAAACGTTCTCTCACTTAGGCACACTAGCTAACGCACCCTGGAGCAGACGGCTTCTAACACACCCACGCGCAAGCAGCCGTCTTCTAACTCACCTACTTTCAAGAAAACGCTCTTTACCTCACGCACTCTCAAGAAAACTCCATAGTTCTTATAAAAAGCTCGAGCAAACAACCCTTAACTCATGTCCACTCAAGTAAAATCCCTCCCACTAACGACCGCTCAAGACACCTCTCTATTTCTCATAAAAAACTCAAGCACACACCCTCAAGAAAAATCCCCCCAACTCCAAAGCTCCCTATTTTTCCTAAACATCTCGAACAGACCCCCTCTAACTCACACACCATCAAGCGAAATCCCTCTGACTCACACACCCTCAACAAAAATCCCTCCAACCCACGCACACTTAAGACAACTCCCTCTTTATCATTAAAAAAACTTGAACTAACTCTTTAACTCACGCGACCTCAAGCAGAATTCCTATAACACGCATACTCAAGCAAAATTTTTATCTTAAGCACACTCAAGACAGCTCTTTCTTTATTATAAAAAACTCAAGCACACACCATTTAACTCACGCACTCTCAAACAAAATCCCTCAAACTCACGCAAATGCCGAGTTATTTAAATTAGGAGAGGACGATGCAACGCCAACATGAAATTAGTAAAATGGAGCAGAGAAAATATAAAAAAATCAAACTAAGTTTAAAATTTTGCCTCATAATTATTGAAGTCTTTAAACAAACAAACAGACAGACCGACCTTGAATAAGAAACGGAAATAAGGAAAATATAAATAGACATGAAAAGTAAAGAAGCTAAAAAACGAGACAGACAATGTCTCATCAATACAGTCCATAAGCACAATGGTAAGGTAAAATAGGGATTTCTTCAGAAAACGTAATTGTAGAGCTACTATGAACCTCTGTATTTCTTCTCTGTGTGAGTGCACGTGCCGGCGTGTAGGTGTGATAGTGTGGAAGCAATATTCCTAATGCGCACTCAATCCAACTAATGAAAATCGAGAAGACTTCGTATTTCAGAGTGCCGCTTCACACCTTCTTTCTATAAAACATAAATTTAAAATGGGGAATACATTTTTAAAGATACACTCGGGAAAGAGAGAGAGAGAGAGTGTGTGTGTGAGAGATGTAATAGAGACAGTGAGAATGAGAGGGATAGAGCCGTGACGAGAAAGAGTGTGGTAGTGTGTGTGCGTGAGAGAGAAGAAGAGAAAGAGATAGAGGGGGGGAGAGAGATAGAGACAGTGTGTGTGAGGGGCATATAAAAGAGAGATTATGTGTGAAAGAGATTAAGAGAGAGAGAAACAAACAAATATATTGTGTGAAAGAGATGTAAGAGAGAGTGGACAGAGTTGTGTGCATGTGAAAGATATAGAGACAGTGAGAATGAGACAGTGAGAAAGAGAGTGCGTATATGTGTGTGTGGGAGAGATGAAGAGAAAGACAGAGATAATGTGTGTGAGAAATATTTAAGAGATATAGTGAAAGTGAAAAAGATATGCAAGAGAATGTGTGTGTGTGAGAGAGAGAGAGAAGAAGAAGACAGAGGGATATAGTGCTTGTAAGCGAAATGAGAGAGAGAGAGGTGTGTGGATTATATGTGTGTGTGTGCGTGTGCGAGCGAGAGAGCAATATAGAGAAAAAGACAGTATGTGTGAGAGAGAAAGTATGTGTATGCGAGAGAATAATAATAAGAGAGAGAAAGTGTGTGTGTGTGTGTGTGTGTGTGTTAGAGAGAGAGAGTAAACCAGAGAGCGATTGTGTGAAAGAAAATTTGAGTGAGGAAGAGAAAAGTGCAAGAAAGAGAGTTTGAGAGGCAAAAGAGAGAGAGAGATGGTGAGGTGGGAAAGATAGAGAGAGGGAGTACTGTATGAATAGGTTCTGTAATTTCTTCTCTCTATCAGTTGTAGAAACTATGGTTTAGGCCTATTTGACTCCATTAATTGTTCTTGGTTCGCTTTATGAAAGCCAAGAAAATGTTTTTGTTTTCGTATTTCAGTTTTTTAAAAATTTAGATTTGCTCGTTTTTTTTTCCTGTTTTGTCGCAAGAAAATTTAGACAAATTGTTAGAAATTTAGGGGGGGGGGAGGGTCTTAAAACCTACGAGTATATGCGGAATTAACAAAACTAGATATAAATTTATCCTGCATTATAGTCATTCTACTTTTATGGGGGGAGGGGAGAGGTCTAGTATGTAGCACGTATAATACAAAAGCTAAGACACTCCCAAACTGCTCCCTCACCCATGGAATCAAGGGATTTTTAATTCTGTCATATATTATTAGTCCGTGGCAAGATGATTGTCACATAACAATCAATATGATTGATCTACTTATGAGACTATGGCAATATCTCGTGCTATTAGCAAACGATCCTTTTATCTTCTTGATCATGATAATACATAGAAATAATTTATATTGATTTTTAAGATAATAATTTATCTCGAAATATTCTTCTGGAAGCAACTTCAGTCAATATGACAGGGCTATGAGTTATATAATTAGTCAATAATGTTTGATCTGTTGTGGTTAACTTATGGATAACGTAGGCTATAGAATGGACCCGTGAATCGAAAGATTTTCTACCCTATTTCTCAGAGGGTACAGTGAAAAATAAGGCTAAAATTATCAAGACAACGATATTTAAAAGAATTTTTATATGTAACAATTTATTAAGACGTTTGATAATCACATTTCCGATTATAGTAAAATACAAAATTGCCCAAACGCCCTACATAAAAAAATAAAGGCTTCATGATCTCTGAGAAATTTCTACATGCACAAATTTAGTGGTTAGTGATCTATGAATATCGCAAGTCATACTTTGAGGCCATTGACAAATCCACCAACCAGGTAACTGTTCGCTGCTTAAAACCCGTTAGTTATACATCGCAAGTTTTGGGACAGCCTGTAGCTGCGACATGCTGAAAACTTTTAATGTCTTGCTAATACTTTCTATTCCCATCAAAATTATGACGTTAATGCATTTACTTCCATCAAGATTTGTGTGAAAAATGTACACGATTTTAAATTTAATCTCTCTGATTAATTTTACTAATCAAATTCTGGTCCACCTTCCATGGAACACCTGTAGACTCTTGACTACACACTCGTTGAAAACCTCCCGGCTTAGTCTCTCAAGTCCGGAAATGAATGGTATTTTGAAGATTAAGAGATGGGCGATTATTCCTTTTTCCAAGAGGCAAATGACTTCAGGGAATAGTGAGAAGTAGAATGGTCAAGATTAAGAGAAAAACAAGGAAGTGCGAGTATTTATCTCCCCATCAAAAGCCCCGGGAGAAAATGTGGGCAACTCGCACACATAAACTTGGATTTGTATATACACGTGCCCACCCTTTCTCGCTCAGGCCTACACGCGCTTGCATGCAAATACGAACGGACAACTATCGGATGTTTAATATGGAATAGTGACTCAATGATGGCTTTACGGGGGTTTGACCCTATCGGATACGGTGGCTGCCCTTTCAGACCTACATTGGGGCAGATAAACGGGTCAGAAGGGACAGGGGAGATACAGAGACGAGTTTTCCATCTGCCTCCCTTCCTTTGTGGGCGGGAGAAAAGGGAATAGAGTGAATTCGACCCCAAAATATGACCTCATTACCATTCCAAACGGATGTCGGGCACATTACCCACACACCCGATTAGCGCCTTCATTAAGCACCATTTAATTCGATTTTGTCCCCCTGACCCTGTGTGCCCTCGGGTATTTGGGGGTGTCTTTGGGTTCTTTGTGCGTTTACGGCCCGCTCGGCGTGGCTATTAATGTAGATCGTGTACGTAGAATCTATGCAGACATACAGGTCGCAGCTACGGTCAGGTGCTGTGGTTCCAGGAATGGAGCCTGTAGGAGTATGTGGGTATGCACTTGACAGGCTTAGAGAAGGCTACAGAAAGGAGAAGAGTTCGAGAGGGACTTAATTGAGGTCTTCAAGTGCGCAAATGGTTATGATAGGGTAGACATAGGTAAGGTTCTTACTTTAGGGGAACATGATAGGACACATAGCAATGTGCTTAAGCTGGACAAGTCTAGGTTTAGGAAAGAGATTGGTAGAGATTGCTTTACAAATCGAGTGGTAGATGAATGTGGTAGACTCAGTAGTCAAGTGATAGAAGCGACCTCCCTGCTGAGTTTTAAGAATAGATGGATAGATTTATGGATGAGGATGTTAGGTGGTGTAGTGGATCTTGTCGAGAAGTGTAATAGGGTACGGAACCGCCTTATATTCTACACCTGACCTAGATATTCAGACTGAACTCTTGAATGGCAACAGGAGCTGCCTCGTATAGGCTATTGATTAGCCTTTTCAAGACTCTTTCTTATTTTCTTATGAAACATTATATGTGAGGGAGATGATGGAATTAAGTAGCAATGGGGTCATTGCCCCGATTCATTCACGCTGATACACTCGTTTGAGGGGGATGTATATGATCCGAATTTAGTCCATTTACAATCACCACACCTATTCACCACATTTAGCTCTGCGCCACCCTCAACGAAACCAGCTGTCGCCCGGGGGGAGGGGCTATTAGGAGCGTATATCTGATGCTATAGAATCACAGGCAATTACAAAGACTACTACAAACCTTTACACTGAGACGAATCCGGTGTTGAGGGTGCTGAAGCGAACGTAGCTCTGAAGGTCAGGGTAGAATACACACATAGGAGTACTTATTGAGGCCCATGGTACCAAATTGTGACCCCTTCTTCGAGAGTGAAGCAATATTTAGGGTAAGCTCGATATTAACGATCACCCTTCGTAATTGTTGGTTATTCTATAAATTACGCCACCCTTTATACATCGTGATCGGGGTCCCCTGACCGGATAATGAAATACACATAGAGATCAGAATAAAAATCACCGGCAAGGCCGAATGTACCAGGGAACGGTGAGCATTAGGAGGAAAGGTACTGGAAGATCGGTCGCACTGTTTTAACACCAACCAGCGACAAGAGAACACGTAGTGGCCCAAGGTTGGTCAACCATTTTCCTGTCAGGTGAGTATGGTCATGAAACCCCATTTAGAAGGTTCCCAGACAGAAGAATGACGAGTTGTGAGTGCGAAGAGAAGAGGGAGGAAGAGACAGCGGTGCTGTGATTAGCTGTGTGTTGGCGTGTGTCTATGCCCATCCGTCAGACTCAGCATGTCGCAAAATGCGACTAGCTCACTACGCTCGTTGACTTTTTTGTCCACCCCCCCTCGTTGCGCCGGAACTAGGCACCTGGGCGTTAGAAGTCCAACGCCTTGGCGATTAGGTTTACGATGTATCTTCGTATATGTGTAGTGTTTGTAAAGGTGGAGCCGCGCCTTTGGAGTAGGAAGTTGCCCCGTCTTCATCGTAGAGATTTATCCCTCCCCCCTTGTCACTTCCCACAATTAAGTGGGGGTCACATCGGGGGTTGTAAGACTTAAACGAAACTTAGTTACGAACTTATAGAACCAGCGTCACGTGACTCTGTTTAGAATCTGTTTGGCACGTGACTCCACATCGCGTCACGTGCCTAGCAACGGCCTACGGACGTCCCAGGATCCCTCTAGGGCGGCTCCAGTAGGGCTTTGAGGGGCACCGTGGAACTCTGCCGCTTGAGATCAAATGGCCTTCTTGTCCGGCTCAAGTTCCCATGTCCCTCCTTCGATGACCGATTGAAATTTCTCTCCTTTCACTCCCCCCCCCCCTCTGTGTCCCAGATAGGGGGCTAAGGAACGGGGTTCTCAGGAAAGGAGGTTCGAGTTGGACTTGATTGAGGTCTTAAAGTGAGAAAAAGGTAATGATGGGGTAGACATAGGTAAGGTTCTTATTTTAGGGGAACATGATAGGACACATAGCAATGTGCTTAAGCTGGACAAGTCTAGGTTTAGGAAAGAGATTGGTAGAGATTGCTTTACAAATCGAGTGGTAGATGAATGTGGTAGACTCAGTAGTCAAGTGATAGAAGCGACCTCCCTGCTGAGTTTTAAGAATAGATTGGATAGATTTATGGATGAGGATGTTAGGTGGTGTAGTGGATCTTGTCGAGAAGTGTAATAAGGTATGGAACCGCCTTATATTCTACACCTGACCTAGATATTCAGACTGAACTTGTGGATGGCAACAGAAGCTACCTCGTATAGGCTATTGATTTGAATTTTGCACACTCCTTTTCCTATGTTCTATGACCTGTAAAGAGTAGAACTAGCAAGGTACTAAACAACTGAAGAAGGAAAAGGGGGGGGGGAACTTTTAAATAGTAGAACTAACGAATTACTAAACAACGGAACAAGGGAAAGCAGTACTTGCAAAGAATCTAACTTCACTTAAAATTAGCTCGAATAAACGACGGAGAAGGAGAAAAAGAATTCCACAAACTTTATACTTAACCGTGTGCTGCAATTTGGGGTGAGAAAGTGAAGAAGAAGCATAAGAAGACGAGGAGGAAGAAGAAAAGAAAATAAGAACATATCTGGATTGACAGAGTTTATCTGAGAGTGACAGGTTCTTGGTCACGGCTATTTAATACATTAAGAGGCAATAATTTCCCTTCCTCATTCACTCTCTCCTCACAACACATTTTCAAGCACACACAACAAACCACTACAGCTAGTGCCTTATTTTCCCCTATATTAATCCATATATCTAGAAAACCTTGTTTAGCATCACCAGGGGTAACCCGCTTTCCCCTACAAACACTAGCAAAAAAATACCACACTTTCTAAATAGTTTTTTGTCTCTTCCTGGAAGAGGTCGAGACACTCAACCACGGATTTAGTGGAGCGCGTGAGGAGCCCACGTGCCTGAAATTGGAGCTGTGACATGACTTTCCGCCAGGCCACGTGCATTTCACTCAAATTCGATCCCGGCTGCCGTTGTGGGGTAGTTGGCACCCCCAACTCCTCATTTTCCTCTGTCAGCTTTAGATATTTTCAAAGGATCCCACACTTTGATTACGCCCCCCCCCCCCACCTCCTACACAAACTGATTACACCCCGCGCATTTACCACAATAGAAACATATAAAATAGCAACGTTATGGCATACGATTATGCCCGTGTAGATACACACATGTCTACTTATGTTTATACCCATACATGTCTACTCCTAAGATATTTTAAAATATTTATTAAGACGAAAGGTGAAAACCAATAGGAGCATCTTTACGTGCGTTTGCAAATAGGTTTGGAAACAAATGGGTAAAGTAAGGGGAGTTGAAAATGTGTAGAGTAATAATAATAACAGTATACAAAGGATTACTGAAAGTTACGGAGTCGAGGAATATTACTCTTAATTATTTGAACTTTTCATTAATTGTTAATTGTAAATCCTTTAATTGCTTTCAAACACACCGTAATTTGTTTTTGTTTTTTCTCTTCGTTCGTAAATTTGTCTATTTCTCTTTTCGTTCGTAGTTTTGCTATTTTTCTCTTCGTTTGTAATTTGTTCTTCTCTCTTTGTTCGTAAATTTGTCTATTTCTCTTTTCGTTCTTAGTTTTGCTAATTCTCTCTTCGTTTGCAATTTGTTTTCTCTCTTTGTTCGTAAATTTGTCTATTTCTCTTTTCGTACGTAATTCGTCTATTTCTCTCTTCTTTCGTAATTTTACTGTTCCCCCCCACCCTCCCCGCTCCTAAACCTTTTAGCACGGAAAAGCAAATTTAAAAAGCATTATACGAGGGGGGGTCAATAAGTTTTGCAATTCGAATATAAGGAAACGAGATATGAGGAAAAGTGTTTTATTTTTTTTCATTATAAATACCTCGACTTCAATGCACTTGCGCCACTTGTCCCTGAGGCTTCGAATTCCAGACAACCAGAAATCTCCCGACTGCTGTTCAATCCCCTCCTGGACGGCGAGCTGGACATCTTCATCATCCCCAAACCAGCGTCCACGCAGTGCAGCTTTGAGCTGGTGGAATAAAAGGTAGTCGCTAGGGGCCAGATCTGGACTGTAAGGGGGATGGATGAGCTCCTTGGATCCGCACTTACGCAAGGAAGCTTGTGCAACTCTGGCCTTGTGGACTTTGACGACGTAGAAGTCGATCATGGGGCGTGAGGTTTCTAGGGACCCAACGGGCAGAGACCTTGGTCATGGCCAAATTGTCGTGGATGGTGTTGATAAAACTTCTATGTGATATTCCAAGTTCTCGCTCGATTTCTTCGACCTTCACCCATCGATTTTCGAGGATGATCCTCTCCACACGGGCCACATTGTCCTCGTTGTTCACGTCTGGGGGGTGTCATGGACGGAGATCATCTTCAAGGGACTCACGACCATGGCGGAACTCCCTATTCCAGCGAGCAATGGTTGCATAGGAAGGGGCGGTGTCGGTGTACACTGCAATCATGCATTCATGGATCTCTTTTGCATTCTTGCCTTCCATGGTCAAAAATTTGATCACTGCGCGGTGCTCAACCTTCTCCATTGTTGAAAAATTTCTGACTGACGATCAGCGATCAGCTATTGCTTCAAAAAAATATGAGGCAGGAACGTGCGGATGCAGGTCCTGACTTGTCAAAACTTGTCATAACTTGTCCTAACACCCCCACAAACAGCCATCCCCCTTCCTCTGTTTTTCCCTACTGATTCGCAAAACTTATTGACCGCCCCTCGTATCTTATACTCGTATGCCATTATAATAGTCAATAATTATACTGAAAACCGGAAAATGAGAATCAAGTTCTGTTATAGACGAAAATAATAGAGTTTAATTTAAATGTGGATTACGACTAAGGTAAATAATACAAACCCCATAATAGAAAGACGAATTAGTTTTGCGTACTAATTTCAGATTTAAACTAAATTGTTTGCATTTAATATGCGGCTTCTACGACCAAGTGGCTAAAATTGCCTTGTCATTTGACAAGGGCCCAAACAGGCAGTCTAAACAGCCCCGTTTGAATGGAACCCTTTAAATTGCAGGATTAGCCGAGTGATCTGATGATCTGAGCCACTTGCCAATGGTCTCTCAGTGACGTGGAGTATCCCGGTTCGCATCTTCTCACCACCCACGATGCTTTCTTTCTTCTCCCTCCTCCCCTTTTATTCCTATATGCCTTTCTGCTTTATTACCACGGCCAGAGGAATTAATGGCACAAATAAAAATATTTCCCTTATCCGTTCACGTGAGGGGCCTAGGTTGGTGAACCCGTGTGTATTGAAAGAGATAGTCAAACGGATAGACGGACTAAGAGATTATGTCTATTATGGGGTTGGAATTCCATTTCTCCAACTTAACATTGAGCCAGGAGATCATCCCAGCAAATGATTATTTTGCATGTTAAGAAGATATTCGATACGTTCGTGTGGAATTGCTTCCGTTGCAATTCGATACCATTGCTTCTGATTATCCCTCGTTATTCCTAAATAAAAAAAAAACAAGTTAAATCTCTATCATGAAGCCCCTTTCAAACCTCGAATCTCTCTATACTTTACTGAAGCAAATTATCTACACTCATGGTTGGTAGTTGTGGTAAATCTAGCAAATATTTCTGAAGTACATTCGCTCAATCACAGACATCTTCCTTTTTCTGTGGTCTAATAACTGGGCATTATTATTATTATTATCAATTTTGTTTTCTCATTATTAATTTTGTTTGTTGTTATTGTTGTTATTCTTATTATTCTTCTTATATACGTGATTACTTGATTTAAAGTCTCACTCTTACATCCCCATGAAATACTAAAAAAAAAAGGCAATTTAGAAAGACGAAAATATTTCCGTTAAAATGCATTCTAGTCGGCCAATTTGTGCATTCTTATCCACAACCGAATAAGGCGTTTTAATTATAATAAAATCCATTTAGTTCCTAATATCTATTTAGTTTCTATCACCGTAAATATTTAAATATTCTAAATCTATCTTTGTGTGAAAATATATCTGCTAATGATAGATATGCTAATATATATTTTTATATTCCTCGTTCAAGTGGTTTTAAGAACAGCTTCAAGTATATCTTTTGTGCCCTGCCGACATTACTACGTTTATACTATTGCTTCTATCTCCCGAGTTCTCGTCGTACTGCATTCCTTCCTATTTTTTTAACAATTGTCTCCTTCTCCCTCATTCTTTAACTGAATAATGCTGAAAAACGAACTTCCTTCAACTTCGCAGATAAGATTCCTTTTATTTCTATTTAGGGGACCTACTTATTAACGTGGATTCTGAACCACTTGTATCGGCAGCGTATGGCAGCCACCGTGAAGTAGATCCCGATTGGGATCCCATTCGACCAATAACTGCAACCGATGTTGTTTAACGTCGCTGTAAATATATAAATAAATGTACTATTCCAAGATACTGCTTCCAACTTTCTTCACATTTTAACTCCCTCTAACTTTACCGCTTTTTACGAACCTCTCCCAAACTGCCCATTCCCTCGATAATTCGGCTTCCTAATTTTTAAATAATAATAATGATTTTGACCTTAAAACCTTGAGAATGACTCGCAAGAATGAACCGCTACTCGAGTGTCACTTTCAAGTGCTTCATCTTAATCCCTCGCGCGATGACCTGCCACTTGGAAGAGCTCAAGTGTCTGTCGTTACCCCACCATTTGGAGGAGCACCCATTAGGGGAAGGGGTAACAAGTGCCATACGCCCATTTATTCGATCCCCGCCCTCCGACTATGAAACCTGTATTTGATGTGTTGATTCGAGGGTCTTGTCCTCTCTACCGATTCGGAGAAATGAAAGGTCCGAAAGGATGGTGTGTGTTTGAAAGATTGAAGGGGTCAAGGTAATAGGGTAGCCGCAAGAGGGGTTTAGCGGGGTTGTTGAGGTTTATCAGAGGGGCAAATTACGTATAAGAATTATTTTATTATTATCATTATTATTATTATGGTACAATTGACCTGAATGACCGATGATAGACTTTGGTGGGTTATTTGAGTGTACAGGAAGATGACAATTGTAAGATCTCTGCCGGACCTGGGGCATTCAGGGCTAAGAAAAACTCTGAGGGGGATTCAAATCCTAAGTCCTTTGGCCCAAAGAGGGTGGCTACCCCTCCGGCCTTTAAAGGGTTCCCTGCTCACTTGAAGTCTCAAAACTACTACTGCAGTTCTGCCATCACATTTTCCTCTAGCAAGGACCGAACTCTCGTGTCTTCAGGTTTGGTAGCGATGGTCATTCTGACCTTTATGTGAATCTCATTATCCGGTCAGAGGACCTCGCTCAGCATTAACCAACCAACATTAGCACACTCCAAGCAGGTGTTCAAGTCCATGATGAACGCAAAAAAGTCCCCAAATCCTTGGCGAAAGGGCACCCCTGGACAGTAGACGAAACGGATACCCTGTTCGTACCTCCGAATCCTGTACTCAAAATCAAATCTAAATAGCCATCCAAGGCAGGCAAAATGTCATTCTCGAAGACCCAAATCCCTTAGACAAATAATTTGGAAGAAACGAATCATTAGAGCGGATTAAAATCCACCTGGGATTGAAACCAGAGGGATTTTCGATAGTTTTGTCACACTAAAGGGGAAGGAATAATAGATGATGTGTGGGAGTGTAAGAATTCCTACACTTAATAAGATTATTTTATATCGAATCTCAATTTCCCCCGACAACTAATAAGGATCACACACGAGGGATTTGGCACGCGAGAATCAGTCCGCTGCGAGGGAAGCTAAATAGCATAGCTTAGTACTGGACAAATTAGGTTAAGGTTAATTTCATTCTATCAAAGTATTAGATTAATCAATACGAGAATTTAAGAGAGCAATTATGATACTTTCACATCCACTTTTATCAAAGTACCAGTGAAGTATCTCAAGTAGTGAAGGGAAGATGGAAGACTTTGTAATTTATCCTACATGGTTGAACAAGGAAAGTAGGGAATTAGATGACATTGTAATTTTAGGTACAGGAGATAGCTACTTGAATATCATCAATATCCATGTCTCCAAATTAAAGGTGGAGAAGCGCCCCTTCCCCTTCCCCACACAAATGGTGCGTGAGAAATTGGTGAAAAGGGTATCTACATATACACATACATCTATGTGATGTTAATGATTTGAAAGTAACTCACTTGATCACCTTTATTCTGTTTGGATCAGTTGAGTTCTATGGGGTTGAAAGTCCGAGATAAACAATATGATATGGGACAATTAGATATATTTCGTTTCAATTTCTGAAACTCCTCAGATTTTTATTATTGCTGTAAAATAAAAGTAATTTGGTAGGATTTTACCATTGATCTATGCTTTTTAGAGGCCTTTTTTACAGTGAAGACTTACAGTTTAACCTGGAACACTCCACGGATCACTACAGTGTTATACCATCTGCCGTTAAGTCGACCCTTATCTGGATTACACCCAGCGACTAATCACACTCAATGTGGCTTAACTTTGCTACCACTACCCTACTATACATATACAATTAGAAACACTGCTAAAATTACTGCAAGTCTTTCAGGTTGCCACATAGGTACGCTCTACACCCGAACCTAACCTAACCTTCGATAGGTCGTAGGTTGTAAACCGTACATAATAAGTAAATGAGAGTGTAGAATGCACATGAAATGAGCACTCAATGTCTGGTCGATTCAGATGATCTTGATAGGGTGTGGTGGCGTATGTCGCCTGTAAAATCATGTTGCGTTGTGCTCTTCCTTTCTCGCAGGGGACTTGACGATGATTCATGAGTCACATGCTTAACTCACTATGTGATGCCACGATGAATCACGAGTCACATTCTTGCTTCGCATTTTGTAACTCCACGATGAATCACGAGTCATTATGCTTGATTTGATTTTGTGACTCGACGAAGAATCAGCTGTCATGCTTGACTCTCTTTTGGTGATATGACGATGAATCACGAGTCACATGCTTGACTCGCTTTTTGTGACACGACGATGAATCAGAGTCACATGTTTGACTCGCCTTTGGTGACTCGACGATGAATCACGAGTCATTATGCTTGACTCGATTTTGTGACTCAACGAAGAATCAGCTGTCATGTTTGGCTCTCCTTTGGTGACACGAGGAAGAATCACAAGTCACATGCTTGACTCGCTTTTTGTGACACGACGATGAATCACGAGTCACATGCTTGACTTGCTTTTTGTGACTCGGCTGTGGATCACGAGTAATTATGCTTGACTCGATTTTGTGACTCGACGAAGAATCAGCTGTCATGCTTGACTCTCTTTTGGTGACACGACGATGAATCATGAGTCACATGCTTGACTCGCTTTTTTGACTAAACGATAAATCATGAGTCACATGCTTGACTCTCTTTTTATTCTCATTTAGCCCATCCACATTATTCATAAAATATGGGCAACATAATAATATAAGGGTGATGTTTTGAAGTAAGGAATGTTTAAGGGTTGCTATTATTAGTCGTCTCATCTTTCTATTGAGTGATGGCCTCATTGGTTATTCAGAAATAGAAAATCTGTTTCCACTCTACATTTTATTTAATTTCTCTTTCTATTTGTTTTGATTACCTTCATTCATTGATAATGAGGGGAGAGCAGCAACCTTCCTACGCATAGTTTACTGATAGTGGCTCCGTCCTATAACCCCCCTCCTCTCAAGATTATTCCCTCATCTCATACTAGTATTGCATGATAACATGCATGATTGCATGCTAACATCTTTGCAATTTTCTTAGTAGGCATAACCTAGCCTTCACGATCACCATCACACGCACCACCTACATCACTACCTAAAGCCTTCACCTCCCTTCTTATCAACACCTGTGCTCGGTTCCATTTTCTCTTATGAATCTTAAATGTGTGTGTGGATAACCCACAAAGTATCGTGTAAGTAAACAACAAATGTCAACAAAGCCCACAAGGAAAATGAAACGAATATTCTAAGTACCTTCTAAATCTATTTCAAGTTCATTATCAAGGAATGACCGATGTTCATTTTTAAACTTCTTCCATTGTATTTACCTAAACACTTCAAGAGCTAAGGTGAGATTACAACACTCATGGCGCACAGGAAAATTTATACTACAGGCCCATCCTCCCCATCGGCTCTTATACACGCCATTAATATCTTCGGAGAAGATTTTTATTGCTCTACTCGTTTAAAAACACCCTACTGGAAAATAATATTAACTTGCTTTTTCCAGATCCATAAATACCAGCTTCCACTACACAGTTTCCTTATCCATAAAATACCAGCATGCACTACATATCTTTCTGATCCATAAATATCAGCTAACACTATACATCTTCCTTATCCAGAAATACAAAATTGTACTACACATCCTTCTGATCTAAAAATACCAGCTTCCACTACATGTGTTTCTGATCAATAAATACCAGCTTACACTACACATCTTCTTGATCCATAAATGCCAGCTTGCGCTACACATCTTTCTAATCCATAAATAGCAGCTTACACTATACATCTTTGCGACCCATAAATACCAACTTCCACTGCACTTCTTTCTAATCTATAAATATCTTCTTCCACTACATATCTTTCTGACTCATAACTACCAGCTTACAGTACACATCTTTCTGATCCATAAATACCAGCTTACAGTACAAATATTTCTGATCCATAAATACCAGCTTACACTACATATATTTTGGGTCCATAAATACCAGCTTACACTACACATCTTCATGATCAATAAATACCAGATTAGACCACATCTTTATGTTATATACATAAATACTGGCTTCCACTACAGATTTTTCTAATCCATAAATACCAGCTTACAACAAACATCTTCCTGATCCATACATACCAGCTTACAATACACATCTTCTCTGTCCATAGATACGAACTTACACTACACATCTTCCTGATCGATAAATATCATCTTACATTACACATCTTTCTGATCCATAAATACAAGCTTACACTACACCTCTTATCTATCCATAAATGCCAGCTTGCACTGCACAACTTTCTTAACAAAAAATACAAGCTTACATTAAACATATTCTGAGTCCATAAATACCAGCTTACACTACATATCTTTCTGACCCATAAATACCAGCTTTCACTACACATCTTTCTGATCTATAAATACCAGCTTCTACTACACATCCTTCTGATCCATAAATACAAGCTTACAGTAAACATATTTTGGGTCCATAAATACCAGCTTACACTACATATCTTCCTGATCCATAAATACCAACTTGCAGTACCATCTTCTTGGTCCATAAATACCAGCTTACACTACACATCTTTCTGATCCATAAATATACCAGCTTATCCTACACATCTTCCTCCAAGGTTTGTTTTATCTCTTTCCCTCCCATGTCATCAGTTATTTTACCTCTGTTAAACTCAATCTAGTTTATACACTCTCCATTTCACCCATACATTTACACACAACTACAATCACTCTACTCTCCCCTTTTATCAAATAACCTTTCATAACTATGTCTTACAACTAACATCCACTTTCATATTTCTACTTTCTATCTACTCCGCTCTCACATCCTTCACCACTTTCACTGCCCACTTAATTTCTATAGTAATAAACCCAACACTGTTAAATGCCCCTTACCAAACCAACAAAACCATTCATATTTGCTTGTTTCACATTCACACTTTACAGATACTTAGAATATCATTGAATATACATTTTAATTTTCGTATTTTTATCTAGAACAATTCAAGATTTTTACTACATCCTTATTTTAACTTCTTCTTTTATATGCCTTCATACAATTAACACTACCACTATTTCACATCCACAGCAGATATAACTGTACTTCATGCTTCCTTTCACCTATTTCACCTTTCCATTTCGTTTTTCACTAACCACTCTAAGCCAAATCACATGAAATCCCTACAATTTTTGGTACAATTTCCTTAAACACATTCACATTTAGTCTAGATTTTTTTTATCATTAATACTTCTCTCCTCCTGGGAGGAAACCTATGGATACAATTTATAGAAGGATATTGGTACTGACTACAAACTCTGGTTGGAGGAATTAGATGACCTTTGATAGGCCCTGGTAGCTCCCATTCAACCACGATTCATTCATATAATTTTGCATTCTTGTTACTATTTGACGAAGCTCTCGTTAATTCCCTACATTTTATCCGGAATAAACTTACTCATCCTAAAGACTCGTCAGTTTTCGCGCTAAAATTGCCCATGCAATAACTCACATTACAAATTTATCATGCCGTAACACATGTTAAAAAATTATATCATAACTCACGTTAAAAATGATTCTCTCCGTAACTTGTATAAAAATGGTCCCTTCCATAACTCACGCTAAAAAATCCCCGTGTAGGGAAATTGATATCCCACCCTCAAAACTGAGGCCCTGCTCGGTAACCGCAACGTCCTGGCATTTTTTCGCGGCGTAACCCTATTACTTAACCCCCCTCTCTCCCCTCGCCTCGAGGATCACCAGAAAGGCCTTCGCCCAACCACATAATGCACTAATCATCAGATTTTGACTCCAGCGAGCCTAACATTGGTTAAAACACAAATATTTCCCCTCAAAGTTGGTATTTAATTTCATTTCATATGCGAAATTAGAGGAGCGACAACCAAATGCCAGAAGGTGCCTTTAGGGCTAGGTGAAAGACGCTCTGAGAAAAACCGTTAGAGGAGGAGACTTAATGCCGCCGTCCTCACCCCCCCTCCCTCCCCTACCCCCAGTGTCGTGGCGAAGTATATAATCGAATAACTGCAGAAGAACGTGGAAGATCGAGTTTGCGATCGAGACAACGAAGTCCGGCTCAGTGCCCAGCAACCCTACGAAAGGAACACAGAAGAAGCTCATGCTGAGCCAGTTCCAGGTGGTCACACCGAACTTTAAGTTAACTTGTATTGAGAAACAAGTTCAACTAGTTCTCGTCAGAGAAACCCCTATCCTGGTGTACAACAAAACCCAGAGATAGTCCTCGCCATTGAGGAATACCCCAAAGTCAACTCCTTCAAGCACTCTCCTTCGTCAAAGGATTCACTCGTTTGTTCCTTGCTCGTCAGTGCGAATTATTCCCAGATTAACCCAAAGAGTGGAAGCAGAGTGGAACGTGCTTTACGCCATCTGTCGCACGTACCGAATTCATCTGTGGCTTTAAAGCTATCCTTGCGCTAGACAAACCATCTGGAGTGGCAGTAAAGACGTCCACGCGCCTGCCTGAAAACAACATTCTTGAAGCTACATAAAAATGGAGGCCAAGTCAGTCTCAAACCCAATTCTCGTGGGTCAACCATTACTGTATATTCAATTGTTTAATTTAGTAAGTCTCACTTAAACTTGTTTAATTCAAAACTGTGTAGTTTGTTTGTTAGATTTCATTTTTTTTCATGTTTTAATTAAAGGTCTAGTTTCTTAGAAGTATTTAATTCAATCCTCGAAACGCTGAGCATGTCACTAAAAACCCTCAAAGATTAAAATAACGTAAAAATAATAATAATATAGCACTCTTAGAGATAACTTAATCAAGGAATTTCGAAGTACGTAACTAACCTATACGTACGTACACCATCACTCGGTCCTTGCAATACCACGACACCCTGTCATAATTGTCGCTAAATATCCATGCCAAAACTTGCGTTCAAAATTGTTCCTGCCATAAATTGTGTTAAAATTGCTCCTGTCAAGCTTCGTGTTAAAAATCGCCAGTATTATAAGTCTCGTTAAAATTGTTCATGCCATAACTCGCGTTAGAATTTATCCTGTCACAACTCATGTTAGAAGTTTACTCCTACCGTGAGTCGTGTTAAAAAAAATTCCTGCCATAAGGCTCGTTAAAAAGTGTCCCTGTCATAACGTGCCTTAAAAATTGATCCTACCATAACTACCGTTAAAAGATTTCTGCAATATCTCGCGACAAAAAATTTCCTTTCCATATCCTTTGTGTATTAAAACAAAATCCACTAATATTTTTATGATTTCCATTCTTACTGACCCATACCCCTAATTCTTACTAAAAATTATACTTTTAACATTCTAACATTCATTATAATGTACATATTATCATAAAATTTATGTGTTATCATATATATGTATATAAGTTCAAGTGGACATGGATCGTACTGCTAGTGGTTTTTGGTCATCAAACCTAAATCTAAAGTTTTAAAGTTTGCAGAAATCCAAAGTGCCCAACAGGTAGCTCACATAAATTCCTTTATTTTCCACATACAGAACTTAGAAATCTGTTTACCAGTTCAGATTTATGGTGTCATTCTTGAGAAAAAGTGTTTTTGTACGGATCGTGACCATGTAGGCCACTCTCCGTACGCACTTAGTACCATTTTGATTTTTTTTGATAGACCACAACTGAAATTAAAGGATTTACTTCTACTAAATGATACAGAAATGTTATGAAAAGACATATAATATTTAAAAAATGGTTATAATTGTTATTTTACAGGCGATCTGGGCGAATGAAATGGAAGAAATTCAAGTTACGAATACGATAAATAGGAGGGTTGTTAAACTGAGTCGTATAAACTGAGTCACTTAAATTGAATTACATAAAAATGAATGACATAAATTGATTAAAAAAAATATTTAAATAATATAAACAGTTAAACACTTATCCTATTACTGAATATACTTAACACAGCCCTGTATATAGTTAAATCTTGCATCTAACATAAAATAATTTTAGATAATAACACAAATAACATCATCCAACGCTGATAAAAAAGGCAACTTTACACTTTGATATCTTGTATTTTTATTCATTTTTAGCCGCTTTTTCACATTTGAAACACAGCAATGTTACGTGATCAACATACGGTAGTTACAAAACAAAATCTTCATTAGTAAAATTTTCAGGAATTATAAATTTTGTACAGACAGTGTACTACGCACCATTTTATGTAAACTGTAAACACAGAAATCCCCACACTGGTCACCGTTATGAAATCACGCACATTTTCCTTTACAATGATCATATTCACGATCGAATCCATAACCAACAGAATCACGCAATATTCACAAACACTGTGAACTATAATGTAACTCGTAAAAATTACAACAGACACGTAAAATATCCAAAAAATTACCTAGCAAACAAAAATGGCGTCGGAGCTCGGCGGGAAGAAGAGGACGGTTATGTCACATCATACTCGTTTTCTATGCCAAAGGTAAACTGAATCAAACCCATATTTTGGCAAGAACCCTTCCGTACGGTCTGTGTCCACTTCACCCTATATATATATATATATATATATATATATATATATATATATATATATATATATATATATATATATATATATGGTGAAGTAGACACGGACCGTACAAAGTAGCGCGTGCGTAGAGCAAAAAATACCACAGGAAAATGAAAGGCAGATTCCAAGTACTTTCAAACTTGTATAGTTCATTATTAAGGAATAACGTAAAATTTTATAAAGCTCGTTTATATATGAGAGACAGCAAAGTAATGCCCGGTCCATGTACAACGAAAGGGCACAAAATAGAGAAATATTATCAAAGAAGCACATAATGTAGACATTTAGGTCACTAAGATAAATACATACACACCTAATTGTGAATACATAAAGTAAACGAGAGAAACATAACTAAATTAATAAACCATAGGGCTAAGATTTAAAATGGATAATTTCGTTATAAATAAGCCTTTTAATAACAGGTCCAGTTTAAAGAGGCCGGGGGATATATTAAAATTAGGCGAGGAATTAATGAATGAGCATTCGACAATATTTCTTTGAACAAAGTCATCAGATTTGTAAATAAATTTAGCCGAATTCCAATTGATAATTTGACTGTTTTCCGATAAATGGACAATGAAAGCACTACTGCTATCTTCCCTTCTAATATTGTATTTATGTTGCGTCAAGCGTACACTTAATGATTTACCGGTTTGGCCAAAGTATTGCTTAGGGCAAACTGAACAATCGACAGAATACCCATCCCCCCTTATCCTATTGTTATTATTATGAATCAACATTTTGCACATGGTAGATTGATACTTGAATATGACAGAAATATTTAACTTATTCAAGAGGCGGGGAAGCAAGGAAAATTATATGTGGGAGGGATTTCAGTTCTGTAAAAGGATTTTTTTTTCCAAATCTTGGCATCCTGCAAGAAATGTTTGAGGGTAGCAAAGATTGTTACCTATTTCAAAGATCTTGGAATTCTCAAGATCCAAGAATTCCGGGCTGGCGACCCGCAACCCCCGGAGAAACATTGAAATAAATTCAGACCGTTTGACTCTATCATTATGACCTGAGTAAAAATGAATATGAGAACCGTTCTTGGTAGGCTTACGGTACACGGAAAATTTAAATCCAGATGGAGTCCTATGAATAAGTAGATCTAAGAACCAGAGGACACCATTTTGTTCGAGTTCAAGTGTAAATTTAATAGAGGGAACCAGAGAATTAAGTTCAGTAAGAAAACCATTAACATCCTTAGAAGAAGGCCACAAACAAATAATATCGTCTATATATCGGAACCAAACACAGGGAAAAATCGATAATGGTGAGGAGTAAGGTAGTTTAAAAAAATCCATATATATATTAGGAAGAACAGGGGATAAGCAATTTCACATATCCAAACCAAATTTTTGAAGGTAAAATTTACTATTAAAAGAAAACTTACAGTTTTTAGTACAAATGGATGCGATTCGTAATATTTCTCTATTTTGTGCCCTTTCGTTGTACATGGGCGGGGCATTGCTCTGCTGTTTCTCATATATATATATATATATATATATATATATATATATATATATATATATATATATATATATATATATATATATATATATATATATATATACATATATATATATATATATATATATATATATATATATATCAGCTTGTAAAAAATTTCGTTATTCCTTGATAATGAACTGAACAAGTTCGAAAGTACTTGAAAACTGCTTTTCATTTTCCCGTGGGATTTTTTGCATATATATATATATATATATATATATATATATATATATATATATATATATATATATATATATATATATCAGTCTGGCAACTTGTAACATTTTTGTTTAGGCATTCAATTTTAGGAAATACAGAGAAAATAGAAAACTTTGCATAATTGTTACATATAGAATTTAATAAGTTAGAATAGTTTAATCATAACAAACTTATTATTAGTTCAGAAATTTAAATAAAAATATTGGAAAAGCGTTACAAAATTTAGACTTACCTAAGGTAATGGCGTAACACTACTTATATAGAAATTCTGTTCGTAGTGTTTTCTTGCAAAATACTTCTATTATTGTATTATAAAAGTTTTCTAGATTCTACATAAGATTTTGAGAATTTTTTTTCAATTGAAATAATAGCAAGATTTAAAAGCCTCTCTTCACTTTGGGAACTTCGTAAGTAACTTTTAATTCTTTTAAGAGCAGAAAATGATCGCTTAACAGTTGCTGTTGTTATTGACATAGTTAGAATCAAATTTGTTAATTTGTATATTTCTTGTAGATATTTGTCCATTTTATCCTCAAGTAGAAATTTAAGGAGCTCGGTAACATTCTTTTTCGCAAGAGATTTATGCGAATATAAGTCACACAATTCAAAACGGAGGCGAGGAAACTGTAAAAAGGAACTGTAGCTTTTTTCAAAGATTCAAAAGCTTTTACTGGGAAGGTAACATCATAAAACTCAAATTTTTTGCAATCTAAAAGCTCAATTAATTCTAAATTTTCTATTCAACTGAAACGCTCTTCCATTTAAATGAGTATTTTATCGAATATGTCATCATATAATTGACTGTACTTGTCATTTGGGAAAGATTGTTTTCTTTTGCTTACTGGTTCACCACACCTTTCAGTTATCAAGCTCCACGTATCTAAAATTTTTTTGTTTCTCATTTATGTAATTTTAGTTAGAGTGTTTTCAACGGTCATTGATTTGTTTGCAACAGATCTAATAGACATTCACGGAAGGAAAAATCGCGGAAAATACTTCTAATAAAAAATTGAGATCAAATGTATCGATGCTTGCCAGTAAGCCACGTGCGCTGTTTTTTGTTTTTAGTCCAAACTCTCTTGGATTTCCAAGAATATATTTAAAAAGATCCATTAAACCATCTTAATTTTCTTTAGCTGTTGCAATTAGTGTAGAAGAATAGTTCCATCTTGTAGGAGCTAATTTAGGAAAACACTTTCCAACACCCTTGCTGTTTGCTTAGTTGAACTACTAAAAAATTATGATAAATTTTCTGATATTGAGAAAAAAGTATTGTAGGCTTGTACACGTATAACTGGCCCTCAGTGCCCGCACTCCCCCCAAAATATAAGATACCTCAGCCACTCACCTTACCGTCTGTGTAGTTTGCAGATATCACTTGCGGCTGTATGCGTTTTCAAAATGCATGCTTTATGTATTACATCAATAATTTAAATGATAACAACTAAAGTATACACATGTATAAAATTGTTGTAGGTAAGACAAATATATATTTTTAATTTTTTAGCATGTTTTGCAACATATTAACTCATGTATTAAGCTACAAAAACATGAAGTTAGACGTTATAGAAAGCGAAAGCATGTAGGCAACAAACAACCTTTTGTCTTACGCAATAAAAAACATTTTTCTGTACAAAGACACGATCTTTGAAAGTTATGTGATCTCGGATGTATTGCTGGTATACGCAACAAACAGTCTTATTCTTTATAGCAATCAAGACCATTTTTTCTGTACCAAGATAGAAACTTTAAAAGCTGAGCTAATCTCTGCTGACTTCAAGCCAAGATACTGAAAATTATCCTTTTAATCTTATGAAATAATGTTTGATTTCTCTGCAGTGTCAAAAGCTTACAAGTTACAATACCTGATCCTGTGGAAACTATGCATACAGTATGCATTGTATTCATGGAAGAATCGCCACTGATATAACTATATATATATATATATATATATATATATATATATATATATATATATATATATATATATATATATATATATATATATATATATATATATATATATATATATATAATTAGGTAAAAGGACATGTTGTATGCAGGTTCTATTGAAGTTTACACTGTGGCAGCGTTATTAATTTTAACTTGTATTTTCTTAATATTTCATACAAGTTTTTCAACGGGGTCTTCGGTGCGAGAAAAAACATCCACGAATGACATTATTTATTCCTAGACGTCTTTCGACCATGTTAGGTCATCTTCAGGGAATGAACAGAAATGGAGTTATTCAAAAATTGCTACTTCATATATAGTATTTCTACGCGAACATAAGTATTACAAAAATTGGCCAATCATGGCGCGGCAAATTTTTAAGGGGAAACTAAGCGCTACAAGAAACATAAAATTGGAAGGAAAGCAACGGCATATGGAAACATATTCCGTGTGCTTGACCCCGACATAATACTGATAACGGAGCACGGTATTGACACCACAAGGGGTCAAATCAAAATAATGGGCTACAGAGTACTCATGAAGAATCGCTCAGAGAAAAGGTTCGATGGTGCTGCAATAGCTGTTAGAGGTAACCTCATGTTCAAACGTCTCCCAGAATTGGACGAATCCTTTGTGGCGATACAACTTCCCACATTGGTGGGAAACCTCACGATTTCTGCAGCATATCAACCCCCTCGCCGAGCCTATCTACCCGTAACAAACTTCTGTACACTTTTCGGGCACCGGAGAATGCCATTCTTGGTGGGCGACCTCAATGCCAGATGCCGAATGTCGGACTACTATGGTAGAACCAATGAAATAGGCCGAAACTTGGAAATGATAATGGACAGGAAAAACATCCAGAGGATAGGGCGGGATTTACCGACCTACTCCACTTACAGATCAGCAACCAAACCTGACATTATCATTACAAGCGGAGGCCTTCCCTTCAACTACCATTGCGAGCAAGGCCCAACAATTCCCAGCGACCACATTGCGGTATTAACAACAATTTCACTCGCGCCAATCCAGCTGCCAGTAAAACCACGTAATAACTACGCTACCACCGACTAGGACCGATACAAGACTCTACTACGAAAATACGCCCCAGCCGATCTGAGCGAGGCTACATTGGAGAAGATAGACGATGAACTCGAAAGAGTAAAGACTTCTATCCTCGAAGCTGACCGCGAGTGTGTTCCCAGAAATGGATACAAAACGCTACCTCAGCCCAGATGGACAGAGTATAAGAAGAGGATCGCACATGTGCATAGAGAAGTGTACGAGGAGATTAGACGGGAAGGCCCAAACCGGGAAAAAAGTGCGCTACTACGCCGGATAAGCTCTGAACTAAAGGATGCAATAAACATACAACAGGCTGAGATCTGGGACAGCCTTATAGCCGGGATAGACAGTGAGCTATTCTAGGTCAAATTCTGGCACCAAATCAGGAAACTGAAAGGTTTACAAAGAAAGAAAAAGGCTCGGATCAAAGAGGATGGGAAATATATAGAGGACCCGGCGGTTCTGGAGGGAAGATTCAGAACATACTAGGAGAAAGTCTTCTCTATCACCGAAGAAGACAACGAAGAGTTCGACTAGGAATTCGAAGGCCGCCTGATTGACTATCTGAATCAGATAATATACTGCACGCATCCACACCACCACGCGGACATGGGGAGGGAGATGGTTGACAATAGTCGTCCAATAATAACAAAGGACGTCATGGTCACTGTAAAATCCTTCAAACAAAAGGCACCAGGCTGGACGGGCATCACCAAAAGCAATCTGGAAAATGCCCCACAGCAGAACATTCAGGAAATCACCAACATCTTTAACACTTCCCTAAATACGAGCTACTTCTCTGACGGTCTAAAGGTGGCCAAAATCATCTTTATAACCAAGGGTGTTGAGCCCTCAGATCAACTGGTGAATTACAGACCAATCTCCCTCCTCGAGTTCTTGGGTAAAATCTACGGAAAAATTCTAGCAAACCAGCTTCAACAACAACTAGCTGAACGGAAAAAATAGCTCACTGCAAAGCAGAGGAGAAATAGGTAGATGTGGTGCTGCGCGATGTATAAAAAGCCTTCGATAAGGTTTGGCTGAGGGGTCTCCAATTCAAAATCCTGAACCTTCAGATGAACCCACTCCTGGAAAGGGTACTCTGTAACTATGTTATGGAGAGAAAAGCCCAAATCTCTATCGAGGGCTTTTCAGGACCCGAATTCAAACTCATGGCGGGAGTTCCACAAGGCAGCTATCTGAGTCCGTTGCTGTACACAATAGACCTCCCTGCTCCGGTGCGGGACGACACGATATATCTGTAATTTGTAGATGACATCACACAAATCGTCCCCAGCTCATATAAGAACGCCATAGTTCAAGCAATGGATACAACTACCAAAATAAACAACATAAATAGATATGAAAGGAAGTGGAAAATAAAAACCAACCGCCAAAAATTCAAAATAATCCCAATGAACCGCCTGAAAATAGATGACGTCATCGTGAACGACGACCTATGCCCGTACTCGGAAGACGATCCTGTCCTGGGTTTACGGTTCACCAAGTCTGGGTACAAAACCCACATCAACACCAGAGTCTCTCTAGCCAAAAGGCAACTTCGGAAACTATACAGGTTCCTGCACCTTAACGCTCCAAACAAGAATAAACTATTCATTCACTTGGTACCCTACTAATAGCTTGAGCTAAAAGAAGCGACCGTATAAGGCAAATAGACCTGCACGCAAGAGCAGGGCTTAAGCCAATTAATACGGAAGCTCAAAGGCTAGGGAGAAATACTTGGGATAAGATAAAGCAAACTATTATACCCATACTCGGCAACCTCAACATTGCAATCCCGCAGCAGAAGTGACACAAAGTTGCAAGGTCAGCATTATTCCCAGGCGAAAGAAACTGCGCAGGAGAGGCAATAAACCCAATATATAAATAACCAAGATCGAGAAATACGAACATAAAGACAGAAGAACAACAAAAAGGAAAACCGAACAAAGAATAGATAACGAATAAGATCATAAAAAATAAATAAATAAAAGGACAAACAATAAAAATAGGCGAAATACCCCTTTTTAATTTAAAATAAAACTAAACAAAAGGGGCGAAGATCCCATCAATGGGAAAAAACAACAACAACAAAACAAGAAAACCAAATCCAACCAAAGAAACCAATTTAAAATAAAATAAAAATAAAAAAGAGGCGAAGAGCCTGCTAAAAGAAAAAGAAATGAAAAAATACAAACTAATGTAGGAATAAAATGAACAAAAGAGGCGAAGTGCCCACAAAAAGAAAGAGGAACAAAATCAAAATTATAATAGACGAAAATGAAAACAGAAGAGGCAAAATGCCCACAAAATAATATTAGGCTAATTAAAGTTAACAAAAGACAAACTTGAAAAGCTAGAAAGCTACGACGGAAGAAAAAATAAAATGAAATATATATATATATATATATATATATATATATATATATATATATATATATATATATATATATATATATATATATATATATATATATATATATTTAAAAGGAAAATTCAGAGAGCCGGTCGAAAGTGCTAACAGTGGGAACACTATAGGCAAAAAAAAAGACAAGAGGATAAATATGGTAGTAAGACGAAGGTAATGCCCTTGCAACCAGGGGTAACAAAAACTAATAAACTTATTCACCGCTATCATACCTACCACACATTTCACCATCTAGCTCATCAAAATCAAAATCAAAATCTGACTATTTGTCTCTCCGATCTAGTTCTCTGGCAAAGGAGGCAAAGGAAAATGGAAGTTTGAAAATGTGCTTGTCTTAACGGCGGTCAACTCGGAGACACCGAGATGTCGGGAGTATGGTTTCCGCTTGAAGTTGCACGTTAATTCCTGGTTTCTTCATTTGAATAATGACGGCTTCGGCCATCCGCAATCTTCTGCGGTTTTGGAGTCTCAAGATGATAGAGGTGCCTTTATTCTGTTTTTCACGGGTTAGGGTAGTGCAATGAGAGTGGTCGTGTTTTTAAATCGAGCCATCTTGAAAGTGAGCTGTCAGTCGCCTTGACAGGGTTGTGGAGGTTACGCCGATGTACTCTGAATTGCGGTGTTCGCAGTCACCGACTTTGTACGAATATTCGTACATGACGTTAGTCTCCTGGTCGAAAGACGTCTAGGAATAAAGAATGTCATTTGCGGATTTTTTTCACGCCTTAAAGACCCCATTAAAAAACTTGTAAGAAATATTAAGAAAATACAAGTTAAAATTAATAACGCTGCCGCAGCTGTGGACTTCAATAGAACCTGCATATATATATATATATATATATATATATATATATATATATATATATATATATATATATATATATATATATATATATATATATATATATATATATATATACACATTATTTCTTTGGTTATTTGTTAATATGAATTATCTTGTTTATTTTTATTTTTTACGTTATTTTAACCAAATTGAAGTTTCTACTTAGCAAAAGCTGAATTTAACAGAGAATTACTTAATTGTTGGTTAATAGATTTAAATGTTTAAATTAGGAGCTAAAATTTGACAAGAAGAGACGACGTACACAAAGACGCAACAGTTTCGATTGGGTTAAGTTAGGTCACGCATGAGTTGAAGATGAGTTGGGGAGAGGGGGAATGAATAATTAGGAAAAGAGTCGCATCGCATGACTGGAGCCAACGAGTGAGGTGGTGAATGGGGAGGTAGAGTTGAGGATGGTAGTGGGGTGGGTGGGGTGGGGGTGGGGCGGTCCCGTCCTATTCGCTAATGAATTAGTTCTGTTTCGCCCTCGTGATCTACAGAGCAGTCGACGACAAGACGCCAGGAGGGGCAAGGCACGATCGCATATCCGCGAGTAACGTGCGGAGCAGTGTAATAGTGTTTGTGTGTGAGTGTGATTCTCACACTTATGTTCTTTTACAATGGAAACAGAAACAAACAACTCAATCAATACTTGTTCCTCTCTTTCAGTGCCTACATCAGAGTGGTACCACAAACCATTGATCTGGCTTCAGGATCAATCTGCTGTTGGCACTGGTTGTTTAAGTGTCACACATTAGCAATTTGGAGCAAAGAAGAGTGCCAATCAGTTCCCTCCTCTATCAATAATTATGACGAATCAATCAAGCACTAATGTGAGGCGTTCGTTTTCCATCTGCCACAAACTTCGTCCTCTTTAACACGCTTCCATCCGGTCACCGGGAGAGGGCGCGAGAGTCCGGATAAACCCTAGTTAGCTAGATCCAGCTGGGATGGAGGGGGTGGGGTCCCAAGGAACCCCAACAAACATATGGTCTCGTCGAAGAATTCGTAAAAGCACGCAATCCAACGCGAGTCGTGAAGTCAACACGTTTTTGAAGCTGTGGAGGGGGGGGGGGAGGGCACATGGGATCGCAAAAGGAAAACAAAGAACATAAAAGGATAAAACTAGACAAAAGAGAACATAAACGATGAGAGATAAGACAAAGAGACATAAATGGTTGGGATGAAGGATAAAAAGATTTTAAAGCACGTGAAATGAATCGAAAGGGCATAAAAGGATGCAAGATGGGACAAAATGATACAGGAGGATACAGCAGCGGACATATAGGAGCCAAGATGTGGCAAAAAGACAAAAAGATTTACGACCAGAGAGAAAGACAAAAGGACGCTATGTGATATAAAAGAGCGTAAAGGAATGTAAAAAGAGATAAAAATAACTAAATGGACGCGCGATGAGGCAAACGGACACAAAAGGATTTGAGTTGATACAAGAGACGTAAAAGATTACGGAGGTCATACGAAGGCTAAAACAATAGTTGAACGTAAAATGTGATAAAAAATTTCTAAAAGGATACAGAAGGATTTGTGTTGGTACAAGGCACGTAAAAGAAGGTGATAATGACAGCGCTCGTGAAGAAAAAGAACATATCAGTGGCCAGGGTGTCCAGGGCCGTCAACGGGGAGGGCGGCAGAAGCTCGAGGTACGTGGAAAGGCCTCTGTTCACAGATTGTATGCGAGAACAACGTCGGGAAAGCTGTCGTCGCCTTCTCAACGATTTTAAGAGTCATGGCAATCGACTTCTCATTTTACTGATCAAAAAACCTTCACGGCCGATCTGGTCATCAACAAACTCGACGAAAGCGTGATAGGCTTCGGCGAAGACGTCTCCGAGGTCCCTCTACGTGTCCACTACCGATCATCCGGCCTCTGTGATGATGCTCGGCGTCGTGGCTTTAATGGCGAAGAGATTCCTCCGTGTGGTTAGCGGCGGCCGGTTACAGGGTCATCTTGGCCGCGAAAATCTTGCTCTGGGCGAGAAAGATCGCGAAGAAGGCGGAGTAAGACTTTCAGCAGGACGGTGCTCCGGACCACAAGGCCAAAACCGGGCAAGAGTGGTTGGGGTCGTAAATTAACTTTTGTTTGAAATATTTTTTGGCCGGCGCATCCTCCGACCTCAATCCCCTCGACTACAGGGAGAGGGCGCATGTCGTGGACAAGGCCTGACAGGTCTACCACAGCAATATCGACGAGTTAAGGTCGTCTTTAAGCCACGTCTGGCCTAACATGAGGAAGGACTTCGACTGCAACGTGTGCAAAGGCTTTCAGGTCTCGACTGGAGCGCGTGATCGCCACCGAGGGCAGCCATATTGATTAATAATATTACAATTTACACACACATGTCTGTAATAAAACATAAAAACGTGTCTGCCTGCATCAAAACTATCATGTCCTTTGTTGAGATGGTCGTATTGAGTGTAACATGACTTTTGCAATACCCATTAAATAGCATGGATGATGTAAGGAGAAACCAGAGGACGTTGTGGAAGAGAGGAACAAGTAGATAAGGCAAGATGGATTAAACGTCAAAAAAACATGAAAATAATAAGATTGAAAAAAAAGAAAAACAGGATCATTGCTGACTAGGATGAGGTGTTAAGTAGAAGCAAATTCCACACACACACTGCCGGGTTTTTTAAACTACATTATTGCCTGACTTTAAGGGATTACATAACACCTATTAATAAATAGCTCCCTAGATAACTATGTAAATAAAGAACTAGGTAACCTCATAGATAGGTAACATAATAGCTATGTAACAAAAAAACAAACAAAGAATTTATTGGCACCTACAGGGAGCCATACGAGCTCATACATGGTAGGCCCTATTAAGAATAAGGCTAAATTAGGTGGAACCCCCTCTAATAATTGTAAGCTATTTTAACTTTGTTTTCTTTTAAGTATTGATCCAATTTCGCCTTCATAATTTCTGTGTTTGGAGCGCTGACTACTTCTTGTGGTAGATTGTTCCAGACTTGAACGATGCGGTTGCTGAAGGCAAATTTTCCCATTGATGTTTTGAATTTCCACTTCTTCATCTTCTTGTCGTATCCTCGCGTCGTTGAAACGCCGGTCAAATTAAAAAGAATTTCTCCAATATCTGGCATATTTATCAATAATTTATATGTTTCTATTTGTTCACCCCTTTTCTTTCTATGTTCGAGGGCAAAGAGATTGAGTTTTTTAAGCCTATCATTGTACCTAAGATGTTTAATTTCCCTTATCATTTTCATATAGCGACGCTGTACTTGTTATATTATATTTACATCCCTAGTTAATCGCGGAGATCAGAAGGGAGCAGCATCATCTAATATAGGTCTGACTAATAACGTGTATAGTTTTAACATCATCTCTGAATTACGCGTTGAGACGGATTGCCTGATAAATGATGAAACTCCTGTTGCTTTATTTCTAATTGCAACGCATTGACTGGAGAAATTGAATTTATTATCTATTTTACCTCCTAGATCCACCTGGTCTTTTACTTCTATAATCTCGGTGTCTTGGAGATAATATTTAAATTTAGGATTATTTTTTTCCATGTGTAAAACGCCGCATTTGGAAGCCAGATTCGTTGCACCATTTAGTTAACACATTCAGGCAGTTTTGTAAACAGCTTAAGTCTTCCATATCCTTTATTATCTGCCCAAGTTTAGTATCGTCCGCGAAAGAATTTACTTGGCAATTCATTCTAGAAACTAAGTTATAAAGAGTAGCGGTCCAAAAACGGAACCTTGAGGAACTCCACTAGTTATCGGCAGCTAATTGGATGTCACCCCATTTAAAATTATCCTCTGCTTCCGATCTGTCAACCAATTTTTAATCTAAGTTATCGTCTTCTCATGGATATGCATAGCTTTTATTTTGAAAGGAGGATATTGAACGGGAGATTATCAAAGGCTTTAGAAAAATCTAGATACACCACATCGTAACTAGAACCTGAATCGACAGCTTTTGCTACATGTTCATAAAATGTGATCAGACTAATGACACAAGACCTCCCTTTCCTGAAACCATGCTGACTATTTACTAAGAGTTGATTTCTCTCCAGATGATTGCGTAATTTTAAATCAATAATTGACTCCATTAGTTTACATATAAGTGAAGTTGAACTTACTGGCCGATAGTTCTCCTTTTCCTCACGTCTACCTTTTTTGAGTATGGGGAAAACATTGGCCAATTTCCAATCCCTAGGTAAAATATTTGCCTCCAGAATGTAATTAAGCAGAGAAGCGAGTAAAGCGGAGATTTCGTTTTTAACTTCCTTAATCCTTCGCGCGTACATTTCATCAACCCCGCTAGCTTTATCAGGACTTAGTTTATTAATTGAATTCTCGACATCATCTCCCGTAACTATTATTTCATTCATTTTTGGAATGTTACTATTTATGTTTTCTAGGCTTTCCTCATTTAAATTAGGAATATCCTTGTTAAAAACTGAAGCATAATAATTATTCACTATACATCTTGAATATAACTATAGAAATAAATAACTCGGTAAATTAATAAATAAGCAAATTCATAACTAGGTATCTAAAACACTAAGTAAATACATAATAGGGTAACTAGATAACTAAATGACTACATAACTAACAAACTAGGTATTTAGAGAACTACGAGAACAATGAAACAAAATATTTAGTCACTGTTGGTATTTTATTATTCAGGGCATGGATAGCGAGTCATTTATAAAAATGTAACTTACCCGCACGAAATTGAAAAATGTGATTCCATCGCGATCGTCTTTATTTAACACGATACCCTAAAGGAAAGACGAAAGGGCTATGAGTAGGATTTTTCATTTCCCTCTAGCTAATCTACATCCCTTGACTCTTGCAATTGTTCTGTTTATCTCAATTGTTAAAGTGTGCGGAAATTTTCGATGGGGAGGGGTAAATGGTTTAGAAGTGATGGCTCGATTTGGCACTGAAAGGCACTCCTGATGCCCAATATGCGATTCTATAAGTCAGTATTGGTGCTCTAAGATGGATATTGAGTGGGTTGGGGGGGGGTATGTGCGTTTTTATCCAGTGTACCATTTTGGGCATCAGGCCCAAAACTAGTGGGCAATCGGGATTTGTTGTCTAATTCCCTAAAGCCTTGGTGCCAGATATTCAGTGTTTGGGCCAATAGGTCATACGTTTTAGATGTAATCCTGGGCCGTATCAGAACCACGAGTGGCTGTTTCTTCAACTGTGGTTTCAGGTTAGGTTAATAACCTCAAGTATACCAAGAGAATACCCAACTGGTATAGAAACTAGGAGCCTTATTCACACTGAACCGGGATATGCATGTAGACGCTCCCTATCCACACTTTATCCGCTCTTTATCCGCTCCTAAAAAGTCACAACTGCGTCCATAAGCCAATCGAGGGCTCCCAAAAGAAATGATTCGATTGATTCATTATTTCCGCCATTTATGCCGTCACAATACACAGAGTGTTCACATACACACATAGCGTTTATTGCATAATGACTGACATATGTAAGTGACCCCCACGAACCCCCTCCTCCATGTGTCATGTGAGGGTAAAAGTGGCAAATTAGTCTGTGTGAATAAGTTCTTTTCAGGAGAGTTAGATTGTTTTGTTGAATTGAGTAACTTGCTCGGTATGGATGAGGAGCGCTGTCCAGACGTGTCTAAAGTAATGTGACGCCTGGTTCCCATTGCTATGACAGCCAGGGCTGCATATAGTGCAGTATAATCAATCACCTAACTCTGCATCTCTATGGTTTTGACCTTAAACGATGTGTCGCAGTACATTTCAGGATAATGTTGCGTGCAAGTGTGTTAGTATGCATCATATTATATTGTGATGTATGTACGTACGTATGTGTGTATGTAGGCATACTCTTGGCATCTTAAATCATCCTCACTTTTCCTGTTTTTTCTCTTTATCAGCATTTTTCTTTTATCATGCTTTCTCTACATTTGCCCCGAGTATGTGGAATGATCTGCCTATTGCGATACGCTCAGCCTCCTTCCCCTCCCTTGGGGCCTTCGAACGTACCTTGAAAATCAACTTCTTCTCTCAAGATTTTCCTTAATCGATAGACAAGCGCTAAGTGAAGGTCCATTGCCTCGAAAAAAGCCATACAAAAAATCCATATTATTATGTTTAATTTTCATCCTTTATCCACTAAATAAAATTGCAAATGGCTTCGTTGGATTACAAAATTTACGAGGATTTTGAGCTATATGTGAATGTGTTTGAGTGTGTATCTATGTATGACCCGTAATCTTGCCTCTATATGTGCAGTCACCGATAACTTTATCTAATGTGTTTGAGGCCGAACGTCAATTTAGGTGCGTTCGTGTGAGTATTCGTACATGTCTTTATACGAGCAATATTTATTTGTGTATGTATGTGTATGTACGTGTGCGTATGGGCTCGAAAGGGATATGTTTTCGTTACTTACTAATTGGCCTTAGTGGCATCGATCTCTTTTTTTTATTGCTATAACTTCCCTTCACCCCCCTTCACCCTCTCTACTCTCCTTTACCTCCCCTCTTTTCCCCTCGAACCCCAACCTCCTTCCCTCCCCTTTCCTCTCCAGCAACTGTTCGTACCTGAAGAATGAGGCGCAGGCGCGACGAGGCGAAGGAAGGATCGGGAGTATGACGTCACACTTCCTCAACTCGGGCACCATCGGAAACCTTCACGATTTGTTCCTTTAGGATTTCTCCCTTGAGATTACCCTTGTAGAAGGATCCCTTAAGGGAGTTCCCATTGAAAGGATGGGGGAGGTACAGGTCATATTTTCGTTTATAACGGAAAAAGTTAGAGAAGTAACGAAAAAGGGATCCCACCTCTAAATGAAGTGAGCACCGAGGAGGGTATTCCAATTGGGGTATGGAAGGCGGTGAAGTAAGGGGCAGTGAAAATGCGTCGGAAGGATATAGGTCAACAACCATCTTGGTGGGATACGGACTGGGAGGAAAAGTGTGTGTGTGGGGGGGAAGGGGGTCTATGGATATTCCTCCATTGCCCGAGAAACACCTCTATTACGGGGTAAGTAGAAAATAGGAGAGAGGGTGGGTGTGCAAGAAGAAGAAAAAAGAAGA